>JAKSZU010000006.1:1659398-2144398 GCA_026018925.1 Tupaia tana | reverse complement strand
GCGTTCGGCATGGCCCCAGTCTCAGCATGCCATCCATTGTGGAGGGCTCGGGGTGGAGCGTGGTCACCAAGGCCTCCGCCTGCAGGTCCCCGTGCGCTGCTGCTCCATCCTGCAGTTCAGCTCCTCTGAGATAGGTGGTTTGATCCCAAGCTCCGAAGGGAGCAAGCTATTTAATCCGTCATTTCCTCAGTCTCTTTATCCTTAAAATGGGACACGAACACCGATCACAGATGGTGTTGTGAGGAGCAAGTTAAGTCGCATGCATGGTAACCCTCACCCGCAAGTGGTGAGTTCGCGAGCATCCCGAGTCCTCCAGGGGTATTAGCAGTGTAGTTGTTAACCACTACATCTTGTGCTGTCTGTCCCAAAGCATGCAAGTTCTCATGTACGGAGAAGGAGACGCAAGACAGGGAGGCCAGCCAGTGGTTACGCCTGGGTCCGCGCTCCGTCAGCCAGGCAGAGGAGGGCCGGAGAAGCTGGGGGCTCGCTTTACTTGTGAGAAAGTGGGGACGGCCACAGGATGCCCGCCCTGGGAGAACGCTCCTCTAAGGGCCAAAGCGTGTTCGGTTAACTTTCATAAATTACATCAAATTTAGAGTGTCCCATTTTGTGAACGATCGTCTCCTCTGTGACCTGATGAGGGGGTAAAATGCCCCGCCCGCCACAGTCTGTGCTTCTGTCTAACCGCCGTCTAGCAGGCCGGGGCGCGTGCTGACAGTGCGGGGGTCCGGCTCTGCGTGCACGCGCGCCCTTTCTGCAGCTGTGCTGGGGCTCCAAGCTTCCGACTGAAGGCAGAAGCGTCTCTGACCTGGCGTCTGGAAATGTCTGCCAACTGGGCATGTGGACGCGCAGTAGCAGAGACACAGCGGAGCGTTTGCGCCCGGCCCACTCCTGTCCCGGCAGCTCGCGCGCCTCCCCCATCCCCCACGCATCTGCATTTCGTGTGGAAACATTTTTTGGAACTTCTCGCTCGTGTAGGTTGGTGACCAGACCCAAGCTGTCGGTGTGGATGGCGAGTTTTATGCTCACGTGCCTTCGAGCCAGCTTATCATGCAACGTGGGAGCAGCTTCAGGTGTGAGTTCTTACTGGTCACTTTCACGCCGTAATACACATTTTCAGTAGAATCGACTATTCCCTAGGGAGAAGTGACGGGCGAGTTTTTATAGTGAGCTCTTTACTGAAGGAGTGACGCTCGCATACCCAGTGGGCGGTCTTACCCCACCACAGGGAGCCCGTCCTCAGGGAGGTAACCGTTTGCTCTTGGCTCCCAGAAGCTTGCCCAAGGCCGGGCAGCCGCAAGGCGAGCCCTCCGTGAACAGCGTATTGTTGCGAAGGGAAGCGTGGCGTGTGTGTGTCCTGACGGTGCGGCCTTTCCTGTAGAACACACATCAACAGTCCAAACGGATGCAGCAAATTCAAGAACGTCCTCAATGTGAGGCTTGTGGGCAGAGGGAAATCGGCCTGTCTGTGGCGGGGCCTGCAGGCCGGTGGTTCACTGTGGGATTAGAGAAAGACACTGCCTGCAGGGTGTTTCCAAGGGCCAGTCTCACCGCACCCCTGCTGGAGCTGCACCCAGGACGTGGGGTCCACTCGTTCCTGCTTCGCGACCCGAGGGGTGGAGGTTGACCAGGGACGTTTCGGGGGTGACGTCGGGCACGCTCCTGTCATGTCCCACGTCCTGCGGGAGAAGTGAGGAAGTGAGGAAGCCGTTACCTACCGTACCTCCACCCCGTGCCCCTCACTTCATGGCCCTGTGGCTCGCTGATGCCCGGGAGCAGTGCGGGAAGAGTCAGGGCTGACTCACCGTCACTCAGGCATGAGGAAAGTATCGCTCTCAACACCTCCTCCCTCTGAGTGCTGTCAAGGCCCAGCCGCGAGGCACGGCCGGAGCCCCCGCTGCACAGATGTGAGTTCAACGCTGAGTCCAACACCGTGTGGTTCAACCCTCCTGCCCGTGGGCCAGAACATGTCAGGCACAGGTGTACGTGCCAGGCCCCTGGAGGGCTGACGGGCCAGGGGAGAGGTCACGGCCTGGGAGGCTGCTCCTCTGGCCCTGTCTCTGTCTCTTTCATGCATGTGCTTTGTCATAAAAGGAAAACCAGTGGGATAGCTTCATACAAACATACATGCACACCTGAGATAGCCACGCCCAACTGGTCTCCTGATGGCCCAAAGAGACGAACATCGGTATAACCTGCCTGTCACTTTCCGGCCCCAAACATGCAGCTATTACACTTTTTAGTTGACTTTGGCCTTCGTTTTAAGTTCCGAGACAGCATCTACGTGGCTTTAACAATGGGCGTCCATGACTGGCGGCGTGTGGGGAAGGATTTCCCGGGTGCTCCGGCAGCGCCCGCTCTCACCCGCGGTCTGCTCCTGCTGCGTGGCCCCAGGCGAGGGCGATAGATGTGGGTGTCTGCCTGGAGTTCTGCTTTTTCCTCTGGAACACAATAAATATATATGGCCAGCCTGAGGCGTGGTGGTTAAGGCAGCTGGATCCCACGTGGCAAGCCCCCAGTTCTAGTCCTGCCCCCGTGACTTGACAAACACACCAAGCGTGTGTGTGTGTGCACCACAATCCCCAAAGGAGGGGAAGCGGAGGAGAGGATGGCCGTGTGGTCGCGCTTCGTGGTGGTGCTTTGTCAGCCCATTTCTCTCTGGTGAGTACACATGCCTTCTGGCAAAATTTTTTAAAAAGAATAAACCTACTACTTCCAAACCCACGCCGTCTCCTCATGCCTAGTTGCTCAGACCCTTATACACAATCAGCCGACCACACCTAGCTCTAGGCCCAGGCGCAGCTGCGCGGGCAGGATGAGCAGGTGCCGGAGGCCGTGTGGGAGGCTCTGCTCAATCCAGGTCCCCCGGACCTGCCCGGCACGGCCAAGGTCCCGGCCGGCTTCAGGGCTTCTGGGAGGATTGCAGCAGAGAGCTGCTGAGGGGCCCTCTCTCTCATATGAAGAAAATAAATCAATTTTAAAATCAGATGAATAAAGTTGGAGGTTTGCAAAATCTGATTATCACAGGGTTTAGCAGTGGCCGCCGGGGCTGGTGCGTGGCCTCGTCTGACAGTGCACGTGGAACTTGTGGGCTGTCGGGCAGCACCGTCTAACGGACACAGGCGACCCGTCCTGAGAGCTGAGTCCTTGTTCCAGGCTCTTTCTCCCTTGCTTCCAGAGTCGCGTCAACAGCCGCCACCTCAGGCTCCGCGCGTGTGCAGGAACGCGCCTGGACCCTGGAACAGCAGTCTCAGAGGCGTCCTGCGGCCTCATCTCGCAGGGAGTCGAAGGGGAGCAGGGGCGAGAACTGCGCACGATTAAGCTTGCAGGGCTCGGAAACATAATTAAGGGCAGTCCTCGAGAACGGCTCGTTAAAGATCACCTTTTAATTGCTATCTTGCGGGAAGAGACTGGAACGAATGAGGCTGTCACCACCTCTAGTCAATCCCGTGTGCTCCGGCTCCGTAACTGCCGGGGCAATGTTCGCGGTCGGAGCCAGGACACTGCCTTCTCTAGTGAGCCCTCGTTCTCTCAGCCCCTCGCAGGGCTGCCCCGTGTCTGTGTCCTGCCCCCACCCCTGTCCCAGCCTTAGCTCAGCCACGCCCATGCCAAGGGGAACCGGGCACAGGGGAGCGAGTCGGGCGAGGCTGCACTGGGGCCCCGCCCGCTCTGTCACTTCTCCTCTGTCTTGCCTGCGTCACCTGAGTTTGTCATCCTGGGGTGGGGTCCAGCAGGCACTGGTGGGACCGTTATGGCTCTCGCAGGAGGGGCATCCTGTGCACAGGCCGAGCTGAGTGGGACTGTGTCCTGCTCTTGGGTCTGAACTCCAGCCCCGCAGCCCGCAAACTACTTCCACAGGCCGTCGCTTTCCTGGGCCTGGCGCTAAGAGTGCTCTTTACATTGTTTGTGGTGCAAAAGAAAATCAAGAAAGCAATTTATTTTAGAATTATTTTATTTAACTATTTATTTACGTATTATTATTATTTTTTCTAATTTGACCAGAGAGGAATAGAGCAAGAGAGAGAGAGAGCGCATAAGAGAGAGAGAGAGAAAGTGAGAAAGCAAGCTGCCAGGTCCCGGACTCGAACCACGGTCAGCCATGTGGGATTTCAGGGCCCTTAAACACTACGCCACCTGCAGGCCCTGAAAGCGATGTTTTAAGCCATGGGAGAGCTATGCAGAATTCTGTTTATGCCCACGGTGCAGCCTTAGGGGACTCAGCAGTGCCTGTGTGTCAGCGGTGGGCTGAGAACTCGGACCCGGAGCCGCGAGGTCATAGCAGAGACCAGGCAGCCCAGGAAGCTGAGGTCCTCCACAAACCACGTCCGCCAGCCTGCTCTATGTGCCAGCGTAGCTGCTGTCATGACGGCAATACCGCAGCGCCGCCAAAGCCTGGCATGGGGTGGGAGAGCCCGCTGTCTCTGGCTGCTTTGGCTGGGGCATTCCGTGTCCCAAAGCCACTTCCAGGGCCTGTGCTCGGAGGTCAGACACGCACAGTGATTTTTTTTTTTTTTTTTTTTTTTTTTTTTTTTTTTTTTTTTTTTGCTATAGGGCATGTGCACTCGCCAGACAGACAGAGAGAGACAGAGAGACGGAAAGCGAGAAATCACCCAGTGGTGATGGCCATGTCACAATCCTTTCTCCTCCGTTCTCCTCTCGGGATCTTGGGCACGCATGCACACGTGCCCGGTGTAAGTTTTAAGCCACCGGGTCCAGGACGCGAACTGCAGTCACTACATGGGAGTCCAGCAACATAGCCATTACACTAACTGCTGGTCCCCCACGCACAGTGATTTTCAAGCTGATGCAGGTAGTGCTGTGGGCGAGCCACTCTGGCACCTGAGGTTCTACAGGAGCACCTGCCCTCTCCCTGCTCCCGACTGGGCGCCACAGGCTTCTCTCAGTGCCCTGCCGTCCAGCCCAGGCTGGGTCTTCTCGTGTTGCCTGGGTGCCGTCTCTTACATCCTGGTCTTTGCAGTGCGTGTCGAGTCCACTCGGGCACGACCTCTAGGGGAAGAGAGAAGACAGCCCGTCATTCTCGTTTCTGCTGGCTGACCGGAGCCCCCAGGGGGCTTACTCTTAGTCCCCTTTCACATGGGAGAGAGACGAGAAAACACAAAGCTCCACACTGAGGTCTGTCTCTGCGTACACACGGTGTGAGTGAGTGTGTGCGTCCATGCACAACCGGTGTTACCGTGGAACCCATTCAGGCTTCTGCTCAGAGCCGGGCCGTGAACGCGGATGTCCGTGCACTGGCCCGCAGGCCCGCGTGTGTAATGAGGAGCCTCTCAAGAGTGTGTTAAGCTATCTGACAGTTGGTCCTACGATTTCATCCTGACTTTTCTGAAGCCACTCAGATCATCTTAGATCATCTTAGCACTAACGTGGATACAGAGTACTCCAAGTGCCAGCATGTTACGGCTTCTGCGTTTCTGGTCACTCCGAGGAGCACCGGTTTCCCTGCTCCTCGCAGGGCGAACGGCACCCAGGCCAGCCTGCTGTGCAGCGGGAACGTGTGTCTGCGATGCCGACCCCCAGAGGGCTGGGGTCCCCTCCTGAGGCTGCCGGTGCCAGCGGGTGTGCACACCCATAATCCAGGCCGGCCGGGGCTGGGAGGATCCTGGCTCAGGACGTCACAGGGGCTGTGTCTCCCTTTCTCCGGGCCTGTTTATCTCTGTCTCATGGAATAAATATGTAAATAACACTGAAGAAGGGAGAAGGAGGCAGACTGCCCGATGGTTAGCACGGTGGGCCCCAGCCCCTGCACCATCTTTTCCAAGCATAAAGCGCTGTTTCTAGGAGCCGCGGCCCTGAGAAGCCAAACGCTCAGCCCTTGTTGGGCTCACCCTGCACGGCAGGCCCTTTGCTCACTCTCCTGACGCCATGAGCAGGCCCAGTGACCAGCCCTGCCCGGGGCCACCCAGAGTTTGCTGGAAAGTGTTCCTGCTTCTCTCTAGATTGGCGCTCCTGGATCCTGGTTTTCCTGATTATAACTTTTACTGCATTTTCTTTCTTTCTTTTTTTTTTTTTTTTTTAATTTTTTTTGAGAGGTTTTTGCTAGAGGTCGTGTACGCTCACCAGACAGAGACAGAGAGAGACAGAGAGACAGAAAGCAAGAAATCACCCCCCAGGGGGGATGGCCATGCCACAATCCCTTCTCCTTCATTTTCTTCTTGGGATCTTGGGCGTGCACACATATGCACCCGGCATGAGTTTAAGGCACTGGGTCTGGGGCTCAAACCACGGTTGACAACATGGGAGTCCAGCGACATAGCCATTATGCTAACTGCTGGTCCCACTTTTACTGCATTTTCTAACTTACGTGTCACAGTTGTACATACCTGTGGGGTGGTTTTTCAGCACCTGGACACAGGTGTGATGACCAGACCAGGGCAGAAACAGACCCATCATGGCCAGCATTTACCATGACTCTGCCGTGCGTACTCAAAACCCACTCTCCTGGTTATTTTGAAATATATTGAATCGTCACCAACTTTCTTTATCCTAACATGCTTTGGTATTCTAGAACCCATTTATGACCCAGCATCTGAATTTTATAAAGAACCAGCTTTACTGGGAGTAATTTATGAAAAGCAAAATTCACACACGTGAAGTGTGATTTCTGTGAGGTTTGAAAGTGCACGCCTTGGTGAAAGCAGTGCGTTTGCGGATCCGCGCCTTTCGCCACCCTGCGAGGCTCCTGTGGCCTCTGCCCAGTCTCCAGACTTCGGCCCAGCCCAGAGCAGCCACTTACTGGTTTTCTGTCACTGTAGGTCAAACTTTTCTCTCCTAGTGTTTCGCATGAATAGGATTTTGCTTTCATACAGAGCAGTGCTTCGGCTACTGCCCGTGCTGCAGGCTGTGTCGTGCCTCTGTCCTCTGCCTCCTGACACGCCACGTGGGCCGGACGCCGTGGTGGCTAGTCACCTGCTGACGGGCGTCTGGGCTGGCTCCGTTTTGGCAGCAGCAGGCTGGTTGCCCGCACACCTGTGGACCAGACTTGGGTACGTAAGTAGCAGCAGAATTGCTGGGCTGCACAGCCGAAGAGCTTCCTGTGTGACTGTGCGTTTCCCACTTCCACCCGCCAGCTGAGCGGTTGCGCCATCCCCCCCAGGCCCACTTCAGTCACTCTTGCGGGTGTGCGGTGGCCTCCCACTGGCTCTCGTGGGCGGTTCCCGAGGGCCGACGCCCTGGCACACCTCCTCAGGTGCTTACCTGGCAATTCCGTCCCTCCTTGGGTAAGACATCTGCTTAATCTTTACCTTCCTCCTTGTATTAGAGTTGGGTTTATGTCTTCTTTCTGAGTTATAAATGCTTTTTTTGTTTGTTTGTTTTTAGGTTTTTGCTATAGGGTGAGACATCTTCCCTAGAGGGGACGGCCATGACTCAATCCCTTCCCCTTGATCCTCCTCTTGGGATTCTGGGCATGCATGCACACATGCCTGACGTGTTTGTTGTCACCAGGTTGGGACCCAAACCAGAGTCGGCCACACAGGATCCAGTGCCTTAACCTCCATGCCACCTGCTGGCCTGCGTGGTGGGTACCTTCCATCTATCCTGGGTAAGCAGGCACTTATCAAATATACATCTGGTAGAGGATCTATCCTGGGTAGGAAGGCACTTATCAAATATACATCTGGTAGAGGTTTCCTCTAGTTGTTGACCTGGCTTCTAATTTGCACCTTGATGTCTTTAGAAAGGCAAAAGTTTTAATTTTGGTAAATTTTTATCTTTTTTTCTTTTTGCTTTTAAAATAAATCTTTCATTTAAAAATAGGTTTAGGTTTAGAGAAAAGTTGCGAAGCAGCATAGCTCTGTAGCCCTCCGCCTGCTTCCCCTGCTGGTAACACACCGCGCCAGCAGAGCCAGCATCCCGCTCGCAGCAGGGCTTCCTTCCGCTTCCTCCCGGCCTTCTGGTCCCGGCTCACAGAAGGTCCCACTGCGCATTTTCTCATCACGTCTCCAGGGCTTTTCCTGGCTCCAACACTTTCTCAGACTTTCCTCAGGTTTGATGCTGAGGGGCCCACACAGGTATTTCACGACGGTCTCTCCATCAAAATGTGTCTGATGTTTTACTCACGATAAGCCTCGTTGGGGAACGAGACTGCGGATGTGAAGCATCACACGAAGACATCAGTTTTATCATCGAGTTCTCTTTTAGGTTTTCTGCTATTGTTTCGTGTTTTTATCTTTTTCCAGCTTATTTATTTCTTTGAGAGAGAAAAAGCTGCCTTTGACAGGGCGTCAGCACCTCATGCTCCCCCAGACTCCCAGGCATACAGAGTCACAGGCACGTACTGGCGAGCCTGGCACAATCAGGTGGACCTGGGACCCGAACCCAGGCCTCCCCTGTGGCTGTGGTACTTCTCAGCAATGCCCTCCCTGCACCCCTGAGGCGGGACCTGAGTTTTGTACTTCTGTGTCATAAAAACATTTTTATTGTCATCAAGTAAAAATATTTTCCTTCAACTTTTTTTCTAAAATTATTATATCTTCAGTTTTTACATTTTGGTCTATAAAGCATTTTGAAATAATTTTGTATGTGGTGCAAACAACGGGTCAGGCTCTTTTTCATATTATTGGATATCCATTTTCTGCAACAACACACTTTTAAAAGAATAAGTTATTTGCTGATGATAATGCGTATGGCAGTGTTTTAGACTGGCCTAACATACCACACGTTCATGCCAGGAACGGCCATTCTGTATGCTGTAAAGATGTGCCACAAATGCAAAAAAATAAGAAAAAATTAAATGAAAGCAGGTTAGATTCCAAACGAAGAACGTGCTTTCCTCGCTGAATCGCTTTGGAAAACTTAGCTCCGCTGGTGAACTCTGCTCTGCTCCACGGATCTCTAAGCCTATTCCTTTGCAAGAAGCACACTCCTCCAACTTTGTAACTGTAGATAAGTCTTAGAGTCAAGGATTTCAACCTTGTTCTGCCTTTTGAAATTTTTTTTCCGGCTCTGCTAGTTCCTTTGCACTTTCACAAGCATTTTAGAATCAACTTGACAGTTTCCACAAAGATCACCCTCTGAGTTTTCCTGGAATCATATCGAATCCACACAGCAATTTTAGAAGAAATGTCATGATGTGATCAGATGAAATCATCCATGTGATTTTAAGTCTTGAAAATTTTTTGGAGACTCACTTTGTGGCTGAGTGTGCTCCATTTGGGGAATGTTCTTTGAAAATAATGTGTTTCCTTTTAAACATTGGGAGTTATTTTGGCTGGCGGTAGAATTCTACAACAGACAGTCACTCAGAGCATGTGGTTCCATTGTTTCCTGGCTCGAATAGTTTATCATGGAAAGTCTGTTTTCACTCTTACACTGTTTTCACTCCACACCAAGGCACTTTCACTCTGCCTGCATTGAGGACGTGCTTCTCTCTCAGGCTCCCATCCACTGCATTATGGACTGCTCTGGGAGTTCCACATGGTCGCCCCACGTGTGCCTCATTGGTCTTCCTGGAGGTTTTCTCAGGACACTGGTGTACCCTGAGGGAACAGCCTGGACCCTGCCCTCTTCCACTGGGCAGCTGTGGGATTCCAGGGCTGGTCCGTATGTCAGTCTTTGCCGTACTGTGGACTTTCATCCCACTCCTGCTGTCCATATCTTCATATTCCGCAAAGCCCCAGGGGTCCCAGTGCAGGCTCCATAGAGCTTTCTTCGTGTAGCCTGGGCTCCCTCTTCTGACTTTGTGGCCAGAGTGCCCCTCTGTTCTCATCCCTGCCCTTCCCCTCTTGGTTTTCCCAAGGATCATAGTCTTGAGATGCCTGTAGTCCAATATCTAAAGAGGGTTTTTGAAAAACAGATTTTATTCCATTTCAGGTTATTTGAGTTGGTATGTTGCATCTTTTCCTTTTGTTAGAATTATTTGTTTACTTTTTCTTTATTATTTTTTAACTTGCTACAGGGCACATGCACTCATGAGAGAGAGAGAGAGAAAGGGAAAGTGAAAGAACAAGCTGCCAGGTCCAGGATTCAAACCGTTGTCCACCATGGGGGAGTCCAGTGCCTCAACCACCACACCACCTGCTGGCCCAATATTTTGTATCTTGCAGAGCACACTTAACCAGGTTACTTGCAAAAACAAAAATATTGGCTTTATTCACAGACATCAACAAAGGCCAGACAAAGATGCTGCCGCTGTTGGACTTCCTGAGTAACGCTCCAAAGCAGCTAGGATGCTTGAGTTCCAGAGAGCCATCATGAGCCTTAGCCCTTTGAAGCAAATGAGAAAATAGAAAGTCTGAACAAGTAGAGAAGAGATAGAAGGAAAGGAAAACAATAAAGTATTTAAAAACTGAAAGCTACATCAACAGAAATTTTAGAAGGAATGATGAAATTCAGAAAATAAATTGTGGCTTAGAGATCTATAAAACCATGACAAAGCTTTAACTTTTATATCTTTAGAGTCCTAGAAAAAAAGAAAGTTTGGTGTTAAAAATATTTCAAGATATAGTAGCTGAAAATTTTCCAAGTTTGGTGAAAGACATAAATGTACAGCCTGAAAAACCTGACTGTCTCCCTAATACAATGAAGTCAAAGAAATCCACACCCAAGGCACATTAAAATAAAAATGTTGAAAACCGAAGACAGGGGCCAACAGTTGGCATAATGGCTATGTCACTGGACTCCCATGTAGTTGACCGCGGTTTGAGTCCCAGACTTATACCAGGCACATGTGCGTGCGTGCTCAAGATCCTGAGAGGAGAATGGAGGAGAAGGGATTGCGGCGTGGCCATCCCCCTGGGGCGGGTGATTTCTTGCTTTCTGTCTCTCTGTCTCTCTCTGTCTTTCTGGCAAGTGTATGTGTCCTATAGCAAAAACCTCTTGAAAACAAACAAAAAACAAAAAACTGAAGACAAAAAGATTATAGTCCCGTGAGAACAATGTGTAACCTACAGGGAGGCAATTAGAAATGTTACGGATTTCCATCAAAAGTGACAGAAGTCGAGGAAGGCTGAAAATGCCCAGCGTCTTAGAGGGAAACAACCATCAGCCCCAAATTCTCCGTCCAGTGGAGGCGGATCAAGACATCCTCGGATAAGGGCCAATAAGACACGTGTTGCCAAAGGTCTCCCCGGTAAGGACGGCGGGGTTTCAGTAGAAGGGTGCTTGGAGAAGCACTGGGACACAGAGGAGGGGCACGGGGAGGAGCGGGGGATGACACAGTCACACTTTGCTAAGACCTTCAGAATATGTTTCACGTTTGAAAGCAGAATTCCTTAGTGATTGGCTGTTTAAAAAAATAATTGGAATAATAATAATAATAATGATCGGGAAAAACAATGAAAAGCTATTGGATGATGAAATGGGGATTTTAATGTCTGTGCACTGACTGATATGCATGGTATTCCTTCTGGAAAAGAAATGTGATACATTGTAAAGTTATATGTGAATCAATGTAATATAGGCAAGATTATGATGATAATAAATAAATTTTTTTAAAAAAAGCAAAATTCCTGTCATTTTCCGATGGTGTTTGTAATACTCGCAAGTGTGACGTGTAAGTTGACGGCAGTGTAAGGGAAGTAGGTGGGCCCGTATGGCTGTAAGTAAAGTATCGATTCCAAACTGATCAAGGAAAGCTTCATGTTCACACTGCAGTCTTCAGAGAACCTGAAAAATCACATGCACACATGTGTGGACACTAATGGATATATGATTTAAACGTATGTGCTGTATGTGTCTATGTATGATACACATCTCTATACGTGTACGTGTGTGCATGTGTGTCTGTATATGTTTATACATAAACATATATGAGATACGCACACACATACATGTAAAGAGCAAGAGAAACTTTGCAATAGATGAACTAAAATGGAATAGAAAAAATGTGCGAGTAACCCAACAAAGGTGAGCAGGGGAACTGAGGGGCAGAAGAGAGGGCCAGGAGGAGGCAGGCCGTGGCTGACCGGGACCCAGCGACTGCCTTACAGGGGGTGTGCGACTCGGCACAGGGGCAGGTGTTGGCACCACAGTCAGGTGGGATCTCCACGAGGCTGCCCAGGTGGACGGCTCTGGGTTTGAACCCACGGGCTCCCGTGTACCCGGCTCCCACCTGCCTGTGACCGGGGCCGGCTGAGTTCATGGTAGGTCACAGTGCTAAGGCCTTTGGAGGGGTGCTCTCTCTCTGTCTGTCCCTCACTCATGGAAGAAAAATAAAACTTTTTTTTAAAAAATCAATAAAAAAAACACATTTTTCCACAATGAATTTTTATTTTTTTATTTATTTTTTTTTGGGGAGAGGTTTTTGCTATAGGGCGCGTGTGCTCGCCAGACAGACAGAGAGAGACAGAGAGACAGAAAGCAAGAAATCACCCCCCAGGGGGGATGGCCAAGCCACAATCCCTTCTCCTCCATTCTCCTCTCGGGATCTTAGGCACGCACACACACGCACCCAGCGTGAGTTTTAAGCCACTGGGTCCGGGACTCGAACTGCAGTCGACTACGTGGGAATCCAGCGACATAGCCATTACGCTAGCTGCTGGTCCCCACCATGAATTTTTAAAAAGTACCCAACTCGGGGCCTTCTGCACAAACTCGGTTCCAGTACGGGAGATGCAGGCAGCTTGGAGTGGGAGAACGGAATGGAGGAAGACAGCGTGGAGACGTGAATCGGAACACAGCCAGAGGGCCCGTGGCTGACATCAGAATCAGACCTCAGAGCAAAGGAAATGACCAGGCTGAAGAGGGGCCGTGCACGGGGATAAACGAGCCGCTTCACCGAGGGCCGACGTGGCTCTGAGGGCGCATACGCGTTATGACACGAGGCAGACCGACAGAGTTAAAGCGAAGACTGGACGGACGTGCAAGGACAGCTGGCCAGAGCGACGTCTGCCTCCCAGTGAGAGACGACTCTCGAGCCCAGAGAATCCCGAGAATGGACAGGGACTGCAAGGCACCTTGGCTGCTGCGCCGGGTCGACACTTACAGCGCACCCCACAGCACGCAAGCATGCGACGCAAATGTGCAGGCGACACTCACGGAGGACATCCGAGCCCCGAGCCACCAAACAAACCTTCGCAAGTTCAACGGAGCAGATGTGTTTCAGGCCATAGTAGAATTTAAGGAAAGATAACAAGGAAAATCTCCAATCACTCGAAATCGAGCAGTGTAATTCTGAATAGTGCATGCGTATATGGGAAGGTTGTTTTGTTTCGTTTTGCCTTTTTAAAGATATTTTTGGTATAGAGTACGTGCGCTCTCCAGAGAGACAGAAAGCAAAAAAACACCCACATGCACCCGGTATGAGGTGTAAGCCTCCAGGTCTGGGACTCAAACCAGGGTTGACGATGTGGGAGCTCAGCGTTGTAACCATTCCATCTGCTGGTCCGCTGGAAGGGAAGTTTTGAAAGATATCAGAAACACTTGGAATACAAAGAAAAATGAAAGTATGTCATACCGAATTTGCAAGGTGTGTGTGAAACAGCTGTGAGGGAAAGTTCCAGCATTGCCAGTGTATGTGAGAGTGGGAAATGCTTCAGCTCAGAGATCCGGGCTTCCTCTTTAAGACGCTAGGAAAAGAAGAGGCAAAAAAAAACACATGTCAACAAATGACAGGAAATGATAGAAGTAAGGGCAGAAAGCCAGGAATCAAAACCAGAAAAACCACAGAGAAAGCGAAAAAAGTAAAAGCTGATTCTTTGAAATGATCAATAAAATCGATAACTTATAGCAAGGTTGAAAGATAAAGGAGAGGAGAGACGGGCGAGCAGGCAGGAGTGCAAGAGGCGACGCCCTCACAGACGTGCAGTGAGGCCACGGGGCAGCACGGATGGCTCTGCGCTCAGACCAAGCACTGGCCGGAAAGGGTCGAATTACTCAAATAATTAGAACATGACCTCATGGATGTGAAAAGCTTCGCTCCGAGGACAGGTTACGAGAATGCACACAGACACAGCCGGAGGAGAACATTCGAAACAGTCTGAATATACGCGTCCAGAGTATAGGAAAGGGTCACAGCCTTAAAACTAAATAGAAGAAAAACAACCCCATTAAACATGGAGAAAAGACCGGTGCTTAGTTTGTCGAGGAGAACGTGAGGACTTAAGGAAGCACACGAACGCTGTCCGTCATTATGCAGTAGGGACAGACCGTTCCAGGACGGGACATCCCGCACCCCTGCAGGGCCACCAACAGCCACCAACAGTCACCACGCCAAGTGCAGGTGAAGATGGAGCCGCTGCAGCACACATGGCAGGGTGCAGTGAGCCCACAGGTGGCTTGTGGGACCTTGTGCTTGTTCATTTTGCTTTAAGGAGTGTGCTCGCAAGAGAGAGACGGAGAAAGGGAGAGAGAGAGGGAGGAAGCACCCCAGGAGGGACAGCCACCTGCAAGCTCTTCTCCATTTTCCTCTTGGGGTTTCTGGGCATCAGCCCATGTGCTTGGTGTGTCTTTCAGGCTGCTGAGTCCAGGACTTGAACCACACAGCTAGCCACGTGGGATCCAGCCACCTTAACCACTGCGCCACCTAGCTGGTCTCATTTCATACTTTTTCATAGAGCTAGCCACACATTTACCACATGACCAGGTAGTCCCACCCCTGTGTGAATATCCTCCAGAAATAAAAGTTTATGTTCACGCAAAAAACCCGTGCAGAGAAAGGCATATGCACGTGCGTGCAGGTGGAGACAGAGAAGCGACTTCACCCACAGTGGCCGAGCAGCTGGACATACCCAGTGCCTTCCACAGCGAATGAGCCCACACTACAGAATCCACTGGACAGGGAAAGGGAGCGAGCTCCTGTACCCGAGAAGAACCTCCACAACATTTGCCGAGTGAAGGAGCCCGCTTCGGAAGGTCACTCTGCCCGACTCACTCCTTAGGGTATTCTCAAACAGCCCAGCGGGGCCAGCGTGACCAACCAGGCTTGCTGAGCCCGAGTGAGGAAAGAAGAGAGGACTCGGCGTGGTGTGACGGCGCCACTCCAAATCAGAAACATTGAAAACGAGGGGACAGAACCCCCATGGCCAAAAAGAGAGGCAGTTACGACACCACTTCACCACTTGTGACAGCGCTGAGCCAATCACGCAGATGGCCAAAGTATGCAGAATGAACGTGGTGGCACGAAGGCAAATAGGTCAAAATGTAAGGTAACGGTTTATATTTAATCTTCTGTTAAATTTCACCATGGAGGAAATAAAAATAAAGTGATAAAGGATGAGTTATTTCTGTAGCATCATGGGTGGTTTTTCTCTCATTTCTTCCATGATGGGTGTAATATCATTTTTATCACATTTGAAATGATGTGGCGAATTTAAAGTATCAAATGTCGCTGTTACCACGGAACACACGCTAAAGCTCATGGGGAACTGCACACGGCCTTGAAGGGCATTCTAGATTTAAGAACCATCAGCGGTGTAGGTGGGCGTGAGCGTCCCCACTCCTCTCCCGCACCTCGGTGCAGCCGAGTCTGCTTCACTGTGGCGTGGCTTCCGAGGAGCCCACCGGAGATGACAGGAGCGCGTTTGTGGAAAGGGAGATTTTATCTACATAAAGGCTCGTAATGATCGTGTTTAGTGGGAATAAATGATCTGTCAGATCTCGGTCTAGATAGATCTGGACCTCAGATTTCTGGGCATACAGGGTGGAATCTGGGAGAGACGGGACTGTGGGGCCGGTCGTCCTGAGTCGGGAGGACACCGTCCTGCTGCGGCCCGCTGGGTGCCCCTGCTCCTGGGGGAGACCAAGGGCCTGGCGGAGGTGTCAGGTCCCAGCCATTCATCTACCGGCTTGCTCGGGTTCCCGGATGTCCGCTCCAGAACGGCCAGTGTCCTGGGGAGCTGCAGCAGGTAGCATTAGGGGGATGCACTCTACACCCCGGGCCCCCTGGCCGTCTTCCTGCCTGCAGACCACGTGGCCACAGGGCCCCTTTCCTCGCAGAGGCCGGGCAGTCGCTGCTAGTGTTGCTGAGGTCGTGCTTGGAGAGGGCTTGCACGGGCGTGTGCTGTGCGTGCAGTGCGAACACTAGCACCCACACGCTGATAGCGAGCAAGCGCACGCCTGCTTCTGTGGCCAGTGACCACAGACCCAGAGCTGGGGCCAAGGCACAGCCATGTGAATTAATTCAGATCGCCAGAACCGATGAATGTGCCGAAAAGCATCTGGGCTAGAGGTTAAGTCTACAACAACAAAAAACGAACCCAAACCAGATAGACGAACCCCTGAACACGTGTGAGCACCACAAGGAAGCAGAGTGCAGTGTCCGAGGAGAGAGCGCTGACCTGCGTCCCTGTGCGACCTCCCGGCCCGGCCGCGGTGGCCAGGCTGGCTGGGGTCTGCTAACGAGAACAGTGCCGTGACCTGTAACCACGTGGACCTGCAGCAGGACTGCGGAGCTCCAGGACGGGGTGCCCCCGCAGCCTCCATCTGCCACAGCCTCCTACGCCTCCCAGGGGGCGACCTGGCTAATTTTTCAGTCAATTAGCAGAGGGCTGCTTTTGTGCAGCCGGCACACCCCCTGGGCTCCGCTTACACTGCAGCCTGCTCAGAGGGGGGTTTGGAGAAGCATATTGTGAGGGCTCCTCCGTGACCCCGGGACACTGCCGGGCAAACGTTATCTCGGTAATCTGTCTGCAGGGCTCAGCTTTGCTCTCCGTGCAGGGGTGGACTGGACTCGCGGTCTCACATGGCCTGCTTCAGCTTCATTTATTAAAGAATGGTCAGTGGCGTGGCCAGCACGAGGCAGGTCGGACTGGCACAGAGACGGAGTGGGCAGACTGAGCTCACTCCTACAACCTGCCCGACGTGGTCGGGGTGAGTCAGTTCTGTGGGGCCTCCTGACCGGGCCAGAAATATTCCTAGGGAAGCTCCATTCTGGGGTCTGTCCTCTCCATCTGCCGAGCCATAGTGTTTGTCCACGCCCAGGTACTGTGATTCTGGCCGCCTGCAGCACACTGATGGGACCCGGCGGGCGGGAGAGTGCCCGAGACAGTGCCCCTGCCTAGCCCAGCCTAGCGCTGCCCTGGGCCGGGTGACTCGGACCCGCTGGCTGCGCTGTTTCCTGGCCCGCCTGCTCCCAGCCTTTCTGTGGTTTTCCTGCAGGGCGTCGTGCAAGCCCAGCTCCCTCACCTTTCATCTGCCCAGCCCCTCGGCTACAGCTTTCTACGGTTAATAAATAGACTTCTCCTCAGTGTTAAGCAATAAAATATTCACTGGGTCTGAGCTGGGGTTAACAGATTTCTGAAAATTTCATTGCGTGACAGCCTGTCCTGCATAATCCTCTCAGCTGTCTCGTGTTCTGGGGCAGAAATGATCTTATGTGTCACTCTAATAGTCTAGAATTACACTTGTATCACTGTCACTGGCATATGGGGCTGTGTATACCCCTAGGCCCAGCTCCCTCTCTTGCACGGCTTTTAAAATGAGAGCATTTGGCGAAGCCTGCTCTGACAAAGTGCACTCTTTCCACTGCGGCGACAAAGGGGCCACCAGAGGCCTGCCTGGGCGGCCAATCGTGGGACTCTTCACTGGGTAATGAGAGGGGCTCCCTCATCTTCACAACGCTTAGTGCCGGGGGAGGCGAGCGCCAGGCCCACTTAATTATACAGTCCTCGTCTTAAGTGCTCTGCCCCGGGAGGCTTCGGCTGTGCGGGTCTGTCCAGGCTGCAAACAGATCGATGGCTGGACAGGCGCCGGGCCTGCAGGACCTGATGCAGACAATGCAGAGGAAGTGACCGCGACCCGCTTGGCCCCAGGGTGGGAGAGAGACAGAGAGACAGACAGAGAAGAGGGGAGCGAGGGTGCAGAGGGCAGCGGGTCACAGCACCGTCACGGGGAGCCCCGTCTTCCTCTCTGCCAAGAGCCACTTACATTAACGGGTGGTGGGCCAGCAGCGACACGACGGGGATGAGAGGGAGCAGACAGCAATGCTGGCAGCACCTCAATTAAAAAAAGGGGGGGAAGGAAAATGTCAGAGGGAACAGATCCCAGGCCACAGGGACAGTTCCTACCTGCAAGGGATGTAGGCACGGAAGAGACCCCTCCCGCCCTCCCACCGGCCTGCGCTCCAGGCCTGGGCATCCAGCCAGCAGGGTCGTGGATGGAGTGCCCTTGTCTGGCAGGGCCCAGCCCGCTGCCCGGGGCCCTCCGTGGGCCCTCCGTGCTTCCCACTCATCCTACCTGTTGGCTCTGCCCCTCATCTGGAGGGAGATCCCTGCCTCAGGGTGAGCGAGCCAGGTTGCCGCTGTGCTTCTACTGGGAGTGCCCAGTCGCTCTGCTCTAAGGGAACACAGGGCACTTCTCACCTGGAGGCAGCTCCCAGGTGAGCAGTTCTCGTCCTCCATGTTACAAAGGTCCTGGCTTCCTGGGGCTCCTCGCCCGAGAGGAGAAACGGCGGCAGGCATTCCATCCGGGAATCAGCGAAGACTGACCGGGGCTAGCACCACCAGGCTGCCTGCAGCAGCCACGCAGGGTTCAGGGTCCCCGAGGCAGCCTGGCCATTCCCCGCAGGAAGCATTCCACCTTGAACCACTGCTCCCAGAGCTGCCTGCGGCCAAGCCCGGCTTCTGAAGTCATGGTTTGACACCTTCCCCGTGGCCTGCTTCGTCCCATCTTGTCCTCGACTCCTTCAGCTGTGCTGGTGCCTGTGTGCCCTCAGATCACAGCAGCTTTGGCCCCACTACCTGCCTCCTAGCTTCCAAGCCCACCAAGGATGAGGTCCCCTAGGGTCAGCGTGGTCCATGGGGCTGGCGGCTGCTGCGTGGTGTCCTTGCTTGCTGGCCCTGCCTTTGAGAGCGGGCCAGAGACAGAGCCCTACCCAGTGAGCTCCACGAAGCCAGTGCTGGCACTCGCCAGAGACCCATCGCATAAGACAGAACTGGATGTACACAAACATTGAAAATGCTGGGCCGGGACGGAGCCATGTGGCAAGCACTTACCTGACACTAGTACTTTGTGCAGAAGGTCAGAGCTGTCCCACCATGCTTCGGGGAGGGGCGACATGCTCAGAATGGATTTCATTAAGCTGGGGTGAAATCTATGTGGCCCAGAGTCATCATCTTAGTGTGCACAGTTCAGTGGTGTTTGATATTTTCAGTGTCAGGCAATGCCCACCCACCTTGAGTTCCAAAGCACGTCCATCGCCCAGGTAAAGCCCCAGACCTACCGTGCAATCCCATACCCTGCTCCTGGCTACCACCCACCTGCCTTGCGTTTCTGTGAGTTTACCAGTGTATGCGTGCCGGCCTGGCCATCTTCATGTAGCAAGCTTGTGTCGTACCATCTATGAATACTTCGCTCCCTTTCGCTCCATCCTCAGACTCAGCAGCTTAGAACTCATGTTGGGTGCATGTGCATGCATGACCAAAATCCTGAGAGGAGATTGGAGGAGAAGGGCTTGCAGCATTGCCATCACTCCTAGGGGGGTGATTTCTCACTTTCTGTCTCTGTCTCTCTCTTTCTGGTAAGTGCATGCGTCCTATAGCAAAAATTTCTATCTAAAATGAAAAAGAAAGAAAAAGAAACAACATCGAGGACCAAAATATGTCCAAGTGAAGTCCCTGCAGGCCCAGAATAGTGGTCAAGGCCTGCAGGACTGATGTTCATCATTTGCATTGTGGCTTAAGTCATTTAAAAATTCCCCACAACCTGTACAACTTTGTATATAGTGGTTTATTTAGCCAATCCCCCATAGGTGGAATTATACCACTATTCATCATAAAAATTGTAACTAGCAATTTAACTTCTCATGCTGTGTTGAGATTTTTTTTCTGTAGAGAAATTTTTGATATAGGGTGTGTGTGCTCATCTGAGATACAGAGAGAGATCATCTCCCAAGGGGATGGCCATGTAAGACCCCTTCTCCATTCCCTCAGGATCTTGGACATGCACACGTGTGCCCTGCGTTAGTTTCAAGCCACAGGTTTCGGGACTTGAACCACAGTCAGCCATGTGAGAGTCTGGCGCCTTAACCACCATGCCACTGCTAGCCTTGTGATTAGATTTTAACAGGTCTCTGTAAAATTCCAACACCCAAGCCCTCCACTCTGAAGATGGACAATGAACCCCATGTGCTGCAAATGAGGCTGCCCCACAGCTTCAGAGAAGGTGGCTGTGCCCAGTGGCGTCCCCCTGAGGTCAATGCCAACATTTTTATGCCTAAAAAGAAAGGGGACAGGCAAAGTACAACGTTACTGCCCCAGAGATATGTCAGCCACAGCCCACCCAGCTCCCGCCTGCTGGCAGGAAAGCTCCCTGCTCCTCTTGGAACCGCGTGGAGCCCAAGGCCTCAGGGCAAACTGGGCATTGAGCCTTGAGTATTCCTGACTGAAAGGAGAAGTTCCAGGGGACCAGAAGGTGGCACGGTAGTTACGGCGCTGGATATGGCCACGTGGCCAACCATGGTTCAAGTCCTGGACCTGGTGGCTTGCTTTCTCACTTTCTTTCTCTCTCTCTGTTATTCTCTCTGGTAAAATTAAAATAAATGAATGAATAAATGAAATGAAATAAATAATTCTTTGAAAACAACAAAAAAAGAAGTTCCAGTTCAAGATGGAGGAAAGTTTCTACGTGCTTAATTTAAGGTGGTTGGAAGTTTGAGTGACTGGATAGAGTGTGTATGACTTACATGTGTGGTGCATATGTGTTTTTTAGGTGTAGATATTTGTTGTATATATGTGTATACATCTGTACAGGTGTGTACGAAGGCACTCAAAAATGTTTGTGGAAAAATGGAATTAAAGTACTAGTTTATTTTGAGGCGAAATTTTAAATCCATCCATAGGTTTTTTTTTCAAAATATGCATTTTCTGAAGACCTTTTCTATGTGTTGTGTATGTGCACACACACACGTGTGTGTGTGTGTGTGTGTGTGTGCTTCTCAGAGGTAAAAGGACAATGTATGAAATAATGGTGCTGACTTTCATAGCTCGCCCATGGGCAGAGAGAGGGTCCCAGTTGTCACTTTTGTCACTTGAGCATCATTACCAGATAATGATCAAGTGTGGAGACAGTCACATGGGGGGAGGGCTTTCTCTCTCTCTCAAGCATGCACATGCCCCTGGGAATTAAAAAATAAAATAAAAGGGTACTTTAATATCTATATTTGTAAAACTAGTACAACTATTATCAAATGCATACAACCTAATATTTGGTGTTGATGACTACGTATAGATGCTTGATTTGATTGTTATACACTGTGTGCATGTTTTAAAGAACCAGTGTTGGAACCAGAAGGTGGCATAATAGTTATGTCACTGGACTCCCACGTGGTCAACCATGGTTTGAGTCCCAGACCCAGTGGCTTACAATTCTTGCTGAGTGTGTGTGCATGTGTGCCCAAGATCCCAAGAGGAGATGGAGGAGAAGGGATTGTGGTATGGTCATCCCCCCGGGAAGGGTGATTTCTTGCTTTCTGTCTCCCTGTCTCTTTCTGTCTCTCTGACAAGTGTGTGCACTCTGTAGCAAAAATCTCTCTTGAAAAAAAAAAAAGTGTTACCTGACAAAGATATACATCAAATATATGTATATACGTAAACCAGAAATAAGACTTTAAATAAATAAATAAATAAATAAGGTAAGGTTGCTTTATTGAGTTTAGTTGTATGGGTCAAGAAAAAAAAGACTGTTTTTTAAAAAATTTTTATAAAGCAAAAATTACAAAGATTTTTCCTCTCTCTTTTTCTTTTTAACAGAGAACTTTGCATTCATCTGTTAAATATTTCCTTCCTTTGTTTTTGTTTTCCTTTATTTGTTGTTTTTCATTTCTGGACACTCTAAGAAGGAAATTCCAGAGCTCCTCTTTGGAGATGCTCTCTGCCTATATGGGAAAAGCTCATGCTGCCCTCCACTTCCACCTCCCAGGGACCGTTGCACACCCAGGTGCCTTGTGGAGTCTGCCTGGAACATGTGTGGGCACTGTGCTGCTCTCCCCAGCCTCATAGTGCCCATACATGTGCATGTCAACATCAGCCCAGAGGAACAAGGATGCTGCTGCAAAGAAACTGACCACAGAGAAATACAAGAATGCCGAGACGAGAGTTGGCGGTGGGTTTGTTCATCATCGCCAAGATCTCCATGTTCCTTCTTGTTAGCCCTAAGTTTTTGTGACCTGCTCTCCATGAATGATGATATGAAAGGTCCATGAACTGGAAATAGGTGAACACTATAAAGATACCCTCCCCTTTTTAGTGTTACCAGCCTAAGTCTGGATGCTGGTTCTCACAGTCAGTGAAGTGAGAGGCAGAGGCTGGCACAGGAAGGAGTTTATTTTTGTAACTAGTTACAGGGAGACAGTCAGCAAGCATCCTCAAACTGTCTTCCAAAGCTCAGCATGTTTTCAGTGTTTATGGGTATAAGATACAAGCAGGTGCAAATCATTGCTCACTGCTCTCAGTCAGTCAGTCACCTTCCCCGAGTGATTACCCTGATTCCTTTAAAGACCCACTCCTGGTTTACATCTGACCATTCCTCAAGAGGATCCCCCTAAGGCCCGGCACCTGGTCAGATGGTTTGTGTTGGAGGCCTTTCTTAATACTAACTGACTGCTGGCCTGCTGGCCTGCTTCATTAGTTTCTCTTGCTAGGTGGTTTTATTAAGGATGATTTCAATGCTTTCCAGAGGCAATTTACCTCAAAATACTAAGTGAAGACCTGGCCCTACCTTGAGAATCCTTTTGTTTTGATGGAAATCATATTAAATCCAAACACCTGTTATAACTGCAGAGAAAACTAATTAAAATGCTAAGAAAAGCACAAAGTGCTATTCAAGTGGCAGTGTCATGTGTACATCTGAGTGCATGTACGTGTGTGTGTGTGTGTGTGTGTGTATACATGTATGTGTGTAGGGTAACTGAATATTTACTTATTTATTTCAGACTTATGCCATAGGGCATGTATACTCACCAGAGATAGAAAAAAGGGGGAGAGTGAGAAATCACCACCCAGGGTGGATGGCCATGCTGCAATCTCTTCTTCATTCTCCTTCTGGGGCAGCACATATGTGCTTCCAGCATGATTGTCAAGCTGTTGGGTTCAGGACTTTAACTGCAGTCAGCTGTGGGTGTCCAGCAATTTAACCACCACACCACCTGCTGGCCCTAATCACTGCATATTTAAGTCACCTCTTGATCAACAATATTGTAAATAACAATACAGGCGTTTTGGCTCAGGTCCAGGTCATCTTAGATTTGATTTTTGTGTGTTTCTTTTTTTTGTTTTTTTTTTTTGTTTGGTTTTTTTTTTTTTTTTCCTTCTCATCTTTAGAGGCTATAAAGGAGCAAACATTTAGCTCAGCATCATGTCCCTGTTCTGGGGATTACTCAGCTTTTGAGGGAACTACGGCTTCCTCAGCCTGCCAAGGACCTTTGCATATATGTGAATTCCACAGCTCAAAGAGGTTGTCAGTGTGAGTCTCTCTAAACTGAGTGGTGTCCCCCAGAATTCACAGGTAGAAGCCCTAACCCCAGAAGAGACACTAGGGCTGCTTTCTCACTGCCTCCCTCCCGCTGTATGTAGGCACAGTGAGAAGGTGGCCATCTGCAAGCCAAGAAAAGAAACCTCACTGGGAACTGAACTCTGCCAGCACCTTGATTGAACTTCCAGTCCCAGAACTGTAGACAAATAATGAGCATGGTTTAACTTTCCACTAGAGCTTGTCACAGTAGCCTGAACAGACGAGGACAGTCTATGGGGGTATGATGACTATAGTGACAGGGTGGACAGAGCTTGGCATGCCTCAGTGAAGAGTAGCTGTACTGCAGAAAGTGCTCTCTGCCTTGGGCAGCTGCAGAGTCCCGAGAATGGACCTAGGAAGGAACCCATTCCAGGTGGTACTCTTGTTTCCTGGCCTTGTCTGATGAGCTGAGGCCAACACCTAGGCACATGTCCCCTGTTCTTTGAACCCAGCACACAGTTTCTGAGCTCACTCCACTCCCTCTGCAGCATGAGGGGACTGTTCTGGTCTGAGAAACTGTTTTCAGGACACATCTGGTAAATGGGGATGCATCTAGCCTGCACTTGAGCAGCTAGGTGTGGTGGTGCTCTTCCCCATCTCATGGAAACCTTTTCCCAGCCACGGTTAACGACCGTGAGTAGATTTAGTCACAGTGAGAATGGAATGGCACTGCACAGGGCTCCAGGGCTGAGGAGGCAGAAGTACAGACCCTATGCACTTTATTCAACACAGCGAGCATTGGAGCTGGACCATTCCTCATAGCTGAGTTCCCACCCAGCACCCACATCCCCAGTGGTAAAGCCCATGTCTGGGCATAACCAAGGGTGTTCCCTGCTGCTCTGGAGAGTCAGTGAGGACAGTACCAGGTTCTGGTAGTCTTTCCAATGAATGGGGATCCTAGACAGGGCTCCCCCAGTCCCTGCCCCAGGCCTGCTGTGGCTCTTCACAGTGAATATCCACCTGCCATTTCACCAAATATCAGCTCTCTGAGATCAGAAGTTGTGCCCTGGTAGATAGCGCTCTTATCAGTTCATCCACACTCTGATTATAGTCATCCTTTTTTGCTGCTGAATGATCTATTCATACCAAGAAACAGGCTTATATCAGCCTAGCAATAATGTGGGACTATGAGACTTGGTTTAAACAGAGCCACGTGGGTCAGGACACAGGTGTCCTGTGGAAAATGGAAGAAGAGCAACTGTGGAGCAAGATGGGTTCCATTCTTAGACTTGACCCAGTGAACAGGCATATGGCCAAGGTCAGTGCAGCAGGAGGCAGGTTCTTGACAGTGACAGGGACTCTCAGGAAGCCATCAGGTCCTACAGCAGTGATAAGGACACTCAGGAGCCAGCAGCTCCTAGACAGTAATGGGAACTTACAGGAGTCAGCAGGTCCTAGAACGTGACAAGGACTGTCGGGAAGCCAGAGGGTCCTACAGCAGTGATGGGTACCCTTGGGAGCCATTAAGTCCTAGACCATGGTAGGGACTCTCTGGAACCCAGAGTGTCCTATAGTAGTGATGAGGACTCGTGGGGAGCCAGTCAAGACCTTGTTCAGGGTAGAGCTAGAGTAAAATCAGTGTTGATGGGGCAAAAGTGAGTTGTGCGTCAGTGGAGGGTCTGAAAAATGCAACAAGGGCACTGGCTGGTAGGAAACTTTCAGAGGACCTGCAGCATGAGCTGTGGATGCCTGAAGAAGAGATGAGTGGGGAAGTGAGGGTGTAGGTAGAATGGGAGTCCTGGAAGAATGTAGGTGCATGTGGAATGGGTGTGCTCACAGATTTTCAAGTGGGTCACTGCAGGACCCATAAAGTATGGACTTATGCAAGATGGTACTGAGTGTTAAAAACCAGCAAGAAGATGCCTTTAAACCTCATGCAGATGTTCAGAGGAGGAACCCACTCATTCTGAAATTGGGGCCTTCCTCAGCCAATCCCTGCAGGAACGACATCCTCGCACGACTGGCCAATCTACCTTTCAGTGTCTCTGCCATTTGATCCGCTCCCCTGAGAGAGTTTTACTTGTTTTTAGATGAATTGAGTGCAGGAGGGCATGAGAAGGTGTCTGACAAACCATGAGATCCCCAGACCCAGTGTGAGCATTAGTACAGATGGGAAGGATCAGGGCAGAGAGGTTGAGGAGCCATCATGTATGGGGAAAGTAAAGAATTAGTTCAAGTCAAGTTGCAGTAGGTTGTTCGCTCAGCACACACTGTGTGGCTCCCAGGAGTATGACTTAGCACAAGCATCAGTTCTGGCACTCAGTCAAAACAAGAAATAGCCTTCATATTATTGTCCAGAAAAAAAAAAATTGAAGAGATGACTAGGTAATTTGATTTCATAGAAAATTCAATACAGAAGCATAACTCAAGTTAGGAAAGACAGAGAGGGTCAAGTGTGTTGGTTAAGCAAGCTAACAAAAGCCAAATATGAAAATCTACTGGGAGCCAGCCCACGGTGTTGTGTTTAGGGTGGCTGGATTCCACATGACTGACTGAACAGTTTGAGTTCTGGACCCAGTGACCTGAGAAACACACAGGGTACATGTGCATGTGTGCCTAAAATCCTGAAAGGAGGGAGAGATGATGGAAAAGGGATTGTGGGGTGACCATCCCCTATAGTGGGTGCTTTTTAGGTCTCTCCCTCTCTTTCTCTGTCTCTCTGGGATTGTCTGGGACTGTTGGTAACATGAAAATGAGGAGGAAACATTGTATAATGGGGGCATCACAGTGGACATGTGTCAGAGATGGAGCAGGGTGGCATCTAGGCATTGTTGCAGCCCATGTCTGCTCATGCGATGGATTGGTGTGTGTGCTCAGACAAGACAGGATATGTCAGGCCATCACAGCAGTGCAAAGACTGATACCTGTAACTCATTGAAGACAACAAGGGAGGACAACTGGTTGAGGCCTATCTCAATGTCTTCTTACTGTGTTTTTCCCACTTGATTTAAAAAAAAAATAGCTTTTGCCTTCCCTGCATCAACTATTTGAATTTTGCTGTAGGAATCAGATATTTCCTGAATGTACCTTCCACCCTTTCTCACCTTCTGTTTTCATAACTAGAATTTGGGTCAGTTAGAGAGACAGAAGTTGGGAAGAGAGGAAGTGCATATGCATGTGTCTGTGTGCATGTGTGTGCCAATACATGGGAGTGGGTATGTGTGTATGTATTCATGTGTCTGCATGTGTGCATGTGCATATGTCTGCGTGTGTGTGTGTGTGTGGTGGGGGGGTTGTGTTGAGGATGTAAGCTAAGGTCAGACTCTAACCTGCATGTGAGGGGTTGGGAGGAGAGTCTGAAATGTCCCCCAAACCAACATGAGAACAATACCTGTGGTTTCCAGAACAGTTGGAAACTTGTTCTTGTGCCCTGCTAGGATCTCAGAAGCAAGTGTCTTCTGGGGCCCTAGGTCACTCTTTGCATCTGTCTTTCGGTCCATGTTATAACAGTAGTTTATGCTCTTTATATTTAGTGTACAAAGTGACCAAATGTGATGAGTACATGGGTTGTCCCCCAGCTGGGCTGCTATAAATGCAGTCAGGTGATCACAAACACAGTCACATCAGACTGGTACATGCATGCACTCGTCTCCCTCATGTACATATCCAGGAGACAGTCCTGTGCCTGGTATAGCTTATCTTCAGTAGGTATGGCCAAACCAGTATGGATGAGCCAATTCACAGTCCAACCAAGGGTCTGCAAGATTGCCAAATGCTCCCCATTCCTAGAAACACTTGGTGTGTTTGGTCCTGACTTTAGCCAATCTCATAGGTATGTATTTTAATTTGCATATTGCTGATATGTAATGACGTTAGTTTTTCACGCCTCATTTACCATTTGGATATTCTCTTCTGTGAAGTGACTCTTTAGTTTAATTTGCTGATTAAAAAAATTGGTAGTGGGCTAGTAGGTGACATGGTGGTTAAGGCACTGGATTCTCTCACATGGCTGAACATGGTTTGAGTCCCAGACCCAGTAGCTTGCTTTCTCAACTTTTCTTCTCTCTTTCTGTGCTTCTCTCTGGTCAAATTTAAGAAAATTAAAAATGAAAATAAATAATTATTTTTAAAAATTGGTAGTATTTTATCAATTAGCAGGTAGATTTAAAAAAACATCTATTCTGGATATGAATCTTTTTTATATTGCAAATGTCTTATTCTAGTCTGTGGCTTGCCTTTATATGTATATATAACTTATCTTTTATTCTCCTTAATGAAGTCTTTTTGATTAAAAGAAGTCCTTCATTTTAGTGAGGTGTGCTCTGCCAACATTTCTCTCATTGTGTGTGCATGTGTAAGCTGTTTAAGAGACCTGGATTTACCCCAAGGATGTGAAGAGAATCTCCTTTTCGTTTTTGAAACAAAGCTTTATTACTCTATCCATAACAATTCATTCTCTAACTTTATAAGAACTCAATGAATGTGTATTATGTCAGTGAGGCCACATTCATTTTCCCTTCAGCTTTAGTACTATTTTAGTACTATCCACTTTTCCTAGTGGATCTTGATGGTTTTTTTCCATAAACAAAGTGATTCTTGTGTATGTTTCTGAACTGATGATCTGAAACTGATGTTTCTATGTGAATGACCAGTTTGTCTATCTTTGGACAACTTCTCCTCGTCTTGGTTTCTTTAGTCTTATGGTGAACCTTAATCTGTGCAGTACATCATAAGTTCACTAACATGTTTGTTCTTTAAGGCTATATTACATTCTAAGTCCTTTACATTTCCTTATAAATGTTAAAGTATGTTGTCAATTTTTTTTTTTTTTTTGGAGAGGTTTTTGCTATAGGGTACGTGCACTCACCAGAAAGACACAGAAAGACAGAAAGACAGAAAGCAAGAAATCACTCCCAAGGGGGGATGGCCATGCCACAATCCCTTCTCCTCTATTCTCACCTTGGGATCCTGGGCACACACACACATGCGCCTGGCGTGAGTTTAAGCCACTGGGTCCAGGACTTGAACTGTGGTCAACTACATGGGAGTCCAGTGACATAGCCATTACGCCAACTGCTGGTCCCAGTTGTCAATTTTCTTTAAAAAGCCTGCTGATTGTGATTGCATTGAATATATTGAATTGCATTAGTCTAGAAAGAATTAATATCTCGACACAATTGAAATTTCCAGTCTAAGAATATAGTATGTGTTTCCATTTATTTAAATGTTCTTTAATTTCTCAACAATGTTTAGCACTTTATGTATCTATGTATACAGGTCTTACATGTACTTATTTTATTTATTTCTAAACATAATTTATAATATTTGCAATATTTACAATATTGTATGTATTTATAATAGTTGATAATTTCGATTTACTATTATAAATTTTATATATATATATATATATATATATATATATTTGGAGAGGTTTTTTTGCTATAGGGCGTGTGTGCTCGCCAGACAGACAGAGACATAGAGACAGAAAGCGAGAAATCACCCCCCAGGGGGGATGGTCACGCCGCAATCCCTTCTCCTCCATTCTTCTCTCGGGATCTTGGGCACGCATGCACACACACCCGGTGTGAGTTTTAAGCCACCGGGTCCAGGACGCAAACTGCGGTCGACTACATGGGAGTCCAGCGACATAGCCATTACGCTAACTGCTGGTTCCCTATAAATTATATTTTAATTTCAAATTATTGTTAGGATATAGAAATATCATTGGGTTTTAGATTAGAATCTTATATCTAGCTCTCTTGGTACAATTCACTGAATCATCTCAGCTGTCGATTCTTTGTTTCTCTATACTACCAAGCGTCTGCACTACTGACATATTTGCCTCTTCGTTTTTCATCATTACACGTTTTATTCTTATCTTCTTTCATTATGGATCTGACTGGGATCACCTGCATAATGTTAGAGGGGTGATAACGGATAGTCTTTTTTCTAACCTTAGAGAAAAAAAAGTTCAATAGTTTACCATTAAGAATTATGGTACCAGGCCAGCCCGTTGTACGGTGCAGGGGGACTGGATTTCACATGGTCAGCTATGCAGTTCAAGTTCCAGACCTGGTGGCTTGAAAAACAAGCAGGGTGCGTCTACATTGTGTCCAAAATCTGGAAGGAGAGAGAGAGAAGAGGGGATTGAGGCAAGACCATTCCCAGTGGGGTGCACTTTCTCCCTTTCTCTCTCTTTCTCTCTCCAGTAAGTATATATGCCATCTAGAAAAGAAATCACAGAAAATGCAGATTAGAAAAAAATAATTAAAAAAAGAGCTCTAGTACCTGCTTAGGCTCTATAGGTTATCCTTATGAGGTTGAGGACATTTTCTTTAGTCCAAGTTAGGTGAGATTTTTTTTTTTTTTTAATCATGAATGGATATTTAGTCTGCCTTAGAGATTTTTCATATGTAGTTCAACATATTTTATTTATTTATTTTTTCTTTTTTGCTAATGAGACACATAACGTTATTCGATGTTCAAATGTTAAACCAATGCAAGCATTCTTGGAACAAACTTTATTTGGTTGCGATATTTTGTTTTGTATATCATCAAATTTAATTCACTAATATTTTGTTTACCATCATTATGTCTGTGTTCATAAAAGATACTAGCCACTTTTTCTGTAATGTTCTTGGCAAGTTTTGGTGTCAGGATTATCCTTGTCTCAGAAACAACTAGAGAAATGTTTCCCTGTTCTCTGCTTTCTGAAAGACTTTGTATGAATATAACATTATTTCCTTCTTAAGAAAGTAGAAGAGTTTACCAGTGAGGACATTTGAGCCCTAGCATTATCTAGGGGAATTAAAAAAACTTATGCAATCATCTTTAGAAACAGATGCAGGAGGAATTTGTTGTATAAATTTTGGTATGCTGTTTTTAAGGAATTTGTTCATTCCCTCTAAGTCATCCATGATATCCTGATCATAGTTCTATTTTCTTAATACCTAAGGGATCTGCAGTGACAGTGTTCTTTTCGTTCTTTATATTGCTAATGTAATTTTTCTTTTTTGAAAATCTTTATATTTGAAAACATTTTAACGTTTCTTTAAAATTTATTTTTATTCATGATAGCACATACAAGCACCTGAGACAGAAAGAGACAGAGGCGCCCTCACTCCCCCTTACTCCAGCTCGCCGGGACCTGGTGAACACACAAATGCAGTTGGACTATTTCTCAAGCCACCTGGGAATCCAAACCTGAGATCGTCAGTCATGTGGTTTCCAGTACTCCGTTCACTTTGCTACTGACCGAGCCATCAGACTGGGACTTAAAGTTCTATCTTGTTATGGGTTATTGCTTTTAATCTTTTCAGAGTCACCTTTAGACTTTGTTAATGTTCTCTATCATAGGCTGGTCTTCTATGTTTTTGAATTCTGTTTGTGTCTTTCATTTAATATCTACATTTTTTTCCTATGTTTTTGATTGATAGCTTTAATTATTAATTTTATACATTTTTTTCTTATCTAATATATGCATTTGAAGCTACCAGCTTCTGAGTCCAGTTTTGTACAGTCAAAATGTTTCATTAATGTTGTATGTAGACTATATTTTAGTTAGAAATATTTCAAATTTTCTGACTGAGTATGGAAAATATGTTGTTGAGTGAAGCAAGTCAGGCTATGAAAGAGAAACATTGTATGTCTCCACTTAACATATACTGACTGTACTCTATGGTAGAGACTGAAAGACTGGAGAACATAAAAGTGTTAAAAATTGTAATGGAGGGACCAGCAGTTAGCGTAATGGCTATGTCGCTGGACTCCCACATAGTCGACCGTGGTTCGAGTCCCAGACCCGGCGGCTTAAACTCATGCCGGGCACGTGTGCGTGCGTGCCCAAGATCCCGAGAGAAGAATGGAGGAGAAGGGATTGCGGCGTGGCCATCTCCCCTGGGGGGTGATTTCCTGCTTTCTATCTCTCTGTCTCTCTCTGTCTGTCTGGCGAGCGCGCGCGCCCTATAGCAAAAAAAAAAAAAAAAAAAAAAAAAAAAAAACAAAAAACCTCTCCAAAAAAAAAAAAATTGTAATGGACACTAGAGACAAAGTGGAAAGAGAGTGTGGGAGGGAAAGAGTGTAGGAAAGGAAATTTGGGGGGAAAATGGAGAGGTAAGACACTTGTAGGACACAGATAAGGTTTATTATCTGTTGATGAGGATTTGTATAATAGTCACAACTTGCCTGGACTGAGGTGTAAATAATGCTGGGTAAAGTTTCTTCACAATCTAAATGATGTATAGCTATTTAATGTATGAATAATAATAAAAAATTAAAAAAGAATAAAGTATTGAAATGAAACATTCAGGGGAGACTTTGTTGCCCAGTGTTTAGGAAAGCTGGGTTCCACATGGCGAATCGTGTCCCAAATCTCAGACCTGGTGGCTTGCAAACATGCTAGGTGCATAGGCGCATGCCTAAAACCCAACAGCTGGGAAAATGGAGGGGAGACTGTGCTGTGACCATGCCCCCATTGGGAGGTGCTTACTCCCTCGACTTCTCTGTCTCTGTCTCTTTCTGGTGAGCACATGTGCACTGTTAGAAGAAAAATGAAAAAGTAATTTTTAAAAAATGGAATAAACAATATAACAGAGAGCTTCAACAACAAATCAGAGTAAGTAGAAGAAGGACTCTCAGATCTGGGGATAGCTCCATATTGTGGTGGTTACACACGGTGTGGAGGAGCCTGATCCCACATGGCCACTGTGGGTGGAATCCTGGCCCTGGTGGCTTAGGAAATATGTTAGGCATGTGTACATGCATGCCCACAGTCCTGATGAATTGGGGAAAAAAAGATTTCAGCATGACCATGCCTTATTTGTGTGGGTGTAGGGGGGTCTCTTTCTCTTCTCTCTGGTGAGCATAAGCACTATCTGGCAATTAAAAAGAATCTCAGACTTGGAAGATAAATCCTTGAAGTTCAATCGGTCAAGGAAAAAAACAGAAAAGAGAATTAAAAATAATAATAAAGAAAGGACCTGCAGATGGAAAAAAGGAAGAAATATTTCACATTTTTAATTGTGATTTTTTTCTTTTATACATAACCTGCTTAGAAGAATCAATATTAATTTTCCAAGCATTTGTGGACTTCGTTGTTACATAGGTCTCTGCTGACCACAAGCATCATAGCAGTGTTTCAGTTCTTTGATACACGTGGGCCCTTGCTCGATGGCTCAGATCGTGGCCTCTCGGGGGAAAACCAGCCAAGAGCGTGGTGAAAGGGTCTCTTGGGCAGTGGTTAGGCCGAGACTGTGTGAGCTAGGCCAGGTGGTTTTACTGTGCTGCTCAAATCTTTACTGAGCTTTTTCCTCCTTGTTATATTAATTAATAAAGGAGATAAGCTAAAAATGTCCAATCAAAATAATAGATTGGTCTTTTTCTCCTTTTAGTTCCGTCATTTTTCCTTTTTTTTCAGTTTATTATTTATATTTAGCCACTATACGTCTTTACACTATCAACGTGGTTTTTCCCAGCATGAATTCAGTGCATATCAGTCAAGATAAAGACATTACTGCATACATTATCATCAACAAATAACTTCTCATTTTTGTGTCAACTAAATGTATTTTCCCTGTCCCCCTTCCTACCTCCCCCTATTACCCACTCCTGTATTACCCCCATCCTTGCCCTCTGGTACCTACAGTTGCCCTCCCTGCTTCTATACCTTCCAATCTTTCCGTTTCTGCTACAGAGCACAGACATCCACTATACATTGAATGGGGCCATACAACCCCTGTCTCTCATAGTCTGGCTTGCTTTGCTTAGCACTGCGTCTTCCACTTTAGTCCACTTTGTATTAAATGTCAGGGCCTCATTGTTTTTTTATGACTGAGTAGTATTCCATAGAGTACATGTGCCACATTTTCTTCAATCCACTCATCTATTTTTGGACATTTGGGTTGATTCCATGTCCTAGCGATTGTAAGTAATGCTGCAATAAACATGGATGTGCAAATGCTTTTCCCAACTGAGAGTTTTCCTATCCTTTGCGTAAATATCTAAAAGGAATTACTAGGTTGCAAGTTCTGTCACTTTTCATGTTGAATAATTTGAAGCTATGTTTTTAACAACATAGAAATTTAATGTTGTTGTGTCTCTCTGTTGACCTGACCTGTTGTTATTCTGTAATGTGTCTGTTTTTCTCTAACATTGCTTTTGTGGAAATCACTTTGTGTATTATTAATGGCATTGCATCAGTTTATTTTGTTTAATACATATGACATGTCTGTTCCCATTTTTAATATAAACACATCTGTTTTGTATTTTGAGTGCATGGGTGTGCTTATGTTTATAAAGAAAGTGCATCTGCAACTTGTTTCTTCATTCAGACTGACAATTTTTTTCTTTTTCATTTTTTTTTTAGTTTTTTCCAAAGGGGATGTGCACTTGTGTGCACTTGCTGGAGAGAGACAGAGATAGAGAGAGGACAAGTGAGAAGTCACTCCCCTGGAACCATGCCATGCTGCAATCCCTCCTCACCCATTGTCCTCTTGGGCACTTGGGCACTTGTGCACACCGGCCTGTCTTGAGTTTTAGGCCACCAGGTCTGGGACTCAAACCATGCAGTAAACCAGGTGGGGTCCAGCTGTCTTAACTGCAACGCCACAGGCTGAGTCCTTGTAAGTTTCCTCATATTTTTACTCTTACATGTATCATTCTTTCACAAACTATTATTTACACTTAATATTCTTTTGTACGCACCCATATGTCTGTCCTTGCCAGACGTCGTTTCTGCAGGACCATGCTTCCGTGCACACGAATTTTTCTTCAATGGGAACCTTTTTTTGTGTGTTTCCATATAGGTTAGGTACACTGGAAATGAACTTACTTCATCTTTACTTAAAGCATTTGATTTTACCTCACCTAAAGCAGCTCCACCAAGAGATAAATCTTAAAATACTATGTTTACAACTTCTATTTCTCATTGGATTGTGGTCACGCATTTTAATTCTACACACATCAGAAACTGTGTGAGTTTTTTTTTTTTTTTTTTTTTTTTTTTTTGTTGTTCTAGATAATTCATCCCCTTTAAATTTATTGAAATATAAGAAGTGCTTTATACACTTATCTGTATGTGTGTGTTCATCATTTCCTGTGGCATTCATTACTTTATAGAGATCTACATTTCTTCCTTTTTTTTTTTAGAAAGAGAGTCTGCAATAGGGTTCATGTACTTGTCAGAGACAGAGAGACAGAAAGTGAGAAATTACTGCCCAAGGGGATGGCCATGCTGCAATCTCTTCTCCTTCATTCTCCTCTCAGGATTTTAGGCACTCACATACACACACACACGCCCAGAGTGAGGTTTAAGACACCAGGTCCAGGACTTGAACTGCAGTCGACAATATTAGGAGTCCAGCAATGTAGCCACTATGCCATCTGCTGGTCCCTTGATCTAAATTCTAAATTTCTAACTGGAATCTTTTTTTTTTTTTTTTTTTCAAAAACAAATTATTTTACAGATAACACCACACCTTCCCGTCAACATCTTTGAAGATATTTCGATCAACGGGTCAGAAATGTCACATATCGAAATGGTCTCATTGTAAGCCAAACAATATGATTGAAAGTATATACAAAAATAAATAAATTAATTAAAAAAATTATTTTAACATCTCTCATGAATCTGCTTTCATTTCTCCAATCTCTTCTTGTCTAATAAGTCTTTTTTATTTGTAAAATATTTTTCTTTTACTGAGTAAAAAAATTTTATTCAGCCGTTTTTCTTTCTTTTCTTTTCAGTGCTTCAAGATATTTTTACTCTCTCTGACATGGACTGTTACTGAGAAAATAAAATGAGAAACAAAACTGCCTTTTTCTTTTTCCATTTGTCTGTCCCTTTTCGTATGTCTTTTCATCTCTGACTGCTTTTAGAATTTTCTGCCTATTATTATTTCTAAAATTTTGATAATATTCTGTAGGTGTCTTTTTATGAAGCTTATTCTCCTGAGGATTTATAAAGCTTGTTGAATCAATGATTTGTGATTCTCATTTAAAAATCAGAAAATTTGGACCACTGCATTTTCAAATTGTTTTCTTTATTCATTACTTCTTTCTGAGATTCCAGCTATATGTATCTTAGACTGCTTGATATTCTCCCTCAGAGTATAAATACTACCTCTATTTAATTTCAATCCTTTTGATCTTTTTACTTCATACTGAATAGACTATACTGATGTCTTCACATTCACGATCTTCTCTTTTACACTGTCTGTTTTGTTGTCTCCCAAACTAGGGGACTTTTAGTTCAGATATTTTATTATCTCTGGTAGTTTGATATGCCTTTTAGAGAACTGTTATCAGTCTTTTTAAAATCACTTTATTTTTTAATTTTTAAATTTTAATCTTTTATTTTTGAGATCATGTGGAGTATTTTTAAAGTCATCCTAAAGTCTTTTTTTTCCTAGCTTTTGTCTGTCATTTTCGGAGTGGATTTTATTGATTAATTATTCCTTTAGAGGCTCATTTCAGAGTCTTGTCAGGCGTGTCCAGGGAAGCCTGTCTAATGCTAAGTTAACACAGCACTAGAGTGATCACCTGGGAGACTCTGTCCAATACCCCGTCCACTATCAGGTCACCTGGTGGAAGCACATGTGATTCCAGTAGAGTTCTTTGCAATGATCCAGTCTGCATTGCATGAAATGGTACACATGAAATCCCTTGGCTGAAGGTAGGGGGCTTTCTCTTTGGGAATGAAGATTACCTTTTCTTCAGTGTATTAACCATTCTCAAATACCTTTTAAGATATGATTTTTATCTTTGTGTCATTATCAGTAATGTAAAATGTTTATGTTGAGTTGTCGGAAAAGTCGTGATGTATTTTTTTCTGCTTTTCTATGCAACCATGTGTCATGGCTTTTCAGTGCCAGCTTTCCTAATCTCCTGTAACCTACCTGGAAAAATGAGAGCTTTCTTGCAGATCCATGGACATGTCACCTTTGGAACTATGGTCTTGAGTGAGACAACGTGAGATTAGCTAAAAAAAAAAAAATGCACTTGATACTTTGATGTATCCTCCCCAAATACACCATTTATTCAGCAAGGTAGAGCTTATTTACCAATTCTCATAAATAGCAGTGTGAGTGTAATAGCCACTTACACACTAGAAGGAGTCAGAGGCTGTACCTTTCAAAGATTGCGGTGTGTGAAAATATTAAGAATTGAGGTCCGCAGGTGGCGTGGTGGGGAAGGTGCCAGGCTCCACATGGCCGGCTGCAGTTTGAGTCTTGGACCTGACAGCTTGCTTTCTCATTTTTCATCTCTCTCTAGCTCTTTTTTTCTCTCTGAGTACATGTACCCTGCAGAAAATTAAAAAGAAAATAATAATAAATAAAATAAATAATTCATTAGAAATATGTAAGAATCACTCCTCCACTCTCAACCGAGCATCCATGCCCCTTGTCAATACCATTGTAGGCTGGTTTTGGCTCCCCAAGATGAAGAAATTGACAAAAATGCTCCTAACTGAAGCAGAGCATAGTTCTTTGGAGAAATAAAGAATTATAAAAATATTCAACAAAGGAGGAGAAAGCAGTTTTAGTGGCCAATGAAGCATTGGATACGCTTGGCATGGGGAGGTGACGTGTGTGAATCAGAGACTGATCAGATGGAAGGAGCATGTTCTAACCAGGGCACAGAGTGGGCCAAGTCAGTGATGTGACAAGAAAATAAAGGGAGATTAAGACTTTTGGAGAAGCAGCTTGTTGTCCCTTTAGGAAAGGTCCCAAGAGAAGAGTGGATGATTCTTTATTGGTATCTTGAAATGTTCTGAGGCATAAAGTTCAAGTGGGGGTCTCAATTTACCCAGGTGAGTTGGGTTCTACACTTAGTGTAGGAGGTGAAACTGTAAACTGTTACAATTATTCCTTAAATAATTTTATTTATTCTCTCATAAAATATCATATACACAAATACTGTCTCATGAGAAGCTAAACGTGGCCAGTTTTCCTCCCACACTGTAATGGGTTTCTGCAGGCCGGACAGCAGGACGTTGTGACTACGGAGAGAAGGCGCAGCCTATGAGATGCTGTGTCTGCGACAACCAGGCCACCTCGCGCTCAGCACTCGGGACTCGTACATGCTGAGTGTGTCCAGGCAGGCCTTCTCGGCTCTTCTCAGGTAGACTGTGGTCAGGTCCTGCATCGATGAGCTCGGAGAGGAGCTCTCGTGATGACCAGGTGAGAAGCTGGAATTCCGCCTGTGGCACAGACATTTTGAAAGTCTTGACTAGTTGGTGTGGGTGGCAAGAATGCCAACAGGGAGAAGAGGCTGAGAGTGCCTCGAGGGGTGGGGATGGGGAGGCGTGTCAGCAGGGCTAGTTCGGGAACATGGCTGCTCATTATGATACAGGGGAGCGGTTGGAGGTGCCATGGGACTCCCAGGTGAGACACTCGGACAGACAGAACAGGGCGGCTGCAGCGGCAGGGCCAGGTACACACTGAGGGCAGTCTGCACATGTCCTGTGTGGAACTACAGTCTCCAGTAAAGCAATAGGGGCCAACAGATAGCATGGAGCTTGGGGCGTAGGTCTCCCACATGGCCGACTACGGTTCAAGTCCTGGACCTGGCAGCTTGCTTTCTCACTCTCTCTCTCTCTCTGGTCAAATTAAATAATAATGATAATAAATAAAAATAATTCTAAAGAAAAAGACCAATATGGGCATAGCAAGGGACTGATGAATGGATCTCTGACTCAGAGGAGCCTGGGAGACCGCTCCGCGTCGCCTGGCCCCATGGGCTGTGTCCGGCGTACTCGCGGGCTGTGAAGGGCGTGAGTGAGGCTGCACCTTCACATTTGGGGTGGCCCTGACCTTCTTTCTCTCAATGGCTGCTCTGGTCAGGGTGCTCATGACCCGCTGACCCTGACCGCGAGTGGTCTTCCTGCCCCCGAAGCTCTGACGTGTCACTGGGGTGAGTATGCCAGCATGGGCCGAGGTCGTTCCGTGGGGCTGGTGGCAAGGGCTCGCTCATTCACCAGTAACGATCGCCTTCCAGACGCCAGCCACACCGACATGGACGTGCCAGGCCCGGGGAGCAACCAGCCTCCACTTCAGCAGAAGGAGTTTGAGCTCGGCGCCTCTGGAAGACAAGTCATAACTCCAATGTTATGTCATTGAGCTGCTAAAGAGAGTAACGTAGTTTTATTTGCCCAGTGAGTACTTTTCAATATCCTATTATGTATGTATAATTCACTGAGATCCATGCCGTGCTTTACCTAATTTTTTTTTTTTTCTGGAAAGTTACACAATTTATTTTTACAACATTTTAATGTAAAAATAACATCATATTGTGAGCAAGACTTCATCGTTTACATAATTTCCTTGGATTTATTACTTGTGAGTCTGTGTATAAATCATAACAATATCACAAATTAGAAATTGCTTCTCTACCGTGTTCATTATATTTACAGGGAGGGTCGTAATTACTGCAGTATTCATTTTCAAAGTCTCTTGGACAGACTCCAGTATCATTTATTATGATTGCATTATTTCTGGAGTGCTGTTTACGAGTCAGTGCCAGTCAACACTATAATACGTTTACTGTGTGGCGGCCGAGGTGGGTGATAGACACAGCATCTCTGAGTCATTCATTTACCACCCTGTCAGAGTCTGCGAATGAAGCCAAGTGAGGAGTTTGCCTCTGCACTTGAAGGGTGCACACATCTGTTGAGGCATGAGAGAGACGTGGCTTGGAGACTGAGCAGCACAGAGAAGGTGGGAAATCTTCCGCGAGTCCCATTTTCGCATCCGTGGTAAGAGCAGCCTGTGTCGGGGATGTTAGCCCGTGGTTTGCAGAGCCCACAGTTCCCTTGGAGACTTAGGGGAGGCTCTGGGAATGTGGGACCCCTCTCTGCTCATGCCAACGAAAGCAGCTGCACTTTTGTGGCATGTATTGGGCATCTGTGCAGAATTGTGTTTGAATAAAAGTTTCCATGAGTCTAATATTCTGATTCACAAAGCAAAATACTTGCGTTCCTATGGATGTGACAGAAATAATAGATTATGAGCGGATAATGCTTTTTGTTTGGATGCCTGGATGTTTGGAGGCGCCTGAGGGAGGTGGGCTCTCGTTACAGTGGAGTAGGCCTGGCGGGGGCACTCACTGAGCGTTACTTTTACTGGGCAGACAGAAACGTATCGCGACGACGTTCCCAGCCCCAAACATCACATGCTTCAGAGAAGACACGCCAACACCACTCCTCTGGCAGGGAGAAGTGGCCAGGAATGTGGAACCCAGATGAAGGCTCCCGACTCCAGCGTCTACGGCCACTGTGGGCCCCGAGCAGACTCCCTGGTCCAGGTTGTCAGGAGACACCGAAGCCCTCATGAGAGTCCCAGCTGTCCGCTCTCTCTCTGGGCCGCCGTGGCCAGTTCGTGTCACATCGACGATCCCACGTAGCTGTGATTTTATGCCCGGGATTTCAGGAAAGGATGCCTGGGAAAATATCCGGATGAGATGTAGGGTTAAGGGGAACGGGTTGGCGGAGCCCGCACTTGAGAAGACGTTCCGTGAGAGGCTCAGTCCTGCAGGCGACCACGGCCCAAGCGTGTGCCCTGCTCCGGTGGTGCCCTCTCATGGCTCCAGGGCCAGGAGGTGCAGGGGGTTTCAGCTTCTGAGGCGGTGGCGGGTGCTCGGCTACTGTGCTGAGAGAGACTGTGACGGTTCAGGTCACCGCACAGACGTGAGGTCAACAGGTGCGTGTGACTCTGCTCCGCATCGGCTAAGCAAAAGCCAGACGTCTTCTCCTGCACCCAGGCGCTGCCTCACGCCGATTTGCAAGCTCCTTGAAGCTGTTAGCGGTGACCTGTGTAGGTCCCAGGGCCACCGGGCCACGTGATTCAGGGCATGCGTGCACGGACTAGACCAGGAACGCGGCCACTGCAGTCGGACAGGGTGATGGTCCTCGCTCTCCTCATAGCCAGTCGCCTGGCAGTCACCTCCACCTGCAAGGCGCACTGGACCCGGACGGCACGGCGCCCACCCAGCTCACCGCCTCGCCCCGCTCCGCGCCCCGAGCGCCTGCTCCCTCCTGCCCTGCTCTCATGGCTCGGGGGGGTTACCTTCCTCTCCGCCACCTTCATACCCGCTTCATTAGTCCTAAAACACAGCAAGTCCCACAGCCACCGACAGCCCTTCCCCTCACCCTGAAGGCTTCCAGCGTTGGCACCCTGCACCCTCAGGGACGCCTCGGCCCTGCCAAACCAAGAACCTCTCTGAAGGTCCCTCGTGGCCCCTGGGCTCTCCTCCTTGACCAGAGAGCTGGGTAGAAGTCACCAGATCACTCTGTGTCCCAGCGCGTGCAGACTGCTTGGCTTGGTGCCAGGTCTCCGCCCTTAAGAAGCCTCGTGACTACAAACCTCTCCCTTTATGATTCCTGTGCTTTGAATCCTCGTCTGTGCTAGTCCCCACTCAGCCCAGCTCTCCCCTCTGCGTCTTCTCCCTCAAGTCCACTATGTGGGGTGCCCACCCCAAAGTTTCTCTCCTCACTAAACCCTACCAGGACGCCTAGCACCCCCAATCCAACAGCCTACACAGAAGGTCATAACTGCCTTCTTAATTCCCAAACGCAGCTGATTGTCGTGTCTTCCCTTGTAGGGCTGAGACACAGGCTCAGCGACATCGTGTGTATGTCCGCATATCCGTCAAAGGTTGCATCAACCCATCGCACTCGAAGCTTCTTCTGGAGTCCCGAGGAGCCCTCCTAGAGAAATAACAAAATGAAGATGAAGAGTGTTGACATGTTACAACTCCAAGGGTAGACTGAGCAAATGAACTTTTTAAGAACTCTGTTGGAGAAGCCAGTAGGTGGTATGGTGGTTAAGGCACGGGACTCCCATGGGGCTGACAGCAGTTCAAATCCCGAGTTGGCAGCTTGCTTTCTTACTTTTCTTCTCCTTTCCCCCCTTTCTCTCTGTCTTTCTCTAGTCAAATTTTAAAAATAATAATAATAAATCATTTTTTAAAGAGAGGCTTTTGCTATAGGGCAGTGCACTCACCAGAAAGACAGAAAGAGACAGAGAGACAGAAAGCGAGAAATCACCCCCCCAGGGGGGATGGCCACGCCGCGATCCCTTCTCCTCCATTCTCCTCTCGGGATCTTGGGCACGCACGCACACGTGCCCGGTGTGAGTTTAAGCCACCAGGTCCAGGACTCAAACTGTGGCTGACTACATGGGAGTTCAGTGACATAGCCATTACGCTAAGTGCTGGTCCTGATAATAAATAAAGTTTCATAAGCAATTCCTTGGGACTAGCAGATAGTATAGTGGTTACATAGCTGGACTCCCAAGTAGTTGACAGCAGTTCAAGTCCCAGACCCGGTGACTTCAAACTCATGCCAGGCATGTGTGCGTGCATGCCCAAGATCCCAGGAGAAGAATAGAGGAGAAGGGATTGCAGTGTGGCCATTCCCCCAGGGGGTGATTTCTCACTGTCTGTATCTCTGTCTCTCCAGCAAGCACACGTGCCCTAAGCAAATTAAAAGATAATAAATAAATAAATAAATCTAAAGATAAAAGAGTTGTGTATATATCATACCTGTCTTTCATTATGGAAGAATAAGAAAAAGCGAGAAGTTGGGGCCACAGGTGGCATGGCAGTGAAGCCTCTGGACTCCCACAGTTTGAGTCCCGGACCCAGCGACCTGAAAATCCTGCAGGGTGCGGACGCGTGTGCCCCTGAAACCCCAAGAGGAGGAAGGAGAAGGAGTTGCGCCGTATGTGCCGTGGTCATCCCCTGGGGTGGTTTCTCACCTTCCCTCTCTCTACTTCTCTCTCAAGCAAGCACACATGGCCTGTGGCAAAAAAAGAGAAAGAAACAAGAGCCTTCCCAAGTACTTCACTGTTAACCACATCGTCTCTCTTAATCCTCGGAACTAAAGCCTTCAACTTCAAAGCATGTGACGGCCGCCACGCTCAGGCCATGTGTGTCTGCTCGGTTAGAGGTCGCAGCGCACGGTCCATGCAGGACGGGGCATTCCCGGCCGCAGCGCGCGGTCCATGCGGGACGGGACTGGTGTGCTGTGCTCGTCTGCCCTCCTCGGCCTCTGCCGCCTGGCACTCCGGCCGCAGCACGCAGCCTGTCCACACAGTCTAGATGCCGCGTAGGCTGGTGAGTCGTGGTTCTTCCCTTAGAGGGTGAGGCCAGTTGGTCCAAACAAACAAACTCACGTCTATGGGGTTCTCTCCAATGCTTACTCCAGGCTCTAGGCAAAGGGGAAGTAAGATTACCTTGTTTTTGTCTCTACCCTGGCCTTTTCTTCAGTATATTTCAGTAATTCTTTTCTAAGTAGTCTCTTACATCTGGATTGTCACAGCAAAATCTCTTCCTTTTCGTCCTTCCTTGGCCCTATGTCCACTGCCTTCCTTGCTGGCTTTCCCCGGAGACACAGAGAACGGGATGAGCTGCCTTCTCATGCACATGTGTGCGCATTTGAATTCTTAGTCCTTTTCTCCGAGTTTAGTTGCCTGTCTCGTCTTTTTTTTTTTTTTTTTTTTTTTTTTTTTTTTTCGCTATAGGGCATGTGCACTTGCCAGAGAGAGACAGAGGAAGAGAAAGAGAGAAAGGGAGAGAGAAATAACCCCTGGGGGGGGGGGATGCACATGCCACAGTCCCTTCTCCTTCATCCTCCTCTGGAGATTTTGGGCATGCACACACATGCATACTGGTATGATTGTCAAGCTGCCAGGTCCAGGATTTGAACCATCAGGCTGATCACATGGGATCTAGCTCCTTAACCTCTACCCTACCTTCTGGTGCCATCTCTTGACTTATTTTTTAACTTTTTATTTCTGTAGTTTTTTTTTTTTTTTTTTGGCCTTAGGGTGCATGTACATTCCAGAGAGAGAGGGAGAGACAGAGATAGTGAGATGGCAAGTGAGAAATCATCCCCCAGGGGTAGAGGAGATGGCCATGCTGAAATCCCTTCTCCATTCTTTGCCTGGGATCTTGGGCACGCACGCACATGCACCTGGTGTGAGTTTGAAGTTACTGGACTCGAACCATGGTCAGCCATGTGGGAGTCTGACAAGATAACCACCACACCACCTCTGACCCCATCTCTGGACTATTTTAGCATGAATCCTTGAGGGCATATCTTTCAGGATGTACCATTTGCTTCTGTTCTTGGATTGATTGTCAGAACTTCATGTTATTGGGTTGTCAGAAAAGTCATGACATATTTTTCTGGTTTTCTATGCAAGACTGCATTGGGACTTTGCCGACAACCTAATAGTTTAGTGGTGCCAAGGGTCCACAGTTCGGCCCCTCAGCATGTCTGTGAGGCTGCTTCTCACGGAGAAAGGGGCCTGCAGCAGCCGTCTGTGAAAGCAAATCACAGCGCAGGCTCTGGGGGTCACACCTGGCATGTGCCACGGATTCCCAAGTGAGGGCGTTAGCCTAGGAGCCGAGAATCGTATCAGGCTGCACCTTGGGGAAGGGGACGACCACGACGCCCTCACCACCTGCCGTGAGACTCCTCATCCTCGGCATGGTGACCCAGGTCAGCGGACACACCGTGGGGCCCTGCAGGTCCCTGTCCCCGAGGGGCCCAACGCCAGGGGCAGCCTCCCCCACGTGCAGTGACTCCGATGTCTCACACTGCCGGGTGTCCCCACGGGGAAATGTGGGTGGCGGAAACACCCCTGGCTGGAAACCACTGCCCAGGTAGGAAGTACTTAGGGCCCGGTATCTGGGCCAGCGTGCAGGACGGACATATGGAATGAAAGGACTTCGTCCGTGCGCCGACAACTGTCAGAACGCATCAGAAGCATCATATTATTCTGAGGAAAACATTCCTTTTGAGAGATTTTGGTATGTGTCTGCATAACAGCGGTTTCAAAGGGAAGCAGCTTTGCTTGAAGTGAGGATTTATCCAAAGGTGCTATCAGGACCACATCCGACGTTTGCCCCGGAAAGGTTCAGAATTCTCTTTCTTTTGACAGTAGAAAAGTTTTTATCTCTCCCTCTCTTCATTTAATTTTTTTTTTTTTAACTTCTGGTCCACCAGGGACATCTCAGGTTCGGAATAAAGCAGGGTTACGGCGAGAAGAAGGGGGGCCGCCGCGCTGCTCTCTGCTGCGGATCGTGTGCAGACACCTTCCCAGCGTGCCGAGAGGAGGACGTTTGCTCCTTTTAGCAAGAAGAGCAGAAACCTGCTAACTCAGGCATGAGGGACGTGGGGATCTGCTGTCACTCAGTAGTTGCAGAAAAGCAGTGATCTGTTGGCCTGCCAGTTTTAAATCCGGCGCTCCGCTCCGCTCCACTCGGACTCGCTCCCCGAAAGCAGGAGCCTGGCCAGGCCGTCGCTGAGGGTCAGGGGCTCACACTCCCCTCCCAGGGCACAGCACGTTGTGTGGTGGGGCGAGCCGCAGGCTGAGCTGTGAGGGCACCTCCTGCCTTCCTACTTTGAGGTCGGCTTTTCTTCAGTCCCTCACAGGGGCCAGGAAATGCGCTCTCAGAGCCTGCTTGCTCAGATCCTGAGGTCACCACATGCACGGGCCGAGCGGGGAGTGAACCACGGGGTTCTGGAGACAGGCGCAGCCCCTCCTGCAGAGAGGCCAGAGCAGCAGCCCCGCCCAGCCACGCCCTGGCCCACCACCCCGACTGCAGGTGTGCAGCCCTCCCGCTTAGAGAAATCGCATTCATGACTCAGGAAGGGGCGCGGGAGTGGACAGCTCAGCCTAGCACGTGCCCTGCATCCCTTCTCCCGCCATGGGTGGGCACCACGGGGTCCTCAGTGCAGAGAATGTCCAGCCGAATCCTTGCCCAGTTCTGAGCGCAGTGCAAACCTGAGCAGCCAGAGATGGAGTCCGGAGACAGGCCAGCTGTGCTGTTCCAGAGCCTTCCCACCGGGAGCAGTGGGTTGTGCTTCCCAGGCTCGGAGACACTGGCCACAGGGAGGCTGACCAGGGCGGGCCCAGGAACAGGCCCCGGCAGCCTGCCTCACCGGGTGGAGCGCAGGGCCTGGCTCCTCCACTTCCCCTCTGACAGCTTCATGATCTTGAGCTCGACCCCGTACTCCTGTCCTGAGCCTGCTGCGTGGGGAAGGGGCGGCCTCGCCACGTCTGTGCCAGGGCGACGACACACTTGGATGCGAGGCGGAACACGTAGTGGACTCGGGCTGCCATGGGTGCCTCCGCAGTGTGGTCAGAGCCGGCAGCTCCATGCTGGCTAGCAAACCTGGACAGCCGCACCAGCGGGCCACGCAGCCACTGCGGGAGACCTATGGAGCCGGCAGGGTGGTCTTCAGCCGCTGCTCGGCCACGCCTGTGAAGCCAGGGTGTGGATCTCATGCTCAGACAGCAGATGTCCATCCGAGGCAGCTCTGGTCAGTGGTGCCATCTCAGGAGGTTCCGTGGCCAGCGACCTGCTGGTGGGATGAGAGGACGTCCCACGCAGCTCGGGGACAGTTGGAAGGTGAGACCCAGCCTGGTTCATGAGCCAGTTACGTGTTTTCTGAAGGTTTGAGTGTGCCAAATTCCAGACTCGAGGCTCCTTCTGCACACGGACGCCGCAGAGGCCTTGCGGGAAGGGGTGGGAATGCGGCCGCTCCCTCGACTGCTGCGGCCAGGTGGGTGCTGCTCTGTGAGCGTGGGCTGACCACGTCCTGGCCACGCTGGCGTCTGTGCACAGGGAGGGCGTCTGTGCGTGCACTGCAGGCACAAGCCCTTGGAGCCACTCCAGGAGGCCACCAGAGCCTGCGTGTCACGTCCTTCCATCAGCGCTCTCCCTCCCAGCCAGCCTCGGCTGCTGCTGGTCACCCTTAGACCCCGCCTCCTGCTGTCATGCAGGCCAGGTTCCCACGGGTGTCTTACATGCAGGTGGGCACGGCCTCCTGGGTCTGCTCCCCGGCAGCTGGATGCCGTCCGGCCACCTGTCTCCTCAAGCACGCACCCCTGCCTGGGTGCACGAGGCTGTTCTCCCTCTTCCTCGGTGGGCTTCCTGGTGTTGGTGGAGGGTCAAACTCGTGCTGGTGCCCCCTGGGCCCTCTCATGACCCAGGGTCTGCTGTGTGGCCCTCAAAGGAACCACTGCATTCCGGCCTTTCCTTACACCACGCGGTTCTCAAAGCCTTTGGCAACCCTCTTCCAGTCACCTTCTGTGGTCTCCTCCCATCTGGCCGCTGGTTGGGGACCTGCCCTGCCTGTGCCCTGTGCTCTCTGGCCTCGGCTTTTCCGTCCCATGGGGGTTTTGGAAGCTTGCTGTCGTTCATTCTCGGGATAGCTCAGGGCCAGCCAAGTCGGCAGGGGCTGTGGGTGTCGCTGCTCGGGGAGGAACCAGGGCCAGAAGCCGTGGACTAGGTTTCCCAGTCGGCCTGACTGCACTGGCCGCACCGCACAGGTGCCCGGGACCCGGATGGCTGGAAGGCTGGCGGGAGGGACCGTGGTGTGACAAGACCCTGTTAGGGGACCCTGTCTCTCTCACCTCCTAGCTCTCTGCTCCCTCGCTCTTTGTCTCTCTGAAAGAAAGAAAGAGGAAGAAAGAGAAAGAAAAAGAAACTTTAAAAACATGCCCCAGGGATGGCAGCAGCGGCTGCCCAGGCCAGTGCGGGGAGGTGAGGCGGCTGCTCGGAGGGAGCACCTGGCGTTGCTGGAGCCCGAGCAGGGACAGGGCACCCTCCTGAGGACGTATGTGGAGATCTGCTACCCTCCTCCCAGCCCCGGGCCAGGCCTTGCTGTCCCGTGAGGTCGTTCTTCATTTTCCCGGCTTTCACTTCGTCTCAACGAGAAAAAGGACGCGGCAGGAACCCGGGGGTGCCCGGCTGGGCTTTCACGGAGTCTTCATTTCAAACGTCTGCTCTGGGCGCTGCGGTTGGAGAGGCACCCCGCCGGCAGTTTATAACGATTATTAATTTAAAATCTGCATGTAAATGGAAGCTAGGAAAGGCCCAGATCATTATCAATATTCCAACACCCACGAAAAGTCAGTCAGGCCCTACCCATTGTAAATCCTCCACTCAGGGAGATATTTGTTGCTGGCAAAGATGACCCTGATGTAAGGGAAGCATTTAATGTGGAAAACGTTGCTCTATTTCTCTTCCTGATAGCAGCAGACAGCCGGGGTGTCAAGGAGGGCGAGGAAGCCAGAGAGGAGGTTGCTAGGAAAAGCAATATGTCTGCGAGGCTGATCGATAAGAAGATTAACTTAACCCAGTGAAGACGTATCAATCTTGTTATCGATCAGGGGCGCACACGCATTGGCAGCCAGTGTGGTGTTACAGGGCTGTCCGGGTGGCGCTGCGTCAGGGCCGGGCGGATGGGCCACCCCAGTGCTGGCCGTGGGACCGTGCCTTGCCTTTGGGGCAAACACCAGCGGGAAGGTCACCTCACCGCCCTTCCTGTGCAAGGTCGCTTCCAGAGGAGAAATTGGAGTGGATCTGGAAGGCAGGCGTGATGTGCTGTATTCAGACTGAATCAAGCTCTTGCCTAGTAAAAGCCTGGCCTTGGACTGGGCGGACATGCACTGAGCCTGTGCTGGGAAAACACTCTGTACCCTGCCGGGATGGTCAGTGATTAGACGTAAAATCAATAAAACAAGACAAAACAAAAATGTACGCTTTTATTGGTTGAATATTTAGAGCTCAGAGAAGATGACTTAAGTATCTCCGTTTGTGAATTACCCAGTTACGAACACCCAGCAAAGCCTGTTTCTGAGCGCAGATGGTCAGTGATTAGACGTAAAATCAATAAAACAAGACAAAACAAAAATGTACGCTTTTATTGTTGAATATTTAGAGCTCAGAGAAGATGACTTAAGTATCTCCGTTTGTGAATTACCCAGTTACGAACACCCAGCAAAGCTGTTTCTGAGCGCAGACAGAGTAATACACGGCACTAAAGATCGCGTATTTTATTCTTTTTCTTTTTCTTTTTTTTTTTTTTTTTGACAGATTTTTGCTATAGGGCGTGTGCACTCGCCAGAGAGACAGAAAGCGAGAAATAACCCCCAGAGGGGTGGCCACCCCACATTAGCTTCTCCTCCATTCTCTCTTTAGGATCCTGGGCACACATGCGCACGCACCTGGTGTGAGTTTAAGCCACGGGGTCCGGGACTTGAACCACCATCCACGACATGAGAGTCCAGTGATGTAATCATTACGCCATCTGCTGGTCTCTCATATTTTGTTCTTAAGGCTGACTCCCTGGCAAGGCAGAGACTGGGTCTTGGGTGTGACAGCAATCCAAACCCTCAGCCCGACCTGCCTAAATCCCGTCAGACACACACACACCGCCCAGACCCAGGCGCGAGGTCTGGAGGAAGAGGGCCCAGGTGTGGCCAGCCCTGCGGGGCGCTCTCCCCACCACCCCTCATGAAGCACACACTCATTATTGTAGGGAAAGGAGAGAGAACTGTAGAAACAGTGATGGCTGGAAATGGTTTGGACAGATGTTGAGTACTTTACTTTGACTCACTGGGATGAAGTTGGAGGTGACATTTTTTAGCTTTTCCCATTTTCATTTGTTCATATTTGTAAATATTAACAGTATATAAAGTCTAAATCTTTTGGCTTCTGCTGTCAGACCATCGCATCCCCTCCTCCGTGGCAGTCCTCGAAGAGAAGGTGGATGGGACAGACCAGTGACATCACTCCCTGCTTGCCTGCGAGGAAAAGAAGATGCTGCCCGCGCTCGGAGCCACTCTCGCCCTCTGGAAATTCCCGTGAAAATCCAGGCCTGACAGCGGGTGGGGGCAGATGCCGGTGTGTGCGGTGGAGGGAGTGGAAAGGTAGTGCTCAGCCGGGCCTGAGACTCGCACCCAGCCCTCCCAGCCAGCCAGCACCAGGTGTGCAAGCTGTGTGCCCAGGTGCCTGGTGGGACCGCCACCTTCCGCAGGGACCCAGCGCCACCAGCAGTGTGTTACTGAGGGGCCCCTGGGCTGTCCCGTTAGGGCTCTTAATCCCGTTGCCAATTTTAAATACTGATTACAGAGCATGTTTTTTTAGAAGTTTTTGCCTTAGAGTGCGTGTGCTCACCAAAGAGAGAAAGAGAGACAGAGACAGTGAGAGGGAGAACGAGAAATCCTCCTGCACCCTGCCCCAGGGATGGACATGCTACAATCCCTTCTCCTCCATTCTCCTCCGAGGATCTTGGGCATACACACACACACACACACACACACACACACACAGTGTGAGTTTCAAGCCACTGGGTCCAGGGTTCAAATTATGGTTGACTATGTGGGAATCCAGAGACGTAACCGCTACTCCATCTGCTGATCCCACAGAGCAACATTTTTAGCAAAGGAAAGTGTAAACCTAAATTGTAAAACACTGTCGATCTAAAGGTGGTTTGGGCCAGCTGGTGGTTCGGTGGTTAAGGTGGCCGGATCCCACACACCAACCGCGTGGCTCACGTCCTTGACCAGGTGACTCGAATAACACACAGCGTGTGTACGTGCATGCCCAAATTCCCAAGAGGAGAACAGGGGAAGGCACTGTGGCCTGGCCATGAACTCGGAGGGTGCTCTCGCATTCCTCACCTCTCTGTCTCTGTCGTCCTGCTGTGCACCACACCCTGGCAAATAATCTAAGAACAAGCAAAGGCAGCTTGCCAGACAACGAGGCAGACGGCCGGCTCATCACACGTCCTCATTCTAGTCCCTGCCCGAGACCCAGCAGATGGAAATCTCTAGAGCGAGGTCGGCCATGTGGAATTTTCGCAAACCCCCTCCCGGTTCTTATGCTGTTTAAAGCCATAAAGTCTTAGCGGTACTGTTTAACAGGCTTGCTTCCAGTCTCCTCGGCTGTGACCACCTCTCGATGCTTGAACATGCTTGAGCACTTATATATCATCGCTATGCAGTCACGAAATCCATGCGTGGACGTGGTACTCACACGCACACACAGCCACACAACTGACGACCTGCTTGCACACACACCCAGCCACACACCTGGCAATGTGGTGCTCACATGCACACGCAGCCATGCACCTCACGATGTGGTGCTTGCATGCACACGTGGCCATACACCTGGCAGCGTGGTGCTCGCACATACACAGCCATACACCTGGAGGGCGTGGCACTCCCATGTACACACGGTCACACACCTGGCAGACAGGATGCTCAGACGCACACATGGCCACACATCTGGCAGCATGATGCTCACGCATACTCAGCCACACACCTGGAGGGCACGGCACTCCCACACACATGCGTCCACACACCTGGTGTACATGCTTGCGCACACACACGTGGCCACACATCTGGCGACATGGGCTCACATGCACATACGACCACACATCCAGTGATGTAGCACTCTCACACACACAGCCACACATCTGGGGAACATGGTGCTTGTACACACATGCTGCCACACACCTGGTGACGTGGCGCTCACACGCACATACACGCACACACCTGATGACTTAGCATTTACAAAGTTCACGTCTTGGAACTTGAGCCCCCGTCCTCGACTAGCAGTGACTGGCCAGTGTCCAGCTGAGCCGTGGACAGCTATCATGGAAGTCGGTGGCGATGGACGGAAGCCACAGGGTCCAGTTCTGCATCCCTCAGCATCCTGGCAGCGTGTGCCGAGGGTGGTGATGATAAGCCGGTGGGCAAGAGCCAAGATGGCACTGTAGGCCCCGCCGCCCGCCGCGTTGGGGACCCGCGGGTGCCGACTGGGAGCTGCCTCGCAGTGAGAAGCCATGCCTCCTGCTCTGGACACGGGCGGGCCAGCTTTGGGGAGGCGTGTGTGTGAGGGGTTCTCTAGGCTTCTGAGAGAAAAGTTTCCGTTTGCAGATGTAGGTTTTCCATGCAAAGCTAATAGAGAAGAGATAGCCACGCGTGAGATTTAGTTCCTGACGTCGGAGCTTCGCCACTCTTGGGCTCCCCCAGGTGGAGTGGCCCCCGGGGCCCTGCGTGGTGGGAAATAGGTCAGGCAAGTCCTCGTCACCACGAGCCAGCCTGGGACCGACCGGCTGGGAAGAGTGGCCTCCATGGTTCTGTCCCAGTCCGATGGGACTGGTGGAAAAGGAACATTTTAAACATAAAATTACTCATTTTGTTTATTATTATGATTATTTTACGTTTGCTATAAAGTACGTGTGCTCACCAGAGAGAAAGTGAGAGGAAAAGTGAGAAATCAAGCCACCAGGTCCAGGACTCAGAATGCAGTCAGCCATGTGGAACCCCCACACCACCTTCTGGCCCCAACACTTTTTAAACAGTTTATTCATTTATTTCTTCTAGGAGAAAGTGAGACAGAGAGGAAGAGAGACAGACCCCTGGAACGGGGCCTACTGGGGGTCCTGCTGGCTTGGATCACACCCCGTGTGCTCAGGAAGGTCCCGGGACACGAACCAAGGGCCTTTCCCGTGTGAGTCCAGGGGCAGTACTGCTGTGTCAGCACCTGGCCCAAGGTGGAAATGTCGCTCAGAAGCCGGCTTCCACTGTGCGTGACCAACGAGGCGCTGAAGCTGAGGGCTTTGCACTGCAGCTGAGCTGCCCCGTGTGCGCGGAGTTAACTGGCCATGGGAGGCCAGTCCGTCCCGGTCTCACTAGTGCCGACTTCTGACTAACAGCCCCACTGACCCACATCCAGAGCCAGCGTCCCATCGGTGGCAAGGCAGACATTGTCACAGCTGTCACTGCGTGTGACCATCACAGTGCGAGGCTGAAACTGGGAGGCAGGTGATCTGAGGGAACATGCTGGGAACTTCTCGTGGCCTTTCCAGGTGGGCACCCCAGCTCTCTGTGACATGCCGATGACTCTCAACTCGGACACAACCTGGCGAGGAAACCAGACAACTGGGGCCGGTGGCTGACGTGGGGCTGGGGGAAAGGTGGACCGGAGCCAGGAGCGGGAGCAGAGGGTCATGGAGGCCGCCCCCAGGCTCACTGAGACCCAGAACAAGCCACCTCGGTGCGCGTGAGTGACCCAGAAAGCCACGTGCATCCCGCTAAGCAAGGAGTCCGGTTTCTGGAATGTGTTTGGATGCGGGCATCCGCAGGACTAGAGCACACTCCTCCATTTGTGCAGCTGCTCGCCGCCTTCCAGGCTCTCGTGATGTGCGGGAGGACAGGAGACCAAGGCCCTGGGACGGCCGGGCCTCCTGGGCCATATCAAGGCTTGCAGACCACTGCAGGGTGTCTGTGTTCTGGGCCTCCGTGTTCAGCTGCATCTGCGTTCTCCACCTTCTGAGCGGGGCTGGGCTGGAGCATCTTCCCGGGAGCTCCATGCCTCTAAGTCTCTTGAGCCTCCCCAGCTGAGGCCTGAGCACAGGGACCCAGGGGGGAGAGAGCAGAGACCTGAGCACAGGGACCCAGGGGGGAGAGAGCAGAGGCCTGAGCACAGGGACCCAGGGGGGGCTGAGCAGAGGCCTGAGCACAGGGACCCAGGGGGGAGAGAGCAGAGGCCTGAGCACAGGGACCCAGGGGGGGCTGAGCAGAGGCCTGAGCACAGGGACCCAGGGGGGAGAGAGCAGAGGAGTGAGCACAGGGACCCAGGGGGGAGAGAGCAGAGGCCTGAGCACAGGGACCCAGGGGGGAGAGAGCAGAGGAGTGAGCACAGGGACCCAGGGGGGAGAGAGCAGAGGCCTGAGCACAGGGACCCAGGGGGGAGAGAGCAGAGGCCTGAGCACAGGGACCCAGGGGGGAGAGAGCAGAGGCCTGAGCACAGGGACCCAGGAGGGAGTGAGCAGAGGAGTGAGCACAGGGACCCAGGGGGGAGAGAGCAGAGGCCTGAGCACAGGGACCCAGGGGGGAGAGAGCAGAGGCCTGAGCACAGGGACCCAGGGGGGAGTGAGCAGAGGACTGAGCACAGGGACCCAGGGGGAGAGAGCAGAGACCTGAGCACAGGGACCCAGGGGGAGTGAGCAGAGACCTGAGCACAGGGACCCAGGGGGAGTGAGCAGAGGCCTGAGCACAGGGACCCAGGGGGGAGAGAGCAGAGGCCTGAGCACAGGGACCCAGGGGGAGAGAGCAGAGACCTGAGCACAGGGACCCAGGGGGAGTGAGCAGAGGCCTGAGCACAGGGACCCAGGGGGGAGTGAGCAGAGGACTGAGCACAGGGACCCAGGGGGGAGAGAGCAGAGGACTGAGCACAGGGACCCAGGAGGGAGAGAGCAGAGGACTGAGCACAGGGACCCAGGGGGGAGAGAGCAGAGGCCTGAGCACAGGGACCCAGGAGGGAGAGAGCAGAGGCCTGAGCACAGGGACCCAGGGGGGAGTGAGCAGAGGACTGAGCACAGGGACCCAGGGGGGAGAGAGCAGAGGCCTGAGCACAGGGACCCAGGAGGGAGAGAGCAGAGGACTGAGCACAGGGACCCAGGGGGGAGTGAGCAGAGGACTGAGCACAGGGACCCAGGGGGGAGTGAGCAGAGGACTGAGCACAGGGACCCAGGGGGGAGAGAGCAGAGGCCTGAGCACAGGGACCCAGGAGGGAGAGAGCAGAGGACTGAGCACAGGGACCCAGGGGGAGAGAGCAGAGGCCTGAGCACAGGGACCCAGGGGGGAGAGAGCAGAGGACTGAGCACAGGGACCCAGGGGGAGCTGAAGAGAGTCTGGGTTATCTCCAGACCCCGACCATCCCGAGATCTGTGAAGTAGGCTATGATGTACGTATAACGGTGTTCCCCACCTAGGAGAATGGGGGAATTGTAAACAGTCCCCCCTGGTAAGGAGCCGTCCTCGGAGTGCACTACTGTGGAGGAAGCTGTGTGCAAGCGCTGTGCACACAGGGCTGTGAGGGGCCGGGCTGGCCAGGAGGAAACTGGTCTTCAGAGCAGCCACAGCAAAGGTCTCAGCCGGTCCTGGAGCTGGGGTGACCCTGCAAGCTGTCGTAGGGGCCGCAGTCTATCTCCGCGCATTGTCAGGTGGTCTTGGAAGGGCTGTGATATTGAGCAAGGCTATTTCCCGAGTTTTCAGCAGCGGAGTTTTTCTCCACATGGAGGGGCCGGCTGCCCCGTCTTGCGGTGGGAGTACGGGTGTGGACCGACGGCATCCCTGCAGGGTCCCCTAGTCTGACACCGAGGATGGGCCCTCTGTACCAGACCTCCGATAGCTGATCACCCAGCCTCTGCTTATAACTTCTAGGATGGGTTTTACCCCATGCAACCAAGTTTATTTCAGCCCAGTTTTGGAATTTCCCTTTAGTGGCCAAGTCCTCTTCTGTGTAGTTGTCACCATTACGGATGCAATGGCAAAGACTCCCCTTACTCTCCGTCCGAGAGTCAGTCGACTCCTGCCAGTCACGGCCTGTGGCCTAACCAGCTGCAATTGCCAGTCCCTCCCTTAACTGAACTTGCCTTCTGTCAGCCAAGGAGACGGCCGAGGGCCCTCAGAGCTTAGGAACAGGACTGAGGAAAGGCGAAGGAGCAAATGACCTTCACTTAGAATAATCTAAAACCTCGCTTAGACTAGAAAACATGGGGGGCGGGGCTTTGAGGGATAACGAGTTAGTGCGAACAGGTGTGAGAGCCGCGGTAGGTGCCCGGGGACAGGGTTGGACTTGGGTGTGCTATGGGATCCTTTATTGTGCCATGTGGGGTGTCTGAAGACAGTGACTGCTGAGAGGGCCAGGACCCATGCCCTAGACTGTCCTGGTTTTTCCTCAGTTCCCAGGAGCTATGCCGATAAAATCTCAGTGCTGCCTGCACTAACCCAGCTACCACCTCCACTAGTTCGCACAACCGGACGGGTGGTAGTGCTTCTGGCTGGAGACAGTCTGAGAAGGCCTGCTGCCAAGGACAGGAGAGTGCTGTCCTCTTCCTTAAACCCAGAACAATTAAAAAGAAAGAAAAAGAAAAAGGAAAGAGAGGAAGGAAGGAAGGAAGATGGGAAAAAGGGAAGAAAAGAAGGGAGAAAAAGGACAAATCCTACCTCCCAGGTCCACAGATAAGCCTCCCTGCCCTCCCACGGTTTACGTGGAGGCCCCAACTGCTTCACTACATAGACACAGTGGGAGTTCTGTTCAACCTGTGGTGTATACAGTTCACACGGTCAGCCAAAAGAAAGATTTGTGGAGAATAGAACTGGATTTCCTGGACCTGCAAGTGGGGTGGTGATTACGACGGCTGGATCTCACATGGTCAATTGTGAGGCTCGAGTCCAAGACCCGGAAGCTTGACAAACACACTGGGCCCACGCGCATGCCCAAAACTCTGAGAAAGGAATGGAGGAGAGGGATTGTGGCATGGTCATCTCCCAGGGAGGTGCTTTCCTGCTCTCTGTCTCTCTCTGTCTCTCTCTCTCTCACTATCGAGAAAAAAGAAAAAAAAAAAAAAACAACTCACCAGCACCAACAAAACTAGCTTTCTCCTTGAAAAATTGGGCTGTCGGGAACCAGCAGTTAGCATAATGGCTATGTCGCTGGACTCCCATGTAGTCGACTGCGGTTCGCGTCCCGGACCCGGTGGTTTAAAACTCACGCCGGGAGTGTGTGCATGCGTGCCCAAGATCCCGAGAGGAGAATGGAGGAGAAGGGATTGCGGCGTGACCATCCCCCCTGGGGGGTGATTTCTCGCTTTCTGTCTCTATGTCTCTCTCTGTCTATCTGGCGAGCGCACGCGCCCTATAGCAAAAACCTCTCAAAAAAAAAAAAAATGGGCTGTCTATAAAGAAAGACATTAATTATACTCCATAATTACAAAATTAAAATTTTTCTAAATTAAGAAATTCTTTAGTCACTGATTAAAATACATAATTTTATTCTTTCTGTAAATGTATGTGTATTGCCAACAATGTGCTAGACATTAGCGAGATGCTGGGCATGTGGCAATGAATAAAAGCAATGAATCTCCTGCCCTCCAGGGGGCAGCATTCAAGAGAGAGACATGTGAGAGCAAATACTTGTGGGTGTGTCCACTGTACTGAGAACACACAGACTGCCTCACTCACACAAGTCACTTTCTGCGATCCTGTGCCTACGTGAGAAACTGGGCTACCGAGAAGCCAGAACTTGCTTATGATCACAGAGTCAGTGTCAAATCTATAGGCTGCCACCAACATTAATCAATGTTAAGTTCATCAATATTATCTGAGTTAACCACTATTAACTCAATAACCAACTAATCTATATTTATTAGCCAGTATTTAATGAGCTTCTGCGATGTGCCAACCACCACATTAGACAATGAAGCTGTTTCAGTGAATGAGAGACCACGATTCTGCCTGGTGGATTTGGTGAGGCCTAGCCACCGCCTAGCCTTGGCCCCAGCATGGTGTTATCAGTTGATGTCCCTCGCCAGGAGCTTCGTTCTGCAGGAAGGTGGGTGTCCAAGCCAGGGGTCAAGTGCAGTGTTTGGGATCTGCTTGCAGTTGGGGCGCCAATACTGTATCAGGACCTCACTTTGAAGTCTTCCCTTACTCGGTGACAGAAACTTGTGATCATGTAGGGTATAATGGAAAGATCTAGAGGTCCCAAAGAGCTCAGCCTTTTATACAAAAGAAACCCAGCAGGAAGTCAAGCGAAGACTTCACCTCTCTGTGGTATAGGAGGGGGAGTGGGAAAATTTGGAACTTGGGGAATTTCGGGATAGTCGATTTCATGCATGTGGTGGATGACAGCCCGCAGGGAGGTCCCCACTACCTACTGGAACCTGTGAATAGGGCGTGTTGTCTGTAGGAGGCTGAGGTAACACATGGACTTACGGTTGCTTCTTATCTAACTTTGGAACGGGAGGTCATTCTGGGTTATTGGGGGACCCAGTGTGAGCACCAGGGTCCCTGTAAGTGAGGAAGGGAAGCAGGAGGCGGAGGGTCAGAGAAGCAGGCAGGACATTGCCAGAGAGGTCAGTGGGATGAGATTGCAGACTTAGACATGGAGAGAGGGCCAGGAGCCATGCAGTGTGGGGGCCTCTAGAAGCCGGGGAAGGCGAAGAGCAGGGTGTGCTCTAGAGCCTCAGTGAGGATGCAACCATGCTGACACCGTCCATGTGTCTAGAGATCAGATCTCTTCTCGAGATCTGATCTCTAGAACCGAGATGATATCTGTGTTGTTTTCAGCCACTAACCTTGAGGTGAGTTTTACAGCACAAACAGGGACTCACTTGATGAGGCTAACAGCTCCCACCAAACCCCATCGACCACATTCCCAGACGCTCCAGAAGCCGCCGATGCCGGAGTCTGCCCTGGCACACTCTCACTCTGTATTTTCTTAGGGGTGTATATAGTCCCTCTCTTAAGGGTCCTCACTTGATGCTCCCTTATGGCCATGAAAACCTGCTTAGATTTAGACATGGTGAAAGACTATGGTTGCCCTCACTCACAACTCGGCTCTCAAGCAATCGCCAGCATAGCCAATGAAAAGAGTTTCTGGACATCTCCTGTGGGGCTAACAGGTCACTTCAGATGTCTGTCTGTCAGATACCTCCATGGACAACATCTCCCTGGGCAGTCTCCAGAAATGAAATAGTTCTTATGTGAATAGCCACCACCAGGTGCGACAGGCCCCCGGAAATCCCAGCTCCCTCCAGAGGAGTTGCACAGTTGAAGTAGTTGTCAGGACACTGGCTTTCCATTTGGTGGATGCAGTGAGCTGGTTTAAAGCCCTTAGCCAGGTAGGTAGGGTAATGGCTCCATCTTGGGGTTTTTTTTGGCTGACTGTGGGTAATCTAAGCCATCGCTGACACTACTCTGTGCTGGGTTGACACCATACGCTCCCCTTTTTATGATGTTTGCAGTATTGGCTGTCCCTCAAGTACCTCTGCCCAGCCACTGCTCTGTCAGATAACAATGAAAAGCCAAATGGGGTACGGGGTAAAGTCGTGCTGGTTGGTACAAAAAATGGAAAGTGGACCATTCCACATGAAATGCCATCTTCAGGGAAAACGGACATTGGAGAAGACCTGGACAGTTTCTGCTGGTCTTGTCAGTGGTGTTGACTAAGGGACAACTTGAGTGAGACCCTGAGAACCCAACAAGCTCCAGCATTTTAAAGGGCATGCTCGGGTAGACAGGTGGGTCACAGAACCCTGGGCCCCACTGATGCCCACCGTGGTCCCGTCAAGGTCCCGCCATCCAACACTGACACAGCTACACAGATGGGCCAGTCTCTGAGTCAGCTGACTGGGCAGGGAGCTCCCAGGAGCCCCGACTGAGTGCCAGCCAGATCAAGCACCCACACCCACAGCGTCTGCCAACACTCTGGCCCAGAACCCCCACTACACAAGGTGACAGGCTGCTCTGCGCCAGGCGACTGTCCAACAAGTGTAGCTGCCCCTCACCCAGTGGGCAATGAGCCCCGCTGCCCACTTCCTGCCAAGTGGGGTCTATTCCTTGGCAGCTGGACTCCAGGGCAGGTCTTCTGACCCTGTGTCCTCACTAAGCAGCAACCAGTGTACTGAGCTATTGGCAAAGTCATGGCATGTTTTTCTTTTTTTATTCATTTACTTATTTACATTTCACCACGTCTTTACAGTGTGAAGTATTTCTTTTTCCAGCACAAATCTACGCACATCAGTCCAGTCAAAGACATTACTCTGTAACTTATCTGCAAAGAGCTTCTCATTTTCTTGTCAATTAAGCACACTTTCACTTGTTTTCCCTTCCCTTTCCCCCTCTCTCTTCCATACTAAACTTTTTTTTCCATATTTTATTGATTCACAAAATACCTTAAACTAAAAGTGCGAACAAAGCTAGAATCTAGTTACAAGTGCTCTATAATTTTCTTCCGAAACATTTTTTAATTAATTAATTTACATTCATTCCCTGAGTATTGCCACAGCATACAAAATGGGATTTCCCATCTAGAATGTACTGCATAGTGGCTTAATCATGCATGTTATCGTCAATAATTTTCCATTTCTAGTTTCATGTGTGTGTGTGTGTGTGTGTGTGTGTGTGTGTGCATTTCCCCCTATTTCTCACCCTCTGCTATTTCCCATCCTCCCATATTATCTCAGGTGTCTACAATTGTTTTCCATTCCTTTTTCCCCACATTTTATTGATTCAAAAAATTTCTTAAATAATCTACCTACTTTCAATAGCAAGTTCAGCTGGTATGTACATATCTGTGAATACATGTGTGACTTTAGGCATGAAACTCTGAGCAGAATGAATATACTACAAGGTAGCACCTAGCTGATGCTATATAGCTTACTACAGTCATTAAGTAGGTATTTTTAATGTATTTTTTAATTTCAAGGAAAAAGTTTTTGCTTTAATAAATCAAGGAAATGCTAAGGAACTTTGTTTAAAACTTAAAGCCAGGAAAAAGGTTACGTTTCTGTTCAAATAGTAGGTACATAAACCTATAGGCAGCTCTAGACGGCACAAATATCCTTAAAACCGAAAAACAAAGCCTAGAGGAAAATCAGCAATCTTTTAGTCAAAAGTCATAAGATTCTATTTCACCAGTTCAGACTCATGTACTTAGTCTATCTTCTGTTGTGGTCTGATATTTCAGATAAATTCTGGGATCTAATATCCAGTTCCGGACTTGTCCCTATGATTAAGTTGGCTATTTTCTTAGTTTTTGAACTTTTATTTCTTTGTGTATTCAATTTTTCTGGTATAGCACTCCCTTGAGAACATCTTGGAGATCTGGTCTGGTGCTGGTAAATTCAGGTTTTGTTTATCTGAGAATGTTCTTGTCTTTTCTTCCCACATGAAGGATAACCTTGCCGGTTACAGTATTCTTGGTTAAAATTGCTTTTCCCTTAACACTTTGAATATATTTTCCCATTCTTTCCTCACTCGCATTGTTTCCAACGAGAGGTCCGTTGTTAGTCTGATGGGATGTCCTTTATAGGTAACTTGACTTTTCTCACTTGCCAATCTTAGTATCTTGTCTTTATCTGTGCTTTTGGTCAATCTGGCTATAATGTGTCTTGGAGAAGACCTTGGGTTGATTCTATTTGGGGTCCTTTGTATTTCTTGGGACTGGATCTTTGAGTGCCTCCTTAAGTTCAGAAAGTTTTCTTGAAGGAATTCATGGAATAGATTATCAATGTCCTTATGAGTCTCTTTGCCTTCTGGCATACCAATTATTCGGATGTTTGGACGTTTGATGGTATCTAGGATTTCTTGTGTATTATTCTCATTTTCTGGGCAATTTTCTCAGTCTTCATGGTGGATTTTTCTAGACCAGCGATTCTATCTTCTACATCTGAGATTTCGATTTTCTGTATGACCTAGTCTGCTTTTAATACTTTCAAGAGAGATTTTGACTTCCTGTATTATAGCCTTCATCTCTAAAAGATCCATTTGATTCTTTTTTATAGTGTGTAATTCCTCTTTTAGATCTTGGAAGAATTTTCTCACCTCCTAGAACTCGTCAGCTCCTTTCTCCTGCCTCTTCTGCAGGTCATTGTCTCTCTTCTTTTGCATCTCTGTTAGCTTTGTCACTGAATATCGTAAATTATTTATCTGACATTTCCATGAGTTTCATTCTGCTCTCTGAGGATGAAGAGGAGTCATTCTTTTCCATTAGAGGAGAGGTATTTTCTTGCTTTCCCATATTTCTTGTGACCCTGTGGTGATTTCTAGTCATCTGATGAATGGTGTGTTTCTTCCTAATTCTTGAAGTTCAATCTGAGCGTTCAGAGGCGTGCAGGAGGAGGTGATCTGCAATCCCTCTTCTGTTCTGTTTTCACTCTCTGTGCATCAGATTCAGTGGAAATAGAATAATATTCTGGCCTTAATCATATTCAGATATTTGGATTCTGTTCACTTGGACCTGTCTAGATACTTCGTGCATAGAGGGCACTAGAAATTAATCTGGAGGGAGAAGTCTCAGCAGAAAATCTTCATTTTGGGGCAAGGAAAGCAGTATTTCACAGCTCAGGTTTGGTATCCATCGCAGGATGGGCCTGGGTGTGTACTCTTTCTATGTAAAAATTCATCATGACTTATCCAACAATCCAACAGGTCTATGTAGGTGAGAAGCAGCCAGAGTAGGGAAACCAGGTAACGGTTACAATAGAACTCCAGTGCTCTAAGTAGGCCCTGCTAAGTCCTGGCATGCCACCGAAACATTGTTCCTGCTCAACCTAGCAGATGAAAGGACACCTTTACCAGTCTACACACCTTAGTTAATTACAGAGACCTGGGACACCCTTACCAGTCTACACACCTTAGTTAATTACAGAGACCTGGGACACCCTTTACCAGTCTACACACCTTAGTTAATTACAACAACCTGGGACACCTTTACCAGTCTACATACCTTAGTTAATTACAACAACCTGGGACACCCTTTACCAGTCTACACACCTTAGTTAATTACAAAGACGGGGACACCTTTACCACTCTACACACCTTAGTTAATTACAACAACCTGGGACACCTTTACCAGTCTACACACCGTAGTTAATTACAAAGACCTGGGACATCCTTACCAGTCTACACACATTAGTTAATTACAGAGACCTGGGACATCTTTAGCAGTCTACACACTTTAGTTAATTACAAAGACAGGGACACCCTTTACCAATCTACACTCCTTAATTAATTACAAAGACGGGGGGGGGGTACATTTAGCTTCTCATTTCCATCCTAAGCTTGTGAACTTAATAGTCTGATCGTGTCAGAGTTCAATTTAGCTTAGAATAAATGTCCGTTGTATACTCATTAATTAAAAAATAAGAATCAGGGCCAGTGGTTTGCCACTACTCAGTAGCTGAGGCCCCGTGAGAAGCCTGAGTTCAAGTACCAGCACATCCCCAAAAGCAAGATATGCCAGCGTGCGCCCAGAGCTCCGCCACCCAGGAGAAACATGACAGAGCGAATCTCAGTAAAGAGAGAGACAGAGATTTGGACACACTCGTCTTCTTTCAGCAACAGGTATGGCCTTATCAGAGGGTGCAGGTCCCCAGGTGGAGAGGAGGCGGACGTGAGTTAGCCTCATGTTCCCAAGTGCAGACCCACTCTCCGATGGATAGTTGGGAGGCTGACATCTGCAAACAACCATAGGGCACATTTTGTACAACGCACGGTGAGACATCAGAAAAGGCCCACTCGTGACGCTCGTCTCTGCGCTCCAGCTGCGGTTTCAACACACTCCCTTTTGCCAGTGGAGCCCACAGTGATGAGCACGAGGTGGCCGCGCCGGAGCTCTGGACATGCTCGGGAGAAAGCGGAGGTGAGCTCCCGTGCCATGTGGGCAGTGCTCCAGTGCACAACCGTGCGGTTTACAAACGCGAAGGAGGACTTTAAGCAAGATGGGTGTTTTAGCTTCCTTGAAATCCTACAACCATTTGAATGATTTATTCGAATTAACGCTATTAACAATTAGTTGTGTTTTTTTAAGTGAAGGAAAAAAACAAAGGATTACAGAAAGCTAATGATCTTCCAAACCAGTCCTACTCTCCCAGCATTTGGCTTCCTGCGTTCTCTCCTGCTGCTCGATCTTTAGCATCGGCCGTGCCTTGATCTCAGTAGCAGATGTTATATGCCAGTCCAGGTCCACGGAGTGGCCATCAGTGTCTTCGTGGAAGAAAGACAAGAAAAGCCACCATGTCACAACTCGTCATCCTCCTTGGTGACCATGTCACAGAGCAGAGCTCTTAAATGTGGGCAAGACCTTGGGGCTGGGCTGAATGGGCACAGAGCAGTGGGATTGAGGGGCGTGAGGCACTGAGGTGGCCCTCACTGAGTGTGCAAGCCCGTGCAGCCAGGACCTCTGCTTTGTTGCTGATGGCTGGGAGCTTCTGGTGGGAGCTGGGGTGGATGGCCTTGTGGGGGTGGGGGTCCAGGAGTGGTGCCCATGGCTGACGGTGGAGCTGGCACCCAGCCCAGGGGACATCCACACAGGTGGGAGGAGAGGTGTCAGGCTGAGGGGTGATGCCATTCACGAGGACAGCTTGGGTGGACCTGCAGAGCTGGCATGAGTCAGTGGCCACCCTGCCCTGTCCTTGCCCTACACCGGGGGTAGGCACCTGGGCAGGAGCAATGCTCCCTGGTTGTAGGCGGGTTGGTGGCAGATGCTCAAGATGGACCAGCTGCCTGTTGGCCCAGCATGGCCTCCTGCCAGGATCCCACAGTGGCCAGCCCTCAGGGCCCTTGTGCCTGGGGTCAGTCTTCTGTATGTCACCCAGAGGGCCTCAGTAGCCCCCACCTCTCTTCTCCTGTCCCTGCCACACACAAGGCTGCACTTAAAACCATTTCTCGAGCTAGAGCGAAGCATTTATTTCAAAAGGCGCTGAGTCTGCCCACCCTGCGCCGTCTGCCTGCTGCCCACCCAGCGCCATAAGCCCACCGCCTGCCCCGCACACCCTCCTGCTCATGCGCTGCCGGCCTGCCGCCCACACTGCACACCCTCTCCTCCCAGCCCAAACTGCCCGTGTCCCAAGTCTACCCGGAACAGAGTCTTCCCCAGGTGGGACAGCCTCAGAAACAACTATCCAATCCTTATAATAAAATGCACCAGGAAAGGGTTTGTAAATATGTAGCAGTGTGAGAAGATTGCCCTAGGAAGACTCACTCCTACAGACACAGGCATCCCCTCAGCCCGAAGGTGTGCACAGGACGTGCGGTCTTTCCCTGCTTGGGGAACACCCCTTGAGCTCTTCCATCTGGGCGAGAAGGACTTCGCTGCTTACTATGAACTCGAGTGTTTTCTCTATAGCGTCTAAATCCTAGTGTAGCCAAGGGTGTGGAGGGAGGGTGTGGAGGGTGTGGAGGGAGGGTGTGGAGGGTGTGGAGGGTGTGAAGAGTGTGGAGGGCACCAGGTAGGTTGCTGCTGACAGCACGTGCTATGCACAGACCGTGATCTTGCAGCTCCCGGTGTGGATGGTATTTAGATGCTGCATAGACTCTAGAAGCTACTTTCTGGAATCCGGGTTTGGAAGACAGCATGAGTGTAGACAGTGGCTGGGCATCCGTACTGACTCACACGCTTGGGAAGGAGAAATACTGATGGAAACACAGAAGCATGGCTGTGGAGACATCGGATGTGGAGTGGAGAATCTGATGCCAGAGAGGACCGGGCTCAGCCACAGTGGGAGTACTGACCACATGCGGGGTGCCCTCGGGTGGAGCCGGCAGGAAAAGCAGAGTGCCCGTGATGGCGTCCCAAAGGCTCCTGTGAGCAGAACGGCGCCCGCATCCCTAATCAATCCGTAGGCCGCTCTGAGCTCAGAGGAGGTGCCCAGTGGGGAGACGTGAAGGACGGAGAGAGCAGGAGGCCCCAGGCCTGGACGCACCCCGCAGCAGGCCTCACCCTGCTCGGGCCCACCTGGACCTCTCACCATGGCGGCCGTGGGACCTCTGTCCTTCCTGGAGACCCGGTACTCAGAACCCCGACCACTCACATCATGTTGTGGGAGCGTGGCTGCATGTCGGGAAGCATGCCTGCATGTCGGGAAGCGTGGTCGCATGTTGGGAAGCATGTCTGCATGTCGGGAAGCATGCCTGCGTGTCGGGAAGCGTGGCCGCACCACTCCGTCCCTGCTCGCTCTGCCTTCAAGCGCTGTGCTCTGGGAGTGCTGCTCCCTTCTCCCACCGAGTCTTCCAGGCACGTTTAAAATTATGTTGCCTGTTAACTCGTTTACACACACGGGGAAGAAAATCCCCCCAATCACTCCACGTGGTTGCGGATTTATGAAACATGCAGCCTGGATAAATATTTCCTGTTTAAGAAAAAAATCAGGCAACTTAAAAATCGCCCTTACACTGCAATAAGGCAGTTTAACTCAATTTAGCAACTAAGTCAATGTTTAGCCAAGCCATCACACGAGCGCCTTATTAAAATCCCAGTGGCTCTGGTGTGTCTGAGGTGGGAAAAGAAGGTTAAACTGCATATCAACGACCGAAGGGAGCTGAAAGGATGTGGAGCCCAATTAAGCCTTGCGCGCTGCCCTGGCTCATAAACACTTGCTCCTCCATTCCCCCTGGATCGCAGCGCCAGGCCGCTTGAGCGAGGCCTGCGAGAACCTTTTCATGCCGCGCTGTGGCTGTGCCTGGGGTCCGGCCGAGCCCTCGCGGGTGAGAGGCGACTCGCTCCCTCTCTATTAATCAGCGTCCCTCCCAGCACCTGGGACTGGCTCCTACTCCCCCGGCTGCTATATTGACAATATTCCCTGTTGATTTCCTCATTTTCTCAGCCAAGGCTAGACTGACCTCTTTAAAATTCTTTATAAACGTCAGTAATTGCTGCATCCAACTTCAATTCATTACTTTCCCGGGCCTCATGTATTTTGATGATATGAAAGTTGACCGCATTTACATGCAAATTGAAGTTTTATATTAATAAGGGCCAGCGAGAGGAGGGCGCACGGTAATGCGCCATGATGAGTTTTAAATACATTTGCCCATGTCTCGACTGGCATTAGCGTGGTCAGACCATGAGGAAATCCTGTTGGTCTGATTGCAATTTTGTTTTCCAATTGAAAGTACAATTTCATCAGGTTTCCCTGTCATTTCTAATAATGACTTAAGTTTGCTTGCTAAATTGGAGAATTTCTCCAGCCTTTGGCCGGGCTGGCAAACAGGTGAGGTGGCAGCTGCTCTGGCGTGAAGTGCTTCATTACGGGCGTGGGCGATGTCCATCCCGGGAGGCCCCTCTGCTGGCAGGAGCAAAATCACCGTAGGTCCCGTGCGCGGAGCTGGATTATCTTAAGCGCATTAACTTTTATCGCAGAACTTTGAAAGTGCCACAGTCTGTGTGCTAACGCACCTTTCAGTACAGTGACCAGTGGGCTCCCAGTCTCCTCAGCTGAGCTGGTGACTTCCGCAGCCCCAGAGCAGCCGCCGCCATCCTTCCCTTCTCTCGTCTCTATCTGTACGCTGAGAAGGGCACTGTGCTTCTGTGTCCTGTAAAACGGTGAGGCCCAGGAGCCCTCCAAGGTAGGGCCTCAGAGGGGCGTGTTCCCACTAAGCTGACCTGTGGGTCGTGTGCCCACAGCCCGCCCAGACTGGCCGAGATGCCGAAGGGAAGCTAACCAGCAGCTCTTTCCCGTGGACACTCGAGCGTGACCGAGGGACGGAGCAGTCGTTGAACTCCTCCGCGACTCGGTTTGCAGCCGTAAATTGTGGGAGTGTGTGTGTTGCTCCCTTCTAGCCCTCCCCTAGGCTGCCGCAGTTCGCGAGTTGTGAGGACAATGCCATCTGTCCCTGGCAGTGTGCTCATCTGGGCCCTGGATGACGCCGGGCAGCCTTAGCAGATCTGCACACCACTGTCCTTCCGGCCTCGGCTTTTATCGGTCGTTTATCTCCGAGCAGATAAGGCCCTGATACAGGCTGACTATGAGAAAGGCCACTGGGTGGAGGACAGGATTCTATTGTCCCTGACCAGTACAAGTATTCCCCCAGACAATTGTCAAAATGAGCACCTCCCACTCTCAATGGCTCTCCTCACCAGGTCAAAGATAAGGAGCGGGCACTTGAGGACAGGCCGGTGCGCAGAGAGCCGGTGACAGGCACACACAATGGCTATCTGTGCGAAGACAGAGAGCCTGTCAGCTGACACATTGCTGCTTCCCAAACGAGGCTGACCCCGGTGCCATAGTGCCACAGTGCCGTACGTATCTGTGGCCTTAATCTGCAGCATTTCCGCTGGCCAGGGCCTCTGCCTGGAATGCCCTTCCCTTGCACTCGGTCTTCTGGTTCGCTCTCTTTAGGGCTGTCTTCAGATGTCCTTCCCACAGAGAAGCTGTCTTGGCTTGTGGGTCTCTAACAGCCCTGTCTGCCCCATCACCCTCCCCTCAGCGGTGGCTCGTCTCCCCTCACAGCTCACATAAGACCCCTCTTCCTCTCCCTCAGGCACCTCATTGTTTCTGGTCTTCTTCTCCACCTTGAGCTCCAGGAGGAGAGACTTGGTCTCACTCCCCCACGGCTGTGTCTCCCAAGCCCAGTTCACACAGGCAGCATGCACTGGCGAATGCCGTGCAGCTTGTGGGGCATCGCCCACTCACCCGTGCAAGCCCACACCCTTCTGGCGATGCTAAAATCCCATGGATAGTGTGCGTGGGTCCTGGGGCTCTCACAGAGTGGGTGTGGCAGGAGCTTGTGCAAAGGGGTAGCCCGTGGCCCGAGGCATCAGACTTCCCAAAGACCAGCAGTGCCTCTGAGCCGCGTGCTCTCCCTCCTGTAGAAGCCCCACCTCGCCATCAGGAACCAGTGCTGCCCCTGCCTCACAGGTCCTGGTGGCAGCTGCTTCCTCTGCGGAAACCCCAGGCCTGCCGCCCTGGAGGCTGGGACTGCTTACTTCTCTCTACCTGGCTGTGCAGGAACCCAGGCAGCAACCCCACTTAGGACAGCCTTCCTGTGGTTGCCCTGGGCCCTTTCTGAGTCCTGGACATGCTCCCTGTGTGTCATTTCAGTTGTTATTTAAAAGAACATTGGCCAGCCATGTAGCGTGGTGGAGCCCACGTGGCCCACTACATGTTCAAGTCCTGGACTAGAACTTGAAAACCACAATGGGGAATGTGTGTGCATCCCCAAAATTCTGAGCAGAGAATGGGGGGAAGGGATTCCTGCATGGCCACCCCTGCTCGGGTGTGATCTCACACTCTCCGCCTCTCTCCCATTCTGTCTGTCTCTGGCAAATGCACACACCCTAGAGCTGAAATGAAACGAAATAATGAGATGAAGTGAGGTGGAATAAAAGACATGAAGGGTGACTAAGGTCCTGGTGTCCCTGGGCTGTCCTGTGCTGGCCAGGACTGTCCTATACCCCAGGGGATCCTCACAGTCTGGGGACACGGGGACCTCGGTCACCCTGAGGCACAGCGTCTTGACCACACAAGCGGCTTCCTATGCACACCTGAAGGGTATCAGTGATGAGCCAATCGAGAAAGATTCGGAAATAGAGTGTGTGCGTGTTTGAAATGGTTTGCTAATCAGTGGTCAATTTTCCTCCTTGGAAAAATGGCATTTCCCTCTCTCCAGGTCCTAATAAGCCACCAACATAAGCTGGATAACAGGAAATCACCAACTGCTCTGCTTCTTTTACTTACTTAGCTTTGTGCTAGAAATGAGCAGCGAGGTCTGACAGCTTCTGAGGAGAATTTGGGCTTCTGCCTTATTTTTTTTTTTAAGGATTTTTAGTTCTCTTTTTCTTTTTTCTTTTTCTCTTTTTTCTTCTTTTGAGAGGCTTTTGCTATAGGGCGCATGCGCTCACCAGAAAGACAGAGAGAGACAGAAAGCGAGAAGTCACCTCCCAGGGGGGATGGCCACGCTGCATTCCCTTCTCCGCCATTCTCCTCTCTGGATCTTGGGCACGCACGCACGCACATGCGCACGGCATGAGTTTAAGCTGCTGGATCTAGGACTTGAACCACAGTCGACTACATGGGAGTCCATCGACACAGCCATTACAACAACTGCTGGTCCCATTTAGTTCTCTTTTTCTTTCTTTTTTTCTTACTTTTTTTTTTTTTTTTTTTTTTTTTTTTTTTTTTTTGGAGATTTTTGCTATAGGGCCTGTGCACTTACTGGAAAGACAAAGAAAAAGAAAGTGAGAAATCACCCCCCAGGGGGATGGCCATGTCGCAATCCCTTCTTCGTTCTCCTCTTGGGATTTTGGGCATACACGCACACGCAACTGGAGTGAGTTTTAAGCCACCGGAGCTGGGACTTGAACTGTGGTTGACTATGTGGGAGTCCAGCGACGTAACCATTACACCATCTGCTGGTCCCTGGTTCTCTTTTTCCTATGTCCAGGTGCTCACAAGATGTCTTTTCTGTGGCATGAAAAAAACAATCGATATGAGGAGAACAATGCCATCTGAATCTCTTTTTTGACACTTCCCCCCTCAAGGAGATATAACTCCCTTTCTAAAAGCAAGTTTTAATTGGAATACACACACACACACACACACACACACACACTATGCGTAACATATTTATTCTATATATTTTATGTATAAAACGCATTGTACTTCTAGACACACAAACACATGCACACACATACGTACACACGTGCAAAAACAGCAGCTCTGGCCAAGGCCACTGGTGACTGAGCCAGAGCCCTAACCCCAGCAGGGAGACAGAGAGGGAGGAGGGCCGTACCCCAGTGGAGAGCAGGAGCTGACGGGCGGCAGGCAGGACACAGCTCCGTGCGCTGGGTGCGGGAGCACTGTGCTGGCCAGCAGCAGTGTAAACTCCTCGCCATGAGGAGGGTGCTGGGGGACCCTGGACAGGGACACGCGCATGGCTTACAAACACTGGAACACGTTTTTTGGGATGCCCCTGGACAGTTGTCCTCCTTGACCAGACAGACTATCTAGCAATAAAATTAATAACCCCTTGTGCATCACTTTCAGGCTTTCAAGCCTTTTCACGCCCATTACCCCGTTTCACTTTTATAGCACCCTGATGAAATGTGCACTGTGGCTGTAATTAGTCTCATTTTTTTTTTTTTTTTTTCTTGAAGCAATTAAGGGCAGCAACGGAGCTGAAGACAGGACTTGGGTTTATTGCCCTTTTTATTCCTTTGCAAAGTTAGCAGCTGCACAGAAGTTGTTTTAGTTTTGGCTCAACAGCCAATATAATTGTGTCTCTCCCTATCTGACTTTCTACTTTTACATCAGAGGCAAAAGCCAAACTTTGTGGGGGTTTTGGGTTTTAATTTATTCCAACGACCGTTAACATTGACCATGGTCATCAGAAAGGCCGATTAAGTCTCTGAAACGTTCCCTGTGCAAAGCGGCGGCTGGTTGGAATATTTGTAGTCAGGTTACTCAACTTACTCAAAATCATCCAAGTCTATGAAAAAGTAAATCAAAATTTTCTTGCTGGTTCTAAAGAAACAACTGGAAAAGGCCAGCTGGTAGTGTGCTGTTTAAGGCAGCTGGATCCCACCTAGCCAATCGCAGCTTGGGTACCAGATCTGGGAGCTTGAAAAACATGCCAGACGTGTGTGTGTGTGTGTGTGTGTGTGTATGCTCAAAATCCCAAAGGAATAAATGGAGGAGAAGGGATTGTGGCATGACTATCCCCCATGAGAGGTGCTTTTTCACTTTTTCTTTCTCTCTCTGGAAAGTGAACATGCCATCTAGCAAAGAAAAAAGAGGAGGAAGAAGAAGAAAAAGAAGAAAAGGAGGAGGAGGAGGAGAAGAAGAAGAAAGGAAAAGGGACCAGCAGTTAGCGTAATGGCTATGTCGCTGGACTCCCATGTAGTCAACCGCAGTTCGAGTCCCGGACCCGGCGGCTTAAACTCACGCTGGGCGCGTGTGCATGCGTGCCCAAGATCCCGAGAGGAGAATGGAGGGGAAGGGATTGCGGCATGGCCATCCCCCCTGGGGGGGATGATTTCTCACTTTCTGTCTCTCTGTCTCTCTCTGTCCTTCTGGTGAGCGTATGTGCCCTATAGCAAAAACCTCTCCAAAAGAAAAGAAAGAAAAAAAGAGAGAGAGAAAAAGAAAGAGAGAAAGAAAGAAAGAAAGAAAGAAAGAAAGAAAGAAAGAAAGAAAGAAAGAAAGAAAGAAGGAAGGAAGGAAGGAAGGAAGGAAGGAAGGAAGGAAGGAAAGAGAGAGAAAGAAAGAGAGAGAGAGAAAGAAAGAAAGGAAGGAAGGAAGGAAGGAAGGAAGGAAGGAAGGAAGGAAGGAAGGAAGGAAGGAAGGAAGGAAGAAAGAGGAAAAGAACTGGAAAAATTGCTTCCTGACAGATCTGGCAGGACAGCGACTTATCACTGCCCAAACTTCCACACCTCCACACTTGTCCTCTGTCCTCCTTTTGGAAAAGGACCCAGAAGTGCAATTGCTAGAGCACATGGTGCTTCTCTGTTTAGGTTTTTAAGAAATACCATATCATTTTCCAGAAGTGCATTTTTTTTTTAAGAGAGATTTTTGCTACAGGGCACGTGCATTTGCCAGAGAGATAGAGACAGAAAGCGAGAAATCACCCCCGGGGGATGGCCATTCTGCAATCTCTTCTCCATTCTCCTTTCGGGATTTTGGGCATGCACGCACACTCACCCAGTGTGAGTTTTAAGCCACCGGGTCTGGGAACCATAGTTGACGACACCTAGCGATGTATCCGTCACGCCATCTGCCGGTGTCCGTAGCTGCATCGCTTCTCATTTCTACCACGAGTGCACAGAGTTCCAACTTCTGTGCATTCTTAACGACTCTCTTTTTTTTCTTTAGTAACAGCTGTCCTAATGGGCATGAAGTGGTATCTCACCACGGTTTGGATTTGCGTTTCCCTAAGGGTTAGTGATGCTCAGCTCCTATTTATGTAAGTATCGGCCGTTTCTATATCTTATTTGGAGAATCGTCTAGAGGAACTTTTGTCCATTTTAAATTGTTTTGGTTGTTGTTGGTTATACTCTATATATTCCGTGTGTAAATTCTTAATATATGATAAATATTTTCTCCTATTTCATTAGTTGCTTGTTTTACTAAGTAGATTATGTCCCTCAGTGCACAGAAGTTTTTCATTTTAATGACTGAGGTCCTGTCGTCCATTTTATCTATTTTTTTTCTATTGTTAGTCTTGCTTTTGGTATCATATCCAAGAAATTATCCCCAAATCTAATTTCATGAAACATTTACCCTATTTTTACCCAAGTTTTATAGATTTCATCTTGTGTTTAGGTCTTTGATCCACCATGGATTATTTTTTATATGGTGTAATTAAGGGTACGGCTTCTTTTCATTTGTTTCTTTTACATGTGAATTTTCAGTTCCAACAACACTATTTGTTGAAAAGATTGTTCTTTCTCATTTGAATGGTCTTGGCATCCTTGTCAAAATTTATTTGACATATATGTGTGAAAATTATTTTTGTACTCTGTAATGTTCCACTGGTCTATGTATTTGTCATTATGCCACAGGACACTACACTGTTTTAATTACTGTTGCTTTGTAGTCTGTTTAGAAATCAGGGGTGTAAGAATTTTCCAGGTGTGAATTCATTCTTACTTTTTAAGATTAGTTTGGCTGATCATAGCCCGTTGTGAATTCATATGAATTTTAGGATGGATTTTTTTGTATTTCTTCAAAAAACAGAGCTGAGGTTTTATTGGAGTATGCATTGAATTTGTTGATGACTTTTGTGATGTAATTACACCTTATTAAGTTATCCAAGTTATAAACTCAGATGTCTTTCCACTTAGCTCTGTGCTTTTAATGTTCTTTGGAGGTATTTTGTAGATGTCAGAGTATGAGTCTTTTGCCTCACTGGTTAGGTTTATTCCTAAGCAGGTTTCTGTTGGTTGGATGTTGTTGTAAGTGAAACGTTCTCTTAATTTCCTCTTCAGATCGTGAGTGCATAGAAACACAGCTGATTCTCAGGTGTGTGTTTGTTTCCTGCAACTTTGCTGAGTGTATTGCTTTGTTCCAATGGCTTATTTTTGTGTGTGGACTATTTGTTTTCTACCTATAAAAATCATGTTGTCCTTAAGCAAGTCTGTTTCTAAAACATGAACAATTAATTCATGAATGTAGTTTTTAGCATGTTTTAAAATAAGAGAAAGAGCACTGACTCTCCTTAGGGTCTCCCTGCTGGGTGGGTGGAGTGTTTGCTGCTGTGGACATGCCCCTTCGCGTGCTTACAGTAACTGGCACCCTTTCAATCACTCCCATGGTGCAATTGATAGGCTGCCTTCATTTGTGGTTTGCATTTATGTTTCAAACAAAAATGACTATCACGAACCTGCCATCTTCGCATGTATTTCAAGCCTTCTAAAATATGTTGAGTGGTCCTCCTTGGCTTTATTTTCTTGAGATTTATTTCCCAGCGTCCCTAGCCCTCACCCCCCTTGCATACTGGGCCAGAATCGGATCTATTGACAGTGCCTCCTGTCTCCCTCCCCCTGGAAATGACCGTGGCCTTCGGGCAGGGGACCATGGCTCCTGCATGTGCCGCTCCCTCTGAGAGGTGGCTGTTACATCCCAAGGCTGCCCTTCCTATAACAGTTCAATTTAAACTATGCCTCTCTGCAGCGGTGTCACCTCTCATTCACACGCTGGCCTTTGTGGGAGACAAGGGTCATTATGGAGCAAACATTGAGAAAAACACATCCCAGCTGGCCCTGAGCGTCAGGTACAGGAGCAGTGTGGGGGCAGGGCAGAGGTGCAGGGAGGGGCAGGCCAGGGTGGAGAGCAGTCCTGGGGCTCCAGATTGCCGGCTGCAGTCAGATGCTCTCAGGGCCAGCAGCGCTGGCTGCACTGCGTCACTCAGAGGCCGCTCGCCACTTCGCTGTGGTCGTGGCGGTGGAGGCAATTCCCCTGTGCTTCCAGGGCTCAGAGTGCCCTCTCTCTGTACATTTTCCTCTTCCTTTCTTATTTCCAGTTTTCTGTACACAAGCAGGGGGGGCCGCGCTGTGCGTTCTGCAAACCGCTCTTTTACAGGCCTGCTTTAAATCGCATTCACTGGCTTAGACAGCACATCTAGTTCGGAGACAGGAAGGACAGGAAGTAGCTGTTTGCTCGTTTTATTTGCTGTCCAGCCTTGGACGCACAGCCTAACGACTTCATTGTGAAAAGAACGACTGTCTTGCAAGTTTGCTCCGCTTACTATGAGAAGAGGAAGAAGAAACAAGTTAAAGCTCCAGCTAGCACGAGCCTCCGACCTTCCCACTGTTTCTTTCTGTCTGGTCCCTTTTCTTTCTCTTCCCTCCTCCCCTGACTTCCTCTGTCCCCCTTCATACTGCATGACCCTGTCGTCAGGACACACCGCAGCCCTCAGAGAAAGATCGGCGTTTGTTTGCAGGGTCTGTGTTGACTTCCCTTCAGATCACTGTCACATTACACGTGGTGTCCACACACACACACACACACACACACGTATATGTATATGAGTATACATACATGCACACTTATAAGCACATGTGTATGCTCACCCCTACATGCACACATATATACACTCATGCACATGTGTATGCCCAACCCTATATGTACATGTGCATGCACACATGCACACATGTACACATATGTGTATCCACACTACTAAACATACACGTGTATATGAACATGCAAATATATGTACATGCATATCCACACCTCTACACGTACATGAGTATATACACATGCACACATACACCCACATGTGTAAGCCCATCCTGACACATACATGCATAGATGCGCATGAACATATATATACACATTTGTATGCAGATCCCTGTACATACATGGATATATGTACATGAACATATGTATGCACAGGTGTATGCCCACCACACATGTACAGGCATACATGCACATGCACACATATATGCATATGCCCTCACCTACAAATGCATGTATACATGCACATGCACACATATACCACATGTGTATGCCCACCCCTACACATACATGTCTATATGCAGATACACACATATATGCATATGCATATACCCACCCTACACATACATGGGTATACACACATGCACACATATATGCACAGCCATATGCCCACCACACATGTACATGCAAAATATATGCACATGCGTATATCCACCCCTAAACATGCATGTGTATATGCATATCCAAAGATATATCACATATGTATGCCCACTCCTACACGTACATACCTATACACACATGCACACACATACACATATGCATATGCATATACCCACCTTACACATTCATGGGTATATGCACATGCACACATATATATGTACATGCATATGCCCACCCCACACGTACATGTTTATATGCACACACACGTACATCCACATGTACATGAGTATACACACATGCTCACATGTGTATACATACCTACATGTATATGTGTATGCCCATGTATACATACATGTACACATGGATACACACATCTATTTGTGATCCCTGCTGTAGAGTTAGCAAACTGGACTGTGCAGATGCATTGGAAACTGCGCTGAACAGGCCCTGGGAGGCCTGGGTTCTGGGCTAACGCCTCCTCTGCACTAACCCTGCAGGTCCCCTGTTACTCAGGTGTCTGTTGAAGTTGCGTATGTCTTCCCGGGCGTAGGTACATGTACATAATAGAGGGGGGCTCACTCCGTCGGGTCTCCACTCTGCGACCCACACCAGCCTTGCCAGCGGTGACCGTGGGCACTCCCACACCAGTGTGCCCCAGCCCGGGGCCTGGAACCCGGCCTCTCTCCTGCCAGTCTGCATGTTACCCATTACCACTGTGTCCCATCCGGCCGCGGGCTTCCCGCTGTCAGTGGTAAAGGGTTGGATCTAGAATCTGAGCCAGCACACAGGTGCCAACAGCTTCCCTCTCCCCCTCGGGCCCACTGTGACCAAGCCATCGGCCCCGTGGCCGTCCAGAACACACCGAGGCTGGCAGTGGGCACCCCGTTCTCCGGCCACACCTCCTTCAGGCTCACTGGCCTTGGGACCAGAGGAGTGTTGGATTTGGGACTTTTCCAGACTTTAGAGTATTTGCCTAGACACAGCGATGTATGTGGGGATGGGACCAAGTCTGAGCACGAAGGTCACTGAGTCCCCTGCAGCGGCCCACGCAGCCCGGTGGAGGTTTTCAGCAGGCCTCTGCGTCGCTGCATCTGACCGGACTACCTCACGTGGCCAGGCCCCCTGTTGGCGCTCAGAAGGCTTCGAACTCTGGACCATTCGGACTTCGGTTTTCAGATTAGGAAAGTGTAATCTGTGTGTGCAAATTCTTTTTTGTCCTTTAAAAGATTAGCGTTTATTAAATTTAAGCTATCTGATGACTCCATATTATCAAAGGTTATCAATTCCTTTTAAATATGAACTCTTTTTTTTTCACTAAAATACCTAACTTTCTGTCCCCATTAGAGGATTTCCAACCCTGCTCTCCCTGCACACAACATTTTTGATATTATAACCATTTTCATTTTAATATTATAAGCTTCTCCACAGTTAATGGTCTGAAGCAAACTGCTATGGAAATGTTAAATATTTTCTAAACTTTCAGAAACATTAGAGACTTTTCCAAATGAGAACTTCGAGTTACTTTTCGACCGTGTCAGGCTCTGCACAGACGTTCCCTAGGAGCGAGCTCCTGAAGCCCGGACTGAAGTAGACACAGCAGAAAAGGCACCCACGGGACAAGGCCAGGACAGAGCCTGGTCCAGGGGGGGCTCTGCGCTCCAGGTGGGGGCAGGGGCCTGGGGGCTTTGCTTGTCTCCTTCCCTGTCTTTTCCTCCTTCCCCCTCCCTGTCCCATCGCTCCCCGTCCCTTTCCCTTCCTCTCTTATCCTCCCCTCCCTTCCCCTCTCCTCTCCCCTCCCCCCCTCCTCCCTCTCCCCTCCTCCCCTTTCCTTTTCTCTCCTTCATTTCTGTCCTTCTTTCTTCCCTTTCCATTACTCTCAGTCTTTCATGCTCTTTATTTGAAGAGGGATTTGTGAAGCGCCCCAATGTCTGCACAGACATCTGAGCCATTGCTGTGGGCCCAGCCCCATGCCCCTGTGTCCTGGGGAGCTGCCTCCCTGGTGGGAGAGCCACTCCCAGGGGACGTGTGCCTGTCAGTCTTCCTGAGCTGGGTGGGCACAGGCAGCTGCTTCTTTGTGGACAGCTCGTCCCCATCCTGCCAAGGCCGTGAGTGACACGGAGGGTGTGCAAGGGCAGCATGGACTCGAGAGGCCTTGAAGGCTCTTTGACGCCCAGGGTCTGTGAACTCCGTGGTGCCGACTGAGTCCCGGGGCAGGCCAGCTGCTGTCCTGGGCAGTGCAGTGAGCGAGAGGCGGCGCTGGCCTGCGGGGGACAAATGGGTGGACTCCCTCCATGGGTCCTGGTGTCTTGGTGCCATAGAGAGGCTTGGTTCCATAGAGAACAGAAACACTGGGAAGTCAGGGGCTGAGCCTGGGGTGGAGACTGTGGGCGGAGGCCAGAGACGGTGGAGGGGGGGCGAGCCTGGGCCTTCTGAGGCAAGAACCTTCCAGACCAAGACGAAGCAGGGGTGAGGGCCAAGGAGAAGCAAGGAGTCCCAGGAGGGCTGTGTGGCTGGAGGGGCCGGGGAGGCCGGGGCTGGGGCACAGCTTTGGCTCTGGTATGACATGTGGGGTGGCAAGGTCAGCCTCTGGTTTTCAGAGGCTGCTGGTCTGAAACAGATGCCAGGGACAGAGACGGTCCTGGGGGCCAGGGTGGGACGGTAGAAAACAAGGAAAGGCGGTCAGGCAGGGCCAGGTGGGAGTGGGAGCGGAGGAGACGCGAGCCATGGGGTGCAACCCGGCTGGGAAGGCTCCGAGGCTGGGGACGGGCTTCCCATGGAGGGACCCGCAGAGTGGCTCTGCTCTGAGCAATGACATCCCCGGGGACAGGCTCCTAGGAGTGATGCCCACAGCAATGCCACTAGCTGGCTCCCAGTTGTTCCCTGGCCAAGGGGTCCGTCGTAGAGCATGGGCTTGCTAAACACAGAGTGTGTCTTTTATGGATGAAGAGAGACAGCAAAGGCCATTTAAAAGACTAAGCTATTTATTTATTTATTTACATTTTTTATACATTCAATCACATTATTTAGCTTACAAGGTGATCATTTTAATATGTGAACATTTCTCCCTGGTCGAGTTGATCAAAATATAACAACACTACCTCCCTGTCTCAGCAATGCTGTCTTCGTATCCCTCCTCCAAATGTTCTTCCCCAGGCCCCACTCCTCCACACACCACATCTGGCATTCACATCCACCTCTTGTGTTTGTACATCCTTTAGCCCGTCAGTTTCAGTTATAGAGTGCGGACATTCGGTATATATTAAGTGGGGACTTACAGTGACTCTCCTTCATAGCCTGGCTTGCTTCACTCAGCAGTAAATCTTCCATATTCTTCCACTTTCTGTCAAAAGTCAGGGTTTTCTTGTTTTTAATGGCTGAATAGTATTCCATAGAGTATATGTGCTGCAGTTTTTCAATCCATTCAGCCTTACGGGGGCATTTGGGTTGGTTCCATGTCTTAGCAATAGTGAAAAGTGCCGCAATGCGTTCTGGGTCAGTAGAGGCTGGATAAAAACAATGGATAGAGTATTTTAACACTTTCTGTTACTTTTTGTGAAAATTCACCTTTCTGCACCATCCTCAAAGCCCAGCCCAGAGGTCACCTTTGCAGAGCGGGGTCGAGCTCCCTCGCAGCCCAGGGCGCGCACACGCCGAGCTCTTGATCAGGTCCTGAAGCCGTCGTCTTCCTAGGAACCCTGTGTAAATCCCTGCATGTGGAATGTCTCACTCTCATTTTTAATTATTCATGAAATGTAGGAACGTGGTCCAAGGCACAGTCAAGCAAAACTCGCTAACGCCCGCAACGAATCATGAACACCTCGCGGGGTGCCGGTGGGGCACTGTATTAGACCTGGCTGTCAGTAACCAGGCAGAACTGGCCACGCAGCCCAGCACCCAGCACCGGGCCTCACTCTCCCCACCCACAGCATGCGGGGCAGACTCCGCCGACCGCTCAGCCATGCCCGAGAACACACGCACGCAGGCAGGCAGCCGCGGCTCCGGGACAGACGAGACTGACCGCCCCGCGGGTCAGTCTGAGCAGAAGTAGAAATGGCTGCTGGAGGGAACCAGCAGTTAGCGTAATGTCTATGTCCCTGGACTCCCACGTAGTCGACCGCGGTTCGCGTCCCGGACCCGGTGGCTTAAAACTCACTCCAGGCACGTGTGTGTGCTTGCCCAAGATCCCAAGAGGAGACTGGAGGAGAAAGGATTGCGGTGTGACCATCCCCCCTGGGGGGTGATTTCTCACTTTCTGTCTCTCTGTCTCTGTCTGTCTGGCGAGTGCACGCGCCCTATAGCAAAAATCTCTCCAAAAAAAAAAAAAAAAAATGAAATGGCTGCTGGAGAGCTCTTGCATCTCGTGGGCTGGAGAGAAGCGAGTATATGAAGGGGGTCTGAGAATCCTCCTGCCATGTGCCCAGACTGTGTGGGCTGCTCCTGGAGAGGTAGATGCCTGGAGAGGTAGAGCGACGGGTGCCCAGGACCGACCCCACAGGTCACCTGCACACAGAAGGGAGCTCGGTCCCCAGCTCAGCGACGGGTGCTCGCCCAGGACCGACCCCACAGGTCACCTGCACACAGAAGGGAGCTTGGTCCCCAGCTCAGCGACGGGTGCTCGCCCAGGACCGACCCCACAGGTCACCTGCACACAGAAGGGAGCTCGGTCCCCAGCTCAGCGACGGGTGCTCACCCAGGACTGACCCCACAGGTCACCCGCACACAGAAGGGAGCTCGGTCCCCAGCTCAGTGGCGGGTGCTCACCCAGGAGTCTTTGGGGGATGTTTCCTGAACTCTGGTTATTGCCGCGCCCCCTTCCAGCGCAGAAAACAAGTGACACGGACATAGCCCCGCCCTCAGGGGTGACATGCCAGTGCAGAGAGCTAGGAACAAACAAACAGACCCTACGCCAAGGGGAGGGCGAAGAACAAGGAAGAGGCCGGGCGCTCCCGCGCTGGGATTGGGGCATGGTCAGTGTGGACTTCAGCTGAGAGCACCCGAGGCCAAGGGGCGAGCCAGCCCTCTTGTAAGGTCTCCCTCACATTAGGGATCGGGGGTGGGACGGGGAGCAGGAGGCCCCAGCAGGTGACGAGCCCTAGAGGCTGGGTGGGATGGAAGTCCTGCCCGCACACGCACACGGGGCGTGCAATCGGGGCTGGCTTGCACTTGCAGAATTGCGTCAGAGAGACCAGCCGGGTTCGTTGTATGTGGCGTGCTGAGGACCACGCACACCTGCTGCTATCTGCCTCACGGAGGGACAGCACCGGGTATGGGCCCACGGGAGTTACACCTGGCTTGTGTGCACCCTCCTCTGGGAGGAAGGCCAGACGGACGTGCTCTGTGCCTTGTGGTACACATACTTTCTTTGTGTTCCTTGTAGACCTGGGAGTGGTGTGGCCTGTCACAGGGCGGGTTTGTTCAGCTCGTGTAGATCTGTAACTCCTACAGTTAGCAGGCCTGTTCCTTATTCATTGTGCCATGGCCCCAGTGACCGTGGGCACTGTCGGTCTTCTATCTGACCCTTCTGATGTGCATCCACACACCCTGGGCGAGCTCTTCGGCAGGTATCTGTGTCACAGGTCTGCCTTCTTCCCTCTCTCTCAACTTTTCTCTCACTTAACTTTTTATTTCTAGACGGTTTTTTTGTTTGTTTCTTTGTTTGTTTTGACAAACAGAAATACTTGGTTTCAACACAGAGCAACTTACCAGTTTCTTTTCTGGATAATACGTGTGTTTTTGTGTGTCCTGTTTGAAATGTTTTTCCCTCTAAGATAGTCGATTTTTATTTCTGTGTGATCTCCTAGGTAATTACTGCGTTGCCTTGCATTCTTACATTTATAAGCTACAACAACTAATTTATAGATATGACATGCCTTTAGTAAAGCTTGTCAAATCACACACAGACTGCGAGGGTTTTCTCGGGAACGCAGTAAGTCTATAAATCAACTTGGGAGTAACTGAAATATTGACAGTATTGAGTGTCCAATTGATAAGCATGACAAGCCTTTTAATTTATTTAGATGCTTTTAATTTTTCAACTAATGAGACATTATAGGTTTTTGGGTATCATTAAATACATTGCAGTTACATTTCTGGGTATATGATGTATCTTATGCCATTATAAGTGCCAGATTCAATTAAAATTCTGCTTCTATTCAGTGCTGACGAGAATTTTTAAGGTTTTTACCCTAAGGCACATGTGCACACCAGAGACAGAGACAGACAGAGAGGGAAAGTGGGAAACACCTGCCCCCTTGGGGGAATGACTCGTCCGCAATCCCTTGTCCTCCACACTCCTCTAGGGGTTTCAAGCATGCACGCAGGTGTCCCATGTCATTTCCAGCTGCTGGGTTCAGGACTCAATCCACAGCTGGTCTTGCGGCTCAGCGGCTCGAACACCACTCCACCCACTGCCCTGCTGAGAAGTGTTTAAGGTACTGAGGGCGAAGAGCAGCTGGCGGCGATGGTGATGATCCGAGTTGGAGCCAAGATATGTTGATGGTAAGAATTATGGGCTCTCACGTTGGGTTGTATGTGGGCAGAAAAACACGCAAGTGAGTTTAATGATTATTGCAAGATCTGGTTGAAACGAGGTGAAGAATGTAGCTGCAATTGACTGAGACGGGGAGATCGCAGGGGAAGGTCTGAGAGTAAATTTTGCAAGCCCATTTTGAGACATTAAGATTGAGATGTTTCTTAGGCATTGAGATGGAGACACGATGACCACAGGGGTTTCTCGTGACGGCAGCTTGGGAGAGAGGTGCGACGGGAGGGGTATTCGAGAGACCTCACCAGGCGGCGGTATTCTGAGATGACGGGCTGCATGTTGCCATCCAGAGTGGGAGGAAGGGAGTGCATGGTGGGCTCGAAGCTCTGAGAGTGCTTGTCCAAGAGCCCCGTGGGGAATGTTGGTCAGGCAAGCAGGGACCAAGCGGGGACCGATTGCACCACCCACAGCCTGGCCACGCTCTACCTACGAGGTGCAGCTGCTGGTTTTGACCTTGTGACGGGTTTATCGGGATGTAACTCCATTGTAAATGGATCGCAGCCCATATTTGTATTTAAAGTTTCTTGTTCATGTATACTCATACGCCTTTGCAGCACTCAGCATGGCTTTCAAAGCTGTTTCATACCGGACGAGCACAGCAAGGGGACCGCTGTACGCTGCGTGTCCAACGGAGAGCCTTCACGCCTGTGTCCGCCACGTGTCCCTCCCTGAGCCCCACGCCCGCCCTCGCACCCACCCGGGTGAGACCAGCTCACGTAAGGGCTGGGATGAGCCCCCTAAACTACTGCTCTGCAATTCTAGCCCCAGACCTCAGACTATGACTATACCAGGAGACAGGGACTGTAAAGTGGGAACACGACTAGAGCCTTTATCAGAAGACACAGTGACACAGACAGACACGTGAGGCTGCAGAGCGCAGACGCCATCTGTGAGATGAGGCAGGCACCAGGAGGGACGGCCTGCGGACACCTGCCTCTGACCTCAGCCTGCAGAGCTGTGACACCCCGTCTGCGGCACCTCGCTATGAGCAGCCCGGAGCAGGCACAGCAAGGTGAGGGCCTGGGCCTAACTCCTCCCTCTTTCTCCAGAGAAACGCCCTGGTCTGCGTGGCCTTGCGCATCTCTGCGCGATAATCCCGCTGCCTTTCCCCTCACAGGCAGTTATCCAGGGACCACGTTCTTGCCAGAGGCCGAGAGGCTGTGGGCTGCGTGCTGGGGGCTCCCCTCGGGAGGAAGCTGTGTGAGCGGGCCGCGCCCCCACCCGTCTGGACACTCACAGTCACGCAGTCGAGCGGGAACCGATGGCTGGGGCGGCCCCACACTGAGCACGGGGTTCAGCAGTCCTGTCGAGTCCACGGGCTCCGCCAGACACCACAGTGGAGGGTAAAGCGCAAACGTCGGGAGTGTGCCAAGGTGCAGCGAGTGCTCCGTAGAGGAAGAGGACGGAGTCCAGCATCGCTGCAGCCCCTCGCACACCGACGCAGCCCCTCGCACACCTCGCACACCGACGCTGATACACTGATGCAGAACCTCACACACAGGCCATAGCCCTGTGCACACCGATGCAGCCCCCTCACACTTTGCACACCTCGCACACCTCACACACTGATGCAGAACCTCACACACAGGCCATAGCCCTGTGCACACCGATGCACCCCCTCACACCTCGCACACCTCACACACCAACGCAGCCCCTCACACACTGATGCAGCACCTCACACACAGACCAAGGCGCTGCGCACACCGACGCAGCCCCCTCACACCTCGCACACTGACACAGCCCCTCACACACTGATGCAGCACCTCACACACAGGTCATAGCCCTGCGCACACCGATGCAGCCCCCTCACACCTCGCACACTGACACAGCCCCTCACACACTGATGCAGCACCTCACACACAGGCCATAGCCCTGCGCACACCGATGCAGCCCCTCGCACACAGACGTAGCGCCTCACACACTGGCGCAGCCCCTCACACACTGACACTACCTCATGCACCAATGCAAACCCTCACACACCGATGCAGTGCCTCACACACCACTGCAGCCCCTTGCACGATGTCGCAACACCTCACACACTGACACAGTGCCTCACACACTGACAGTGCCTCACGCGCCGACACAGTGCCTCACGCACTGACACAGTACCTCATGCACCGACACAGTGCCTCACACACTCACAGTGCTTCATGCACCGATGCAGTGCCTCACGCACCAAGGCAGTGCCTCACGCACCGAGGCAGTGCCTCACGCACCAACACAGTGCCTCACACACCGAGGCAGTGCCTCACGCACCAACGCAGTGCCTCACACACTGACAGTGCCTCACGCACAGTGCCTCATGCACTCACAGTGCCTCACGCACCGACACAGTGCCTCACACACTGACAGTGCCTCACGCACCGACACAGTGCCTCACACACTGACAGTGCCTCACACACAGTGCCTCATGCACTCACAGTGCCTCACACACCCTCACGCACCGACAGTGCCTCACACACTGACACCTCATGACCGACACAGTGCCTCACACACTGACAGTGCCTCACACACAGTGCCTCATGCACTCACAGTGCCTCACGCACCGACATAGTGCCTCACGCACCGACGCAGTGCCTCACACACTGACAGTGCCTCATGCACCGACACAGTGCCTCACGCACTGACAGTGCTTCACACACAGTGCCTCATGCACTCACAGTGTCTCACGCACCGACACAGTGCCTCACGCACCGACGCAGTGCCTCATGCACCGACGCAGTGCCTCACACACTGACAGTGCCTCACGTACCAATGCAGCCCCTTGCGCACCAACTGCAGCTTGTATTTAAAAATAATCATCATGAAAAGGTCGGCTGTGTCAGAAAAGGAAACACATACAATGGAGGATAGAAACAGAGCCCACGATGACTCGAGTATTGTTATTAGCAGACAAGATTTCAAATAAACCATAATTAATGACTTAATAAAACAGAGACTAAAACGGGCACATAGATTAAAAGACTGAGCAGAAAGTAGCCAAGTACTTACTCTAAAATGGAAAACTACAATAGCTGGAATTATTTTTAAAAATAAGTTTAAAAGTTAAGCAGAGAAAACTCAATTCATAAAGAAAGAGTCAGAATGTAGTATCTAAACTGAAGGGCGGAGAGGAGGAGAAGGAGAGTGGCAGAGTAGAGCGTTCGAGAAATATGAACACTGAGAGTGAGAAAGACTCAAGCAGAAGGAATACTTGAAGAAATAGTGACCCAGAACTTTCCAAAGATAAAAGACACTAACTCATAGATTCAGGAACCTCAGCAATCTCAAAGCAAGATGCAAAGAAAATTACAGTTTGTCATCTCTCACACCGTTCAAAAACAAAGAGAAGAAGAGAATATCGAAGGCGGCTGGGATGAGGCACACGGTAACGTCGGGACAGCCCAGGCGCGAGAAGACCACGGCGTGGCCACGGAGAGTCAGAAGTCTGTGCTCAGTGGATGTTTCTCAAATTAAAGGGGACTAAAGACAGTCCTAGACCGTCCTAGTGAAAGCTGGGAGCGTTTGCTCCTGTTGGCTCGCACACTTTTAGAAATATTAAAGAACTCTTTCGTGTGCAAAGACATGGTTGCAGAAAGAACTGCAGGGAAAAGGTCCCTGCGAAAGGACATCAAAGTCACTGTCTAAATGAAGCAGAATTAGAGGTGCTTCATGGGACAGTAGCAGCAAGAAGGCCGGGGCGGCCGCAGAGGTCGGGCGCCGAGCGTGCAGAGGGTTCGTCTAGACAGGCAGTGCCCGACCAGGAACGCGCTCGCAATGCCGAGGTCACTACTGTAAGGACCTAGTACATGTAAACCATGGAGTCTAGTAGAATAAATGAAATGTTACTGGACTAACTGAAGAAGCCCAAGTCTGGTAGTGATTCTACAAGTAATACGTAATTACCAAGTAGCAGTTTGTCTCTGAATTTAAGGGTGATCTGACATTAAAATATGTCAACCGAATTCACCTTGATGAACATACTGAAAGAGAAAAAACAAAACACAGAGTCTCATTAGAGGCAATAAAGAAAAGTTCGTTAGGAGGTACAGTATTTGTTCAGCAGAAAGTATGTCCCAGAGAACTTGGAAGGTTTCCTTACCCCAACAAAGCTGCTCACCAAAGCCCATAGCCGCGGTTCTGAATAACGGGGGACACTTTAAGAAACAGTTTTCTTAAATCAGGAAGAAAGCACAGTTGTCTACCATTGCCCTTTGTATTTAACTTAAAAAAATGCCCAAATCAAACCAATAATTGAGAAAAAAAGAAAGAAACTAACACGGATGGGTAAGGGTGAGATACCACCATTTTTCCTACTTGTAGAAGATATATAACAGTCTATTTGAAAAGTTGGGGGGGGGACCAGCAGTTGGCATGACGGCTATGTTGCTGGATGCCCATGTAGTCGACCGCATTTCGAGTCCCAGACCCAGTGGCTTAAACTCATGCCAGGTGTGTGTGCGTGTGTGTCCAAGATCCCAAGAGGAGAATGGAGGAGAAGGGATTGCGGCATGGCCATCCCCCCTGGGGGTGATTTCTCGCTTTCTCTCTCTCTGTCTCTCTCTGTCTTTCTGGCGAGTGCACGTGCCCTATAGCGAAAACCTCTCCAAAACAAAAGGTTGGGGAAATCGATCGACACTCCAGAACTGTAAGAGGACTCATCAAGACTGCTGTTTAAGAGAAGAAACAGCCCCAGTTATCATCACGTGCTCAGCCCCCACATCACAGAAAGTCAGCTTCGGTGAGATCTAGCTACCACAGCTTGGAGAATGTGAATCACTACGGGGCTGAAAGCTTTCTGGGAGGAACTGCAATGTTCCCTGAGGTCTCTCCTACACCGCCCACCCGTGGGACCACCGCCCTGTGCGGGTGTCACACAGCCGGACCTCCACGGGCAGGGAAGGCTCAGGTAAGAGAGGGGTTTGAACGGGGGGCAGAATGGGCGTGTCCTCGCCCCAGCTGTCCAGACTTCAGCCTGGCCTTACACTGGTCATCACTGGTCATGAAACAAAGGCGAGTCCCTTTGCCCCCTTCCGCCTCAGCCACCTCTCTGGGAAGTGGTGACAGCCAACGCATCGGCGCGCCTGCAGTCCCGGCAGTGCCGGCCCTGTCTGGTAGTCCCCAGTTCATGTCCCCGGTTCTGGGGAGCTGTGACATGGGTTCGGTTTCTGTAGAGCTCTTTGCCACACTGGGTGAGGGTTTTAGGTCATCTGCACATTGGAGTGAGTCCACATAGGGGCACCCCGAGGGAGAAACTCGGGGTTACCGAGGTGTCCAGGTCAGCTCAGCCTCATGTGTGAAGGTGAGAGCTGTCGTCCCTGCAGACGTCCAAGGACAGAAAAACCTGACGACAGGACAGCGCACTGGCAAGGGGACGTGTCTGTGACCGTCACAGTTCCCACGTGCTCACAGGACACGCGCAGATCCAACAGACTGAAAAGGGACGTCCCAGATAGTGACGGCTCACGTCTGAGAGCTGCTCCCCACTTTACAAGGACCTACAGTACTTCCTAAAGTAACTAACGATCTGAATCAGCCGTGAAAGCTGATACAAGTCATGTGCACACTTCGTGACCCTTGACAGACAGGGGGGTAGAGAGAGCTGTCCAAAATGGACTCAAATGAGCAGGTTCTGAGAGAGCCGTGACATCACAGTGGGGGGTGCTGCCAGGGCTGCGGACCCCCGGCTGTCCGCCATCCCCGGGCCTCCCTCCTGGGACCTCAAGAGAAGGAGGCAGGGTTCCAACAGATGGGCCTCTCCTCCCGCAGCCTCCTTAGCGGCTGCACCTTTCGGGCAGGGACATCAATTAGAGACCAGGGCTGAGGGAGAGCTGCCCTGCCCTGCAGTTGCCTGGCCTTGCACGCTGCGCCCAAGAGCCCTGTATTGATTCCTCCCTATTAATAAGCCTGGAGGAGTGACAGCATGGCGTGGAGCTGGAAGCCCATGGCCCCGGGGACCAGCCTGTGTCCTGACTGGGCCCCACCTCATTATGGAAGAGCCCGTGGCATGTTTGGCAGTGAGGGGCCTGGGCCACGCTCGCTCCAGCTGGGCAATTATTGAACTGACCCTTGCAATTTTCAAAGGAATAGCACTTCCTTTCGAAGATCTGACCTTTGCTTGCCTCTCCTCCGAGCAATTTTCCTACCCCAGGGAGCTCTTGCTGTGGAATCTGCGAGGAGCGCGGCACACACCAGAGGCAGGAGGGTGGGCTGTGAGTCAGGGATGCAAATTCGACTTCCCTGCCACTGGCTGCATGTCGTAGGCATGTGTGAGAGCCACGCATGACTGAGAAATAAAGACAGGAAGTGGCTCATCACATTGTTGCGCCCAGCCAACCTAACAGGGCCCACGTTCGGCAACACAGCAGAAGTGACCATGGCAAGTCCGTTTGTCTATATGGAAACAACAACATGCAAATGAAGAGGTAAATCCCAGAGATATGCAAATGAAGAGGTAAATCCCAGTGACATGCAAGTGAAGAGGTACATTCCAGCGATATACAAGTTAACAAGCATTAATAAACTCGAGAGGAGTCTCCTTCTGTCACAGGGAGGGTAAGAGCAAAGACAAGCCGAGCCAACGCGTGGGCTTTGCAGAGAAGCGAGGGAGGGTGGACTGGGAAATGGCCTTAATGCAGGGGTGCTGGTCTGCCATGCCAGAACAGCCCTGTGAACTCCTCCGACAGCAAAGAAGAAACATGCTGACTGGCCTTTTAAATCTCAGCTTCTGGTTCTTTTCCTCTTTGCTCATAATATTGTTTCTACCTTCAAGAGAGATGAATCAAAGGCAGTGGATGATCTGGGTTCTCAAACTTCTGTGGCAGAAGGAAGATCTGGGACGTTCGCAAACACTCAGAGTCCAGGGCCCTGACCCAGATGGCTAAATCCAAATCTTTGGATGTGGGAAATGAGCATTAAGATTGTTTCAGATCTTGGGGGGCCAGCAGGTGGCCTGGCAGTTGGGGTGCTGGACTTCCACGTGGTCGACCATGGTTTGAGTCCTGGACCTGGTGGCTTTAAGATCATTCTGAGCATGAGAGGAGAATGGCGGAAAAGGGAATGCAGCGTGGTCGCCCCCCTGAGTGGTGGTTTCTTACTTTCCCTCTCTCTGTAGCTCTGTCTCCTCTTAAGCAGATCGGTTATGGCAAGTGACAAAAATTCTAATATTTGCAAATTGTTTTAAGAAATGAACCCAAAGGCTATCGGCAAAACTGGGTAAGTAACGAGGGGTGAAGTAACCATCACGTCTCTGCCTGCATGTGTGGGCCGAGGCTGTGGCACTAACCTGCAACTGGAATGGGTATGACAATGAAATGGAATATTCTCACCGACACGGCCTGCCCGTAGGGCCACTGGGAGGACCGTGAACTGCCTAGCGCGGCGTCTGCTGCTGAGTAGATGCTAAACGGGTAGCTGAGTACGTTATCTTTAGAAGAAAAACTACGATTCAATAGTAAGAACATAGACAGGAATCAGACACATCTGCAGGGAACACGGAGACAACACGTGTGCTCTGTAGCACTCACACAAGGCAGGCAGTCGGTGTGGAAGACCACAGTACTGTCACAGCTGCTAGTGCTCTAACTCTTTTCCTTCCCACTACCACAGTCCCATTACAGTCACATCATCTCTCACTTGATGGACTGCGGGGACATTCTTTCATTCCCCCCATCCCCAACCTCTCATCTGAGTCCTGCACGTGTTAAATTGGCACGTTTGTACACAGGGCTATGCTCACTGAAATCCGTGTTTCCGTCACACTAAGAACACTTCCTGTCTCCCCTCTTGGGACACAGGTGAAGACCCATCATTGCAGTACAAGTTCTGGGCTTGCCAACCTTTTCACAGAAATGCACACACCACCCCCAGGGGTAGACTCCTTTCCCTGGCAGCATCATCTTCCTGCTCCAAGACCAAACCACACAGCCTGAGCCATCAGATGTATGCTCCTCTCCTGTCTGAGCCTCCCCATTCCTCGTGGTGTCTGTTAGCCTGACCTTTCCCCAAGCCTGTCCTAGGATCAAACCATCCTTGTCTCTCCCCTCACTGGCCCACAGTCTGTAACACATCTTTATAACATAGTTTTTCAAGGGAACAGCTCATCTCTTATACTGCTCTCCTGATTTCACTCTACTCTGTCCTCTGTCTGTGATGATAGGGCCTGTTTCATCCTTTTACATTTTCCACATCACCCAGCCCAGAGTCTGGGCATATGGTGGTGCTTAATACACACACAGTTAATGCTCACAGAACTTATTCTTCTCCTGCCCTGGAACTCGTGTCAACTTGATGAGCAAGGTACTAAGATTACTCCTATTTTGTAGATAAGGAAATGGAGTTGCATAGCATCGAAGTTGCTTGCCCAAGGTGTCACGTCAATAACGCAGCACAATTTCCAATCGGAGAGGCTGAACTTGGAGCCTGGCACTTTAACTTCTTTATGTTCACAAATCATTGATCAGCTTGAGTTTATCTGTAGAACTTTCATTTGTGTGTGTTACATGTTCATAGAATCCACTTCTCATTCTGAGAAGGGGCCTGGCCTCAGGAAAGCACGAACCTGGGGGTCTCTCTGTAATAGTGGCCCATTCTTGTAAACTCCAGCTAGCTTTAGCTGGAGCTAAAGGGCAAGCTTGTGTTGTGAGACTGACATAGACCAAAAGCCCAGGATCAGGTGGGAGGTCCTGAGCTCCACCTCAGAACTCACCTGACTGGGAAGCAAACACATTTCACCTTCCTTTATCACCCACGTGGACTGGAGTCATGAAACATCCTATAAATGGCCACCCACTAGCCATTGGTCATATAGGACATGTTGACCCAGTAAGATGAGCCAGCCTTGCCCTTCCAGCTCTGTATCTAGCCACAGGGCCCAGCAGTCCTCTCCACCACCCTAACTCCTTCCAATCCATTCCCTTTACTGTTGAATACCTTACCCTCCAATGACCCACCATTATGGTGTTTGAATATGTCCTGTGGAAATATTGGGAAATCCTAAGGTCCTCAGCCAGAATTCAGACCCAGGGACCAACCAGAGCTGGCTGGTGTTTATGCTGGGTTGTGACAAATGGGAGATCATATGCTAGCTGGTAGAAATAAAATGTGTAGAAATATGCATTATCCTATGAGAATATGATGTTCCTACAAGAAATAAACTGCCCTAAAGTTAGATAGTGTCTGAATGACATTGAAAACAGAACTAACGATCTAAATTGTTTTTACCACTTCACTACCAGCACCAACAGCCTCTTAGTTTCAAATATTTGGTTGTGTTGTTCTCTACTTCAATCAGAAATATGTGAGCCTGCCCTGAACACAAAGATTGCATGCTATAATGTATGGGTATAAAATTGAATACAGTTTATTCTTCTGAGCATGCCTTTTGTTTTTGTAACTTAGATCAGCACCATGGTCAATGCTAACTAGGCAGACTCTAGCGAGGCTCATGAGGTTACCTACCTTGGTAAGGAAGTTCCATATGTTGTGTTGATTTTTTTTTTTTCATTTACTAACTCTATTTCAAAGCAAAACATGGTACTTGTGAGTTTTTCCTGCCAATATTTCTTGACTTCCACTAGGTAATAAATGCATGTCAGTAATAACATGAAAATAAAAACAAAAATTTAAAAAAGTATTCTATTCAGGGAGATGAAAGTGTTCTGAAGGTAGAGAGATCGAATTTTTTGTTTTCAGAAATGGTCTCTGGAAGTCTTTATTTCTATGAATATCTAGTCAGTATTTATTTTTAAAAGATAGCATAAAAAACAATCTTTTCTATTAAATAGATACATTTGTACTTCCATATTCTAATGCTGTTTTTTTTCTTAATGATATGTGATTAAAAATATTTACATGTTCAGATGTCTGATTACAGTTTCTGGATAATTAGAAAACAGATTGTTAGAATGATTAGTTTTCTAACACAACAGTAAAACATAGAAACACGCTATAGGGCTCCTTACCATGAAAGCCCTTTGGAGCAATCATCCATATTTTTACTTACTTCTAAAACATTTGGCAAGATTAAAGATCATCATTATTTTGGATATTATGGAGTTTGTTTTTGATTTTATCTTTATTATTTATCAGAGACAATTTAGATCAGATAGATATGAAGAAAACTGTATAGTGATTATAGTGATCAAAATGCCAGCTTATATAGAACCTTCAGTAACCTACCGCATGCACACGTTTAAAATGCAAAAGCGGCTCATTCTCCTGCTCAAATGACAACCAGTGGTGCTGGCCCAGCCCCGGGAACACCCAGGGCAAGTCACTCTCCCCATAGTTAAAACTCAGATGGAAACCCAGCAGCCTGGATAAAGCCGCTAATTGAAAGGTGTTTAATGACAGCGCTTCCCTGAGTAGAATTTTTAAACTTCTTTTTTTTCTAACTCTGTTTCTAACTTGTTTGCCTTTGCTAATTAAAGAAGTGTGCCATGTTTGAAAACAAACAAGAAATAAATTGAATATGTTAGTAGGAAAATCATCCAGAGATTTTGCCAAAAAACCATGTGGGTGATTCAAAACGAGCAGCGCCCCTCCTTTTTTTGTTTGTTTTGTTTTTGTTTCAATCGCTATTTGAAGTCGTTTGCCATACAAGCCTAAGGTGGCAGAGCAGCTGAGGGCAGGTGGCCGGGTCCTCTGAGATGCAGGGAGGCTGGAGCACCGAGCCTTTGGCCGCAGCTTTTGCAAAGACTGATCTAAGGAGAGGACTGTCAGTTAAGACTCAACTTTCATTCTACGTAGTCTGCAGTTAGCAGTGGAGAAAGTTTAATTCTGAACTGTGAAAAGATTCAATAAGTCACCACAAATCACCCCGACTAGAGCCCAAACTGAGTAATTTACACAGCACTTTGTGATCTTCAAACAGTTTGCAGTGGGCAATTATTCATGCCCGACAAGGGGCCGCTGGTCCCAGCTCCCTGTTTGTTCTAAGGCCGAGGAGAGGTGTTTGAAACCGGCAAGAGACGACCAGGGGCCCAGAGATCACGGCTAATGTGACACCCCCAGGCCTAATCTTCTTAGAGCACTGGGATAAAATAAGTATCCATTACAAAATCAGCCTTCATCCTGCCCCCTTCTGAGCCCGGCCACTCTGATGGCCAGCGCAGGGACAATCGCCTGACGCTCGCCTTAATCAGGTATTAGGAGCGCGGGAGGAGGAGGGGGCTAATCTCCATATTTAGTCCATCTGCCCTTGTGGACCTGACTGCCTGCCCCTGATAGATCAAAAGGAATTGGTAAAAATCAGATTAAGGCTGGAGAAAGGGAGAGCAGTTCACGCCGTGTAACAGCCACGGTTTTTCTCTCCCCGCCGTGGTCCTGTATACATTTATTAAGACCATGCGGTTAATCCCGTAGGCTTTCAGTGCATTGTCTGTCTGCGCTTCTTTCTTCTTTCTTTCAGCCAAAGTTTAAAAAGCTACTAAAGTGAAAAGCTGCATACGTTTGTTTTTTGTTTTTGTTATTTTTTTTTTAATTTATAAAAATAAGAGACCTGTGTGGGGGCACTGGCAGGTTGTGCAAATTTAGGGAAGGTGGGCAAGTTGGGAGGGCTGGCTGCTCTTGAGACCCGGCACACTAGGCAGGGCACAGGCTGGCGTGCTCTGCACAGGGACACGCGGTGGAGCAGTGTGGCTTCGTGGAAGCAAAGATGCTAATTACGAATTCAGCTGCCAGGAGCCAGGCGGGCGTGGGCAGGTGCGGGAGCGTGCGGTGACATCTGATCTCAGGCCCAGCGACCGGGCTGCTGGCTTGGCGCTGCAGAGCATATGGGGTTCACCAATTAGCCCAAGTCTTGTTTCCGTCTTTGGAACAGGCTGGCACATTAGACAGAGCAGGTTACCTCCCCCCGCCGCCCCTGCCCGCGGCGCTGCCCGGCCGGTGTGCTCTCCCGCAGCCCCTCTGCACTCGGCGCACAGCTCGGGACGTGTGGACAGATGGGTAAGGAGGGAGCAAGAGGGATTCACACCCCGACCGCTGCTGGCAGTCACCTGCTGTTTGTGAACACTACACACGGCCACCAGCCGTGTCCTTCAAGCTAGAGACACATGTGTGCGGGTCAGTTAACGCGCAGGGCAGACTGGAGCTGATGCCTGTGTGACAGGCGTGGTGCAGCCCGCAGTCGGCGGGAGGAGAGGAAGGGACCCAGGGCCGAGAGAACGTCGCCCAAGGTGTGGCGTCTGTCCTGGAAGGCGGACGGTCCCCTCTCAGCCTCTAACAGCCGCACGCAGCCGGTGCCAGGCAGGGCCGAGTGGCCGCTGGGCCTTGGCAGTGGAGCGCCTCATTAGAGGGGATTACGTCGTGAGGCTGAGAGGGATAAAAGGTGAAGAGCAGCGCGCCGGGGACCGCGGGCCTGGAGCTCGCCGTGTCGGTGCCGACGCCGGTATTGACCAGGGCCCCGTGGCTCGCGCTTCTCAAGGCTGGGCCAGGGCAGTGGCCTTAATTGCAGAGGCTGACGCGGCACAGCGCTCGCCAGGCCTCCCAGCCCGCCTCCTCTCCCCCCGAGCCTCGAAGCAGGTTCAGAGACAAAGATCCAGGCCGGGCATGGATGCGGGAGGGGGCCGTGAGAACATTCGTGAAGCAGACACGCCCGCCCTGGCATGATGGCCCCAGGATGGAGCCGCCGAGTCCTCTGCAGCGGTGGCTCTGCCCAACCGTGATTGTGCCTCAGGACTGAGCAGACCTGAGGCGGAAACTCAGGCCCCGTCGGGTCTCTGCTGAGGGTGCCGTCTGGGCCTGTCCCCAGACTCCCCAGGTCCTGTGTGAACCGGGCACTCTTACTTCTGAGCAAACGATAGGAAACGAAGACCAACCCCAAACTCCAGGTGTACACAATCGTGCGAGCCGAGGGCGGAGGGCGGGAGCGTCTTAGACGGCTGAAGGCAGAGGCGGACCCCCACGCCTCGAGCGACAGGGTGGCTCAGGTAGCCGCCTGGACCCCACACTTCCCTTTATCGGGCTGTAAAGGGGTCTGGGGGCTTTTGAGGGCACAGAAACTTCCTGTGAAGACGACGAGAAAACCCCTCAGTGCTCTGGGCGACGGTGAAGCTGGGGCGGGCAGGTGTTGTGGGGAGTAGCCACATGGGCCTGGGGACATGCTGACACTGTGACCCTCCTGAGCGGCCAAGGGAGCCGCCCTCTGTGCCCACCTTGTCAGGGGCGGGGCCGGCTCAGGTAAGGCGCAGGCGAGCGGGCAGGGGAGGGTGCAGGCGTGGGCATGGGCGTGTTGAGAACCCTGCTGCAGCAGCTCGGCCTGCAGCCCAGGGCAAGCTCTCCATGCAGACGGGGCGGTCAGCTGCCTGGTGATCCGGCATGGCTACGTGGCTCGGGAAGCGTGCTTTCCTGGCGGGTGGGTACTGCGAGTGTGTCTGCATGTGCAAGCAGGGTCCGTCCTTCCCCAGAGGCAGCATGCCTCCCGGTGATGGTGCCGGGTGTGCAGCTGACCCCCGTGTAGGACAGATATTGGCCGGGTGGCTGTTCCCGGGCTTTGGTGTCCTCGCTTTGCTGGCCCGTCCCAAAGTCGCGGCCCCAGCTGTAGTGGCCGTGACACATGGACAAAGCTGGCACTGAGGGGTGGGGAGCAGCCGGCCACAACCAGACCAAGGAGAGACCCCAAGAATGTGGGAAGGAGATGTGGGACAGTGGGGGGAGGAGGGCTGGGGTCCCCGACAGCGCTGCGATTAGGCGCCATCTTCTGTCCTGGAAACCCAGAGACCTAGGAGACAGGGCCCGATGCCGACCTACTTGCCAGTTGCCTCTCCACTTGGAATCCGCTCCCGGAGGGCTCGCCCGATGGCCTTCCATGAGGTGAAGGCTCCTAAGCTCCAGCCCTCGGCCCCCACGCCCATGAGCTCAGCACGCAGCGTTACATGGTGAGCGTTTCCTGTCTTCGGAGCAGCCTCCTTGCGCACGGTGACTGGCCGGATCTTGAGCTGGAGCCCAGCAGATCCCAGGCCTGTCTGTCCCTTCGGTGCCATGACCACATAGCGGGTCCTGTACCATCTGCCCCAGGAAGCCACTGAGGCCACAGTGAGGATAGGCCACCCTGCGTGCCCACTGTGTGTAGGCTCTGGCCTCTGAGAGCAGGGGCCTGGGCGGGAGGCCCTGTGGCAGCCAGGCCCACAGGCCCCACCACGGCCCACACTACAGACACGTGGGACATGGATGGCCATGTGTGTTCGGGGCAGCGGGATACAGGGGGCTGGAGAGGAGGGGCTGTGCCAAGGAGACAGCGCCCTGGGGGGCAGAGGCAGCACCCTGAGCCCACCCTGCACCGTCGGGGACTCGGTACATGAGCGTGAATCAGCAACAGCCCACTGTGGTGTCGTGAAGGACAGCCAGGCTGAGACGACGTGGCGAGTCTGCAAACAAACGGCAGTCTGTCGTCAGTGATGCAAACACGTGCAGAAACGTTCCATGTCAGCAAGTTAATGGCAAACACTCACGGACGACAGGCTGGAGCCATGCCAGGTGGAAGAGTGTCCAAACACACGCAGGTGGCCCGAAAGCACGTATCATCAGATCAGATCACCGCTCCTGTCCAGGTGCAGCCTTGCGTTCCAGGTCGCATCATTAGAAGAACAGGACAGCGTGGTGTCGCGTGGCTCACGTCACTGTCTTTTCATCACAGATCTCACCAGGCCCCTGTCACCACCAGGACTGTCTCGGGACCCATGGGGTTCACAGCACACGCTGGTAAAAGCAAACCAGGCCGGGGCCAGCACTGTCCAACACAGACTGGAGGGCCCCGTGGTCCTTCCAGGGGGAGAGACGGGTCAGACACTGTGCCCGGCCCTGGACTCGCTCTTGGCTTGGGCGGAGGGAGGTGTGAGCACGCCTCCAGGCTGGATGGTCTGAGAGTTGAGTGAGGAGCTGTGTGGAGGGTACGGTCTCCCTCAGGTCTGTGCAAACTATGACCCATTGTGGACATGCAGGCGTCAAAGCCACTTTCCTGCCACACGTACCGATGCAAAGCTGGCAGGGGACTGCCCACTGCGCTTTGCCTCGGCTCAGACTATGCCCTGTACCGATAAAAGCCATCGCTTCTCAGGACTAGCTGAAAACTTCCATTTATTAGTGTCCTTCCCAGCGAAACCATTCACCGAGCAAGGGGTGCCCTGGGTTTCCTTCTCCACAAGCCCCTCCCATTGCTCATAGCGCCCAGACTCTTCCCTCAGAAAGCGTGGCTGCCTCCCACTGTCACCCACTGTCACCCAGCAGTGGCGTCTCTCTCCAGGTCCCCAAAGGTGAGCCCCACTACACCCCACTGGAGCCCTCTGCACCACCTCGCCCAGCGAATGCTTTCTGAGTGACTGAGGGTGATTCTCATCACTCATCCTTCTCAAATCTGGTTTTCTCCGAATGAGATTCCACAGCTCGGAAGCCCTAGCGAAGCAGCCGAGAGAAACTTCATCCAACCAAGACGTCGGCCCTGGCTAGCCGGCGGACGATAAAAGAACTTACATAGCAACTGTTCACATTGTGGATTGACGGCACATTCGATTCTTTACAAAAAGCACAATAGAATCCTAGAAAATCATAGTTTTGAACTATATAATAATATATTGGGATTATTATAAAAATGAATCAGTCTAAAATTATTCCATAAAGTTCAACCACCCAGCTCTATCCCTGATCCGCTCCTGTGCCTCACGGGAGCCGTGGAAGGACAGACAGCAGGAAGGCGGGCCTGAGTCTACACTAGCGGGTGCTCTGAGCAGCTCGGCCCAGACGCGAGAGCTCTCAGCCTTCGGGGACCCCTCTGGCCTCTATCCCAAGGAGCCAGGCTGAACGGCACAGGTGCCGGAAGAAACACCCCATCGTCCCAGTGCCGGCCTCTCCTCGTGCTCCATGCCAATGGCTTCCCTCTCACAGCGTGGGAGAGGGTTGGGAGGAGTTCGGGCCCCTGACCCCAGGTGGAGAGCAGGCTGTCCCGGCGCGTGCGCACCCTGAGCGACTGGGCCCTAAGCTGCCCAGCCGGGCCACGTGCTCCTCCCGGCAGCTGTGTGAGGTGGACCTCCTGCTCCATGGTCTCTCTTTGTTCACCAGACACTGACATCAGAGGGAGCCACGTCCCTGACGAAGGCCAGGGCTCGAGGACAAGGAGAGGACGCTCATTCCCAGCTCCTCCATGAGCACCAGACGCGAAGGGCGTAAAGAGGCGTTCGGAGCCGGCCAGCTCCCCTCTGCTGACAGAGCGGCTTTCTCCGAGGAGGGAGCCCGCCTGGCCAAGGGGTCTCGCCGGGCGTAGGTGCATGTCATGAGTAGGTAACCGCTGACTGTGCCCTGCCCTGAGAGCGAGGGCGTCTCAGTCCCATCTCTGTGTGGTGACACCCAGAGGCAGGTCTCCTAGCTGGCCCGAGGGAGCTGGTGCCGGGATTCGAACATGCTTTCCAGCCAACCTCTCTGAGGGAGACCCTGTGCCAGATGAGCAACTGCCCAGATGCCACCTCCCAGTGAGAGGGGCAATGCCGCCCAGCGCGGGTACAGGTAGAGGGCACCGCCCTGCAGTACCGGAGCCACAGGCAGGATCAGGGTTTGGATCCCGGTGGCCCTGAAACGTGCGGGCACACGTGTGCACACCCATGGTCCTCCGGCCGGTGCGCTCGCGGAAGAGCATGTGGTGTGACAAAACCCTACTGAGGATGCCCCCAGCATAAAGGACATGAAAATACACTTCAACAAAGTGACAGTGCCACCTGGCTAAAGAGAGGTGGCTAGCCGGACATGCACGTGGGCAGGGGCGCGCCCGGCTTCCGCGTGTCCAGGCTGGCTGTGTTTTATCCTCCCACGCTGTGACACACACGGGGCGCCCCCAAGCTCCCTCTGGAAGGCACTTTCTTCAGCAGTCTTCTAAAGGCTTTCAGTCACCTCCTAATTATCCATCCGGCCCTCTGGTTTGAGAGCATGCAGGGTCCTCCTGCCTCGGAGCCGTCTGGCCACGAACTCGTGCACATGAAGGAACCTGCCGCCAGGAGACTCCCCTCCCTGAGCCTCTAATGAGCCGCTTTCCCGTGCGGCTTGCTGGGGAGGCCGGCCAGATGGAGAGGGCCAGTTCTGGAGGATCTCCTGAGGACACGCCACGGTGTCGGAGAGCTCAAGGTCCCCAGGACAGCGAGGACGTGACACAGCACGCCGGGGAAGGAGTGAGGAGCGGATGTGCCGCCATGCCTGTTCAGGCCCCTGCCCTGAGAAGCCGAGTCAGGGAAGGAGACACGGGTAAACGCCGTGCTGGAACCCCGCGCAGCAGGCACGTGTGACTCGGGGCATGGAAGGTAGGCCACGTGGCTGCTTCTCACAGCGGAAAGCCGGGGAGGCGTGGCAAGCCTGAGGCCGGCCGGGCACCGGGTGGGGGTTCAGTGACAGCAGCATGGCAGTGACAAAGCACTGGCTCCCACGCCCTCGCCGGCTCGGGAGCAAACCCACGCTCATCTGTGCTGCCGTTTGGTTGCCCCGCTGCTCGATCTCACAGCCCTGCAGGGCTGAGTCTGCGACCAGGACAGGCGGGTCCAGAGCTCCAGGCTAGCCACGCCTCCTGTGCTGGTACCCTGGTTCCGTGTGCGTGCTGCGTTCATGCGTGTGGTCACGGCTGCATCTGCACAGAACCCCTCCTTTCCTGCAGGAGAGGCTAATGCTTCTGAAGTCTGGGAAGGGCAGGGCTGAGGGTGGAACAGCCAGGCCACTGCGGGGCCCGAGGTCAGCGCAGCTGGGACCGCCGCAGCTCTGCCCAGCGAAATCTGGCTTCATGCACTGGGAGTGTGCACGCCCTCTCACACACGCTTCTCTACATCACTTCCGCGTCCCACATGGTCACTTTCTGTGCTGCACCAAACCAGTGTGGAGGGATGCAGACGCAGGCTCCGCTCCTCTCCGGGAGACCGGGCCAGCCCTTTGGTCAGGCCACGTTTTTGGACAGCGCAGTCTGTCAGCACTGAAGGACGCTCCGAGGTCACAGACGCCAGTGCATTAGCGAGGCGGCCCTGCGGTGGCCTCGGTGCTCCCCTCTGTCCCCCAGCAGCAGTGCATTCGATGACCTCCTTTAAACTGCTAAGTGCCATGCTGTGCGGTGTGCGTTTGACCGGCCAGTCGCCAGGGCTCGGGGGAGCAGTGCCATCTCCTATGGCCATGAAAATTGATATTGGACATGGGAGGAAAAGTCTCACAAGCTGATAGCAATTAGCTAAAAAGGGTTTGCGGCTCGGCGATTCATCGCGCCAGGGGACCAAAGTCATTTGCAGACACTGTTTCCCGAGTCCCTGCGTGCTCTCGCGCTGCCTCTGTTTATCTCTCACTCTGGGGTGCGACATGTCTGCTTCCTGGTCGGCGAGAAGGTGCTGAGGCGGGCCGAGGCTCGTGTGCAGCCCAGATGCTCACCTAGGAAAATGGAGAACGGTCTCTTTACGGGAGTGTGTGGGCGGGGGTATTTGTTTTTAAAGACAGCAGTTTGTGACTTGGTGACAGTGACGAAATTGTATCTCCATTAACTAACAAGAGTGACAGTGCTAAGGTGCCCAACAGTGTGGAGATTACTTTTCAAACAAGTCACCCTGTGACGCTGCCCTAGCTCCTGAGGGACGGGGCCACCCGGAGGCCGACTCCTCTGACCGTGGCCGCCAGTTACCATGCCCTCCTGTGTGCGTGCGGCCTGCAGGATGCTGGCGAGGGCTGCAGTGCCACCAACCCCGTCCGTGCCGCAGCCACCGGCAGGAGAGGACGGTGGTCGCCGACCAGGCAGGAGGGCGTGCGTCCCTATCCCCTCAGAGCAGCCCTGAGGCCCGCGCCTCCAGGTACAAGGTAGGAGGCAGCCGTGGACCCCAGGGCGGGGACCAGCTGAGCGCGCCCTGCAGTGGACCCGGAGGCGGGTTTAGTCTGTCCTCTGTGTCCTCTTAGCGTACCCAGAGAGGGGCAGTCCGTTTATACACAGCCACCTCAGCTTCAGCACTGAACAGCCCTCGCACAGACAGGAAAGCGCCTTTAAGAGAGGCGCCACAGACAGGCCAGAGAAAGCCTGCCAGGACCAGCCCGCGCAGCAGTGCCACTCGCACCTGGCTCTGGCTAAGGATGGCGCGTGCCCAGCCCAGAGTGGCAGGGAGGACGGCGGTGTGCAGGCAGCCACCACAGAGCGCCACCGCAGGGCCGAGCGCCCAGCGCCCACCCCAGCTCCGGCGGGCACCAGGGCCTCCCGTCCCTTCAGAGCCTGAGCACTTGCGGGTGGGGCGAAGCGTGGGCAGCGTGGCCACGGCCCTGGTGGCCTCCTCCTGCTGCGCACCAGGCGCCCTCCTCGCCCTCGGCACTCCTGGTCTCAGTCTCCTGCGCACCAAGCCACGCCCTGACAGAGATCGCGGCCCTCAGGAGCAGCCTGTGGAGAGGGCGGAGAATGGGCACAGGAAGGACGCAGAGCGCGACCCTTTGACAGCGGAGGGCCTGTGCGAGGAGTTGAGGCAGGGCTGGAGAGAGGGCAGCGTGTCTTCCAGGGCTCTGAATTCTGCTCACGCTAAGAGGTAAGAAGCCCTCCGCAGCGCTCGCACTGGGAGGTGCCCCCAGGACCCAGTGCCGAGGCTCCCAGCAGGGGGGGCCCCACCGGGAAGGATCGCGGGGACCTGTTTACACGACACCTGTTCTGCAAAGCGGAAAGTGCTTCTCAGTCTGGGTCGGGGACGTAGAGACGGCCGTGGGTAATGCTGGGGGGTAGGGGGGCGCTTCTTCCGGAGACTGGACAGAGGTCCTCGCGGTCCCTGGGAAAGAAGGCGGGTGGTCACGGAAGGTCCCCACGTACTGCAGCTCTGTGTGGTTCCCCCGCTCGGCCCGCATGCTCCCGGAGACTTTCCACGAGTTCCATAACCAATCACTTCCATCACAGGAGGGGTGGGGCGACGTTGTTCCTCTGCTCAAAGCAGCTGCACTGTCACTTCTGCAGGTCTAGACTTCCGGGCCCCTCCGGTTCCCGCTCTTAACCCCTGCATCTCTGAGCTCCAGCAGGAGGCAGCCTGAGGGCGGCCCGGAAGCAGCCCTGCCTACCCGTCACTCCTGTGGGGGGGCCTCCTTGTTCGACACCCCGGTGCATGGACCTTTGGCTAATTACTGCAGCGATGACCCTGCTCCGTCCAGGAGCTCTGCCTTCGGACGCGCCCGTCCCAGCCCCGGCGCCCCTTTGCCGTGTGCACACTTGCTTAGCGCACTGGGTCACTAGCTCACAGCTCTCACTGATTTGGGCTCGGGAGGCTCTTCCTCCCCCAAGCCAAGTCCCAGCTCTTGATAAATGGGCGCTCATCACCTGATATGCTCCAAGCAGAGCTCCTTCTGTGTGCTCCATGAGCCGCTCGCCCCGACGGCCCGACTGCAAGCTCTGTACCCTCTCTCTGAGAGTGGAGCAAGTCCCAGTGTCCCTCGCCGTGGCCCTGTGCTGACAGGGGGCTGCTCCGCACAGCAAGTGCTTAGCAAGCCATGCTCAAAACGCTGAAGGCTCTGTACTGACTGACATGCATGGCATTCCCTTTTGAAAAAGCAATGTAATACACTGTAAAGTTATATGTAATTCAATGTAATATAAAGAAGAATATGATGATAAAAAAATTTAAAAAAGAAAAAAAAACAAAAACAAAAAAAAAACGCTGAGGGCTCACAATCCCGGGCGAGGGGAAGCAGGCCGAGGTATCCATTACTGGGACTGGATCTCCTGACCGTGCACGTCTGGCAAGGGCAGCCGTAAGAGGAGAGGGGAAGCGCAGAGAGCGGTGGGAGTACTCCCAGCAGGAGGCCCCCTGGCAGAGCTGAGCCCTGCAGACAGGAGCCAGGGCGAGCAGGGGGGATGGCGGGCGCTGAGCGGGGCGCTGTTCATCCCATTCCCCTTGCCGCGACCCCAGAGGGCCCACCCCACCCCCACTGACCGCCACGGATGATGCGGCCATGTGGGCCCAGGTCCGATGACAGGCTGATGACAGGCTGTGGAGGACCCAGCTGGCCCACGTTCCTGGTGCCGCGTTCTTGTCGCCAGAGCCCTCTGCCCTCCGGCCTTCTATTTCTCTTCCTTGGTCTCTGGCTGCTCGTCCACCATGACCACTGGCCCAGTCACGAGCCCTCACACTGTGGGAACCACCACTAAGTGGGCACAACGTGTGACCCTGAGCCGGGTGGCCTGGGCTCAAACCCCATCTGCCACGCTGGCCACCGTGCGGCCTTGGGCAGTCACGTGTCCTCTCTGTGCTCAGCTCTCTTATCATAAAGACTCCGAACAGTGCTCTCTGCTGTGGGGCTCAGAACAGAGACAGGCGAGCAGGCCGTGAGGGGACTGGCGAGGGCCTGAGCTACACACTGCTCCCACTCCGGCGGCCCCCGCCTCCACTCAGCCCAAGGTCACGGGTGGGCCAAGGAGCACGCAAGGGCTATGGGAGGATGAGGGGTCTCTGTGTGGTTTGGGGAAGAGAGCTCAGGAGACTTACCCCTTAGACACCTCTGGGTCTTTTTGTTTGTTTGTTTGTTTTAATACTTTTTTTAAGAGTCATTTTTTGTTTACTTTTGTTCTTCACTATTATTATTATTATTTTCATTTGACCAGAGACACATAGAGAGAAAGCGAGAAAGCAAGCCACTCAGACCGTTATCAGCCATGTGGGGTCCAATGCCTTAGCCACACCACCTGCCAGCCCCTTAAATATTTTTAAAGAATTTATTTTTTCCATGAGCAAACAACAGAGAGACATGGAGACAGAGACATAGAGACAGAGTCTTCAGCAGGGTCCTGGCACTGCGATACACCCCAGCCTCAGAACCGGGATCATGGGCACACAGGTGCCCGGCGTCGTCAGGGAGGTCCCTGGTGGTGACCCCAGAGCCCCCCCCACATGGGCAGCCTCACGAGTGTCCTGCCGTGTCCTGTCTACCTCTGCACTGCTCCCCGTGTCCGGGCGCTCCGGGCAACCCTGGGCCTCCGACAGCTCACAACCTCCGTCCTCACACGAGGATGTGTGAGTGTGTGAGTGTGTGTATGAGTGAGTGAGTGTGTATGAGTGTGAGAGTGTGAGTGTGTGTGCGAGTGTGTGTGTGAGAGTGTGCGTGTGTGTGTGAGAGAGAGAGAGTGTGTGTGTGTGTGTTCTCTTCTGTTTCCTGAAAGAACAGTTATCGTCAGACTTAGGCCAACCCAGAAACCTAAGCATGACTTCTCCTCAAGGTCCTTAGCTTAATCACATCTGCAAAGACCTTTTTCCAAATAAGGTCCCACCCCAGGTCAATGTGGTGGGCATGTGCGGGGCTTTCCGAGGCCACGGCTCCACTCCCCGCAGGGACCTCCCGCTGTTGAAGGGGTAGGGCACGCTTGAGCAAATGCTTTTTAGGGACACTAGCACAAGTCACCCTCTTGGTCCCAGAAAATCCGTGATCAGAGCACAGGACCATGGGAAGAGGCCGCTGCATTCTGCACGAAGGTTCTCATGATTGATAGATTCCTGGACAAAATGCAGGGTGCCTTTTACGGACTTCTCTTCACTTCCGTGAGTGGAGCACGGATTCCGTGAGTGGAGCACGGAGCATAGTCACCACGAGGACTACTGCTGTTCCGTCGTGGAATTTTGTTTTGGAACTATACTTATTTCATGGCTTTAAACAATAGAAAGGCAAAGCCCTAGACAGGTGGCCTGCAATACCGGAAGCTCCCTGGAAACGGAGCAGCTTCCTCCCTGGGTCTGTGCCGACCCCTTTGGGATCGGCCCAGTGCTGGACCCAGAGGGCTGCCCCTCTGCTAGTTGGGTGACTGTGGAGGAAGTGCGAGGGGTACTTAGCAGCGAGGGAAGCAGCAGAGATGTGGCTGCAGCATTTGCTTCAGCCCTAGAAGCCGGAGGGAGGTGGCCTTTCATTGACTCCTAAAAAGGAGGAGCTTCGGGGAATTTGAAGCAGAGTCCGAACTCGGGCAAGCCATTCCAGCCATGTGTACGTGGCAGGTGGAGGGGTTCGTGTGTTGAGATCCCAGCCCTGGAACCTCTGGGCATGCTTTCACTGGAGACGGGTCCTTACTGTAATTGGGTCAGACGAGCCCAGCGGAGTGGAGTGGGCTCTGCACCGATATCATCCTGGCATCCTTGCCAAAGAGCAGCACGCGAGAAAGGAAGCACGCCCCGAGGAAGCACGCCTCAGCCACGGGAAGCTGAGGGAGCATGGCCGATTCTCCCCAGCTGCAGGCGCAGGGGGAGCCATGCCTGCAGACGCTCTGATTTTGGACTTCCGGCCTCCAGACTGAGAGAATAAATCATGTTGCTAAGTCACCCATCCGGCTTAGTTGGTTCTGACCCCATAACAAAACAGGGCACTTTGTGGTCCACAGTACCAGGTAGAGTGGGGGCTGGTGAGCACGTTGGCCGCAGGGCTTCTGGCCAGGAGGTCAGGGAGGGGTGCGCAAGCAGGTGCCCAGAGGGAAATGCCAGCCCCATCCACGCCCTCAGGCTGGGCGGTCCCAGGAGCTCGCACCCAGCAGCTCCGCGGCTGTCTGTCTTTGCCCAGTATGAGGCTGTCTCTGCAGCCTGAGATACTGAGCCACCTCGGGCCCACATCCAGTCCCCCGCGGAACAGAAATCACCACAATCCACAGCTCACCTATCACAAAAGAGCTCATTAGAATAGTTGTAAAACTATCATGTAATATATCCCCGCCCTTTTGCCCTGCACCAAATCCCTAGGCCCAAGTGGCTTCAGTGGAGAATTCATATACACATGTGAAAATGAAATAGCTCCAACCCTAGCAGACACCCTAAGTGGACAGGAGGAAGAGCACTTTCTAGTTCCTCACCTTCAATCACTGTGTATCATAACAGCACAGCAAACGAACGTTCCCATCATGAATGTACTATATATTGGATAAGTCGAAGATACCACCACACACATCATCACCAGCAGAGTGTTCCACTTCTGTGTCCCTTAAATGTTTTGTTTCTTTCATCCCCCTTCATTCTCTTTCTCTGACCCTCATCCATTTCCCACCCTCAGGACACCTTAAATAAGGCCTCCAAAGCATAGGCAGTAATCCCAAAAATAGACACGTGGGATTACATCTGCTTTCCAAGTCATTTACCCCGCGGGGCTTGCCTTGCCGATGACACTAAATAATGATCCACACATACACATACCCCAGACCAACACCCCTGGTGAGTATATGTGCAGAACTCTGACCAAAATTTCAAATAGAATTCATGAATATATAAAGCAATTACACCTCATGCCCAGTAAGACTTATTCCAGGCAAGGAGGGGCTTGTTCAGTACTTAAAATTCAGTCACCATGATCCACCATATCATAGGCCAAATAATAAAAGTGATAAAAATGCAACAAATGATGCAAAAAAAAAAATTGCCAACATGAAATAACAATTCATTGTTTAAAGAAAAAAGAAAAAGAAAAACCCAAACAAAACACAATGGTTAAGTACTGGGAATAGGAAGCTGGACCCAAATGGCCAGCCACGGTTAGCGTCCTGGTTCCAGTGGCTGGAGACACAAACCTGTATGTGTGTGCCCCAGATCCTGACGGAATGCAGAAGTGGAGGAAAAAGTACTGTGGTGTGACCACACCCCACTGAGAGCAAGTGTTCTCTCTCTCTCTCTCTTTCTCACTCTCTCTCTTTTCCTGTCTCTGGTGAGCGCATATGCCTTCTGGCAATGATAGCAATTTTTAAAAATTATTGTGTTTAACTTTATTTATTTATTTATTTTAATTTGACCAGAGAGAGAGAAGGAAAGTGAGAAACCAAGCTGCCAGGTCCAGGACTCAAACCATGGTCGGCCATGTAGGAGTCCAGTGCTCTTAAACACCACCCCACCTGCCAGCCCCAATAATAACAATTTTTTAAAACCCTCAGAAAACTACAGACAGAGCAGAACTTCCTTGATTTGATAAGGGGTATCTGCAGAGTACCTGCAGGTCACATCATACTTGGTGGTGAAAGGCTGGATGCTTTTCTCTTAAGATCAAACACTATAAATATATCCTCTCTAAGCACTGCAATTCATAATAATATGGAGAGTTCTAGCTAGTGCAATAAGGCAAGAAAAAATAAAAAAGGGACAGGCATTTTAAAAAAAAGCTGTCTTCTCGTGAAAGACTTGACAGGCTACATGGACAATTTTCAAAGATTTTGCAAAAGAGCTAGAATTAATAAATGATGTCAGCAAACTAGTAGTAGATAAATAAACACATATATGAAATGATTTGCATCTCTGTATGCTGGCAACAAAACTGTGGACATCGAAACTTTAAATGTAAAATCACTACAAGCTCTTAGGAAAATTAAATACTTAGGCATAAATCTAATAAAACATGTACATGATTTGTGTACTGAAAATACCAAATGCGGATGAGAGAAATCAAAGGACATTTAAATAAATGGTAAATAACCCATGTTTAAGGACTGAAACTTCACAGTAATAATATCAATTCTCCTCAAAATTATATACTGGCTTGGGAACCAGCAGTTAGCGTAATGGCTATGTCACTGGACTCCCACGTAGTTGACCGTGGTTCGCATGCCGGACCCGGTGGCTTAAAACTCACGCCAGGTGCGTGTGCGTGCGTGCCCAAGATCCCGAGAGGAGAATGGAGGAGAAGGGATTGCGGTGTGACCATCCCCCCGGGGGTTGATTTCTCGCTTTCTGTCTCTATGTCTCTCTCTGTCTGTCTGGCGAGCGCACGCGCCCTATAGTGAAAACCTCTCAAAAAAAAAAAAATTATATACTGGCTTAATATATTTTTTTTAAATACAGACAAGATTTTTCTAAGATTTATATAAAAGACTAAGGAACTGGAATAGTTAAAATCATTCAGAAAACAAAAAATAAATTAGAAAGAATTATTCTGCCCTATTTCAAGACATGCTATGTAGGTATAATAATCAAAGTATGCAATTTTAGTGGAAGGTTTTATAGTTTTATGAAATAAAGTCAAGAGCCAATAAATGCGTCCTCATAAGTACCACCAAATGATTTTTGACCAAGGTACAAAAACAATTTAATGGAGGAAGGAGAGTCTTCAAAAAATAATAAGGAAGTGACTTGACATTCAGAAAAAAAAAATGAACTCAACTTAAATCTCATACCTTATACAATTAGCTCAAAATGTGTCATGAATTTAAATATAAAACATAAAAGTATTATGATGTCAGGAAAATTGTAATGTATATAAAACTTTCATAAGAAAGCATAGGAGAACAACTTCAGGATCTAGGATTTGGTAAAAAGTCCTTAGACATGACCAGAAGCACAAATTATAAAAGAAAAAACTGAGGAGTTGGACTTCATTGAAGTTAAAATTTTTTGTTCTCCAGTAAAGATGTGGAAATGACAGTAAATAAAAAGAAAAGGCAAGCTATGGACTGGGAGGAAATATTTACAACACACATATCTGATATGAGACACAAACCTTGGCTGCATAAAGGACTCTCAAAACTCAATAGCTACAAGACCAATGATCCAGCTAGGAAAGGGGCAAAGGCACGGAGAGAACTGGCACGGAGAGTACATGAGACGGCAGACAGGCACGGGGAATGATGATCGTCACAAGCCATTGGGGAGATGGCAAATCAAGACGATGATGAGACAGTGCTACATACCTATTAGGAGAACTGCAATGAAAAATAACGTCAATACCAAATGCTCATGAGAATGAGGAAAAGCAGGATCACGCGTACGTTCCAGGTGAGAGTGGAAAACGGGCCAGTCTGTGGCCCAGTAGTCAAGGTGGCTGGATTTCACATGGCCAACTGCACATTTGAGTCTCAGGTTTGACAGTTTGTAAAGCATGCTCGGCCCATGTGCCCGTAGGGTCCCCAAAGGAGGGAGAAAGAGGAGAAGGGATTGCAGCATGACCATTCTCCATGGACGGTGATTTCTCGCTCTCCTTTTCTCTGTCTCTCTGCCAAAGGCATGTGTCCTCTGGCAAATTAAAAAAACAAAAAACAAAAAAGAATACAAAATGGTTCAGCAACTCTGAAGATAGTTGGGAAACTTCCTTAAAAAAATAAATAAATAAGTACACTGTACTTGTAACCCAGCAATTGTACTCCTGTGCATTTATCCAGAGAAATGAAAACCTCTGTGTGTGCAAAAGCCTTCACACAGTTGCTCAAACAGCAAAGCTCCCAGACACCTCAGGAGGGGCTGGCTGCACACCCTGTCATCGTACCTGGTGTATGGGGCAACTGCTGGAAAACAACTCAAGCAAGAGTAAGGAAGAAACTTTTGATATGCACAGCTACTTGGGGGGCCCTTAGGGATGCTATTCTAAGTGGACTTCAAAAAGCAACATATTATGTGATTCTATTTACACAAAATTCTTTTTTTTTTGGGGGGGGGGCGGGGGCAAGGTTTTTGCTATAGGGTGTGTGCGCTCACCAGAAAGACATAGAGACAGAAAGTGAGAAATCACCCACCCCCCAGGGGGCATGGCCACACCACAATCTCCATTCTTCTCCATTCTCCTCTCGGGATATTGAGCATGCATGCACATGCACCCTGCTTGAGTTTAAGCCACTGAGTCCAGGACTCGAACTGTCATTGACTATATGGGAGTCCAGCAACATAGCTATTACGCCAGCTGCTGGTCCCCAAATTCTTGAAGTTATAACATCCTGGAGATGAGAAAGGCTAGTGGTTACCCAAATTTAAGATGTTGGGAGTGAGGGGCTTTTACTACGGATGGGTGGTCAGGGGCTTCACCGGTGCCTTCCCTACCCATGACTTGGCTGTGGCGGTTGAACAAATCTCTACCTGTGGGAAGCCACGCAGGGCTGCTCCACGCACACCGCAGCCACGTCCAGGGCCTGGCTTGATGTGTGTGATTACTGACATGCCTTCATGGGGACGAAGTGGGGGAGGCCCAAAGGGACTCTCTGCACTGTCTTGGCAACCACCTGTGCATGTATGACTGTTTCCAAATAGAACTGTTACAAACAGGACAAAGAAGCCATTGTTAGCCAAAATAGATGAAATAATAAGCAAAAGAAAAGAGAAATCAGGCATAAGCACCAAGAAATGAGCATGAAGAGAGAATATTGAGCCAAAGGCAAATGGGAGCTGCCCTGGGGATGCGTGTTGTGCACGTAAAACCCACTGCAGGAGCTCTGCTGGCACCGCCTGGCAAAGTCTCAGAGTGGTACCGGAAGGTCACCCATGTGGGAGGGTCGAGGGAAAGAAGGAGAACAGAGTCTCCCACCAAACTTAGCTAGCTTTATTTCCATCAAAGCCCTGGGGCAAACACAGGTAAATACGATTTGAAAAGCGTATGGTCCAGACAAAGGGTTGCTTATCTTTTCCCTGTGCTTTCCTAGAAGATGGAATGTTCTATCATATGTAAGAAAGCGAGTGAGAAGGAGCGAGAGCACACAGCCAGGGCCTCCCCCAGGCAGCAGAGAGGCAGGCCTTTCTGAACCCCAGCCCCAGCCAGGCCAAGCTACGACGGCTTTAGGGTCAACACAGGGGAAGCTCTGGTGTCCTGAGCAGCGTACTGAACTGTGCTCTGCTCTGACAAATGACAGAGTAAGTGTGTGGGAAGAGAGCAGCAAGGCACGGCTCTCCGGCAGGTTGCAGCTCTTGGGGCCGAGTTCGGGGGACATGGAGCTATTTGCCAGCCCTGAGGAGGGACCAGGTGGCACGAGGTGCCCTGCAGGCCAGTGAGGCACACCCTTGGGATGCCCTGCATCCTAACCCTAACACTCCCCCGGGTGTGCCATCCCGGGTCCCTGTTCTCAGGTGCTCTCTTCCTGCTCCCGCTTCTGGATTTGAACTGGGGGACCTTGAACTGACAGAACTCAAGAAAGGAACCCACACCACGTGCAGTTCCACCCAGGAGCTGCACCTGGTGCACACCCAGGCCCTGTCTCTGAGCAGGCCTGAAGTCTCTGCACCTTCATTGCTACCTGTCCCAGCATGGAACCCCGTCCCTGCACATCCCAGCATGGAACCCCGTCCTTGCCCGTCCCAGCATGGAACCCCGTCCCTGCACGTCCCAGCATGGAACCCCGTCCTTGCCCGTCCCAGCATGGAACCCCGTCCCTGCACGTCCCAGCATGGAACCCCGTCCCTGCACGTCCCAGCATGGAACCCCGTCCCTGCCCGTCCCAGCATGGAACCCCGTCCCTGCCCGTCCCAGCATGGAACCCCGTCCCTGCCTGCGCCAGCATGGAACCCCGTCCCTGCACGTCCCAGCATGGAACCCCGTCCCTGCCCATCCCAGCATGGAACCCCGTCCCTGCACATCCCAGCATGGAACCCCGTCCCTGCACATCCCAGCATGGAACCCCGTCCTTGCCCGTCCCAGCATGGAACCCCGTCCCTACCCATCCCAGCATGGAACCCCGTCCCTGCCCATCCGAGCATGGAACCCCGTCCCTGCCCGTCCCAGCATGGAACCCCGTCCCTGCCCGTCCCAGCATGGAACCCCGTCCTTGCCGTCCCAGTATGGAACCCCGTCCCTGCCCATCCCAGCATGGAACCCCGTCCTTGCCCATCCCAGCATGGAACCCCGTCCCTGCCCATCCCAGCATGGAACTCAGCTACTACCTGTCCCAGCATGGAACCCCGTCCCTGCCCGTCCCAGCATGGAACCCCGTCCCTGCCCGTCCCAGCATGGAACCCCGTCCTTGCCCGTCCCAGCATGGAACCCCGTCCCTGCACGTCCCAGCATGGAACCCCGTCCTTGCCCGTCCCAGCATGGAACCCCATCCCTGCATGTCCCAGCATGGAACCCCGTCCCTGCACGTCCCAGCATGGAACCCCGTCCCTGCCCATCCCAGCATGGAACCCCGTCCCTGCCTGCGCCAGCATGGAACCCCGTCCCTGCACGTCCCAGCATGGAACCCCGTCCCTGCCCATCCCAGCATGGAACCCCGTCCCTGCATATCCCAGCATGGAACCCCGTCCCAGCACGTCCCAGCATGGAACCCCGTCCCTGCACATCCCAGCATGGAACCCCGTCCCTGCACATCCCAGCATGGAACCCCGTCCCTGCCCGTCCCAGCATGGAACCCCGTCCCTGCCCGTCCCAGCATGGAACCCCGTCCCTGCCCGTCCCAGCATGGAACCCCGTCCCTGCCCGTCCCAGCATGGAACCCCGTCCCTGCCCATCCCAGCATGGAACCCCGTCCCTGCCCGTCCCAGCATGGAACCCCGTCCTTGCCGTCCCAGTATGGAACCCCGTCCCTGCCCATCCCAGCATGGAACCCCGTCCTTGCCCATCCCAGCATGGAACCCCGTCCCTGCCCATACCAGCATGGAACTCAGCTACTACCTGTCCCAGCATGGAACCCCGTCCCTGCCCGTCCCAGCATGGAACCCCGTCCCTGCCCGTCCCAGCATGGAACCCCGTCCCTGCCCGTCCCAGCATGGAACCCCGTCCATGCCCGTCCCAGCATGGAACCCCGTCCTTGCCCGTCCCAGCATGGAACCCCGTCCCTGCACGTCCCAGCATGGAACCCCGTCCTTGCCCGTCCCAGCATGGAACCCCATCCCTGCATGTCCCAGCATGGAACCCCGTCCCTGCACGTCCCAGCATGGAACCCCGTCCCTGCCCATCCCAGCATGGAACCCCGTCCCTGCCTGCGCCAGCATGGAACCCCGTCCCTGCACGTCCCAGCATGGAACCCCGTCCCTGCCCATCCCAGCATGGAACCCCGTCCTTGCATATCCCAGCATGGAACCCCGTCCCAGCACGTCCCAGCATGGAACCCCGTCCCTGCACATCCCAGCTTGGAACCCCGTCCCTGCACATCCCAGCATGGAACCCCGTCCCTGCCCGTCCCAGCATGGAACCCCGTCCCTGCCCGTCCCAGCATGGAACCCCGTCCCTGCCCGTCCCAGCATGGAACCCCGTCCCTGCCCGTCCCAGCATGGAACCCCGTCCCTGCCCGTCCCAGCATGGAACCCCGTCCCTGCCCGTCCCAGCATGGAACCCCGTCCCTGCCCGTCCCAGCATGGAACCCCGTCCTTGCCGTCCCAGTATGGAACCCCGTCCCTGCCCATCCCAGCATGGAACCCCGTCCTTGCCCATCCCAGCATGGAACCCCGTCCCTGCCCATCCCAGCATGGAACTCAGCTACTACCTGTCCCAGCATGGAACCCCGTCCCTGCCCGTCCCAGCATGGAACCCCGTCCCTGCCCGTCCCAGCATGGAACCCCGTCCCTGCCCGTCCCAGCATGGAACCCCGTCCCTGCCCGTCCCAGCATGGAACCCCGTCCCTGCCCGTCCCAGCATGGAACCCCGTCCATGCCCGTCCCAGCATGGAACCCCGTCCTTGCCCGTCCCAGCATGGAACCCCGTCCCTGCACGTCCCAGCATGGAACCCCGTCCTTGCACGTCCCAGCATGGAACCCCGTCCCTGCCTGCGCCAGCATGGAACCCCGTCCCTGCACGTCCCAGCATGGAACCCCGTCCCTGCCCATCCCAGCATGGAACCCCGTCCTTGCATATCCCAGCATGGAACCCCGTCCCTGCACGTCCCAGCATGGAACCCCGTCCCTGCACGTCCCAGCATGGAACCCCGTCCCTGCACGTCCCAGCATGGAACCCCGTCCCTGCCCGTCCCAGCATTGAACCCCGTCCCTGCCCGTCCCAGCATGGAACCCCGTCCCTGCCCATCCGAGCATGGAACCCCGTCCCTGCCCATCCCAGCATGGAACCCCATCCCTGCCCGTCCCAGCATGGAACCCCGTCCTTGCCGTCCCAGTATGGAACCCCGTCCCTGCCCATCCCAGCATGGAACCCCGTCCTTGCCCATCCCAGCATGGAACCCCGTCCCTGCCCATCCCAGCATGGAACTCAGCTACTACCTGTCCCAGCATGGAACCCCGTCCCTGCCCGTCCCAGCATGGAACCCCGTCCCTGCCCGTCCCAGCATGGAACCCCGTCCCTGCCCGTCCCAGCATGGAACCCCGTCCCTGCCCGTCCCAGCATGGAACCCCGTCCCTGCCCGTCCCAGCATGGAACCCCGTCCCTGCACGTCCCAGCATGGAACCCCGTCCTTGCCCGTCCCAGCATGGAACCCCGTCCCTGCCCGTCCCAGCATGGAACTCAGCTACTACCTGTCCCATCATGGAACCCCTGTCTAAGCTGCTTTAAATAATGGGTGTTACATGCCCTGGCTAGGAGACAGTGCTGGCTGCTGCTGCAAAGTCCGGGACTATGGCAAACTGATCCCTGTGGGCCAGTTCTTTGAAGACAGAGACCTGAGTTCTCAGGGCCACAGCCTTGAGGACCCCAGGAGCTACATCTACCAACAGCCCTGCAGGGACCCAGAGGGCTGGCCCTGCTGACCCCTGCCACGGCCACAGCCTGCCAGCACCATGGCGGCCACCGGAAGCCCTAAGCCAGAGATGCGGTCAGCTGTACCTGATGCCCGGCTTGCAGGACCTGGAGCCGACGTGTGTCATTGGAAGCCCCGACTGACTGGGTCGCCTGTCATTTAGTAACTGATGGCGAAGACAAACCCTACATAGCATGACATTTAAACATAAAACGCAGGTATGGACAATGTTTTTTCTTCCTTTCTCTAACTCTGAACTGTCCGTGGCCATACCATCTTGTGGAGAACATCCTCTAGGTCTGCAGAGAGCCTCAGGCCTCCGCAGCGTCACCCCGCACTGGATGTCAGCACAGCTGCACCTTGGAATGCTCAGGTTGATTATAAAACAGTCAAACACCTAAACAATGTTCCCAGGTGGTTTCGTGAAAAATCGCAGGGGCTGATTTGATTTGCTGAGCAGCTTCCGAGTTGGCGGGTCCTGGCTATGTGATGTTCAGGTATTTGTGTACACCCGAGGCCCTTTTCAGAATTACAGAGCTCTTGTGAACACTGAAACAAATACACAGAAATGCTGAAAAAAATTAAAGGAAACATTTCCACCTCCTGCAGTTCACTTGCAACTTGCTGCCGGGCCGAGCTTGACAAATATGCAAATACACAGCCAATTGCAACCATGCGGCAAATTTCACAGGGTTTGGAGTTTCTTATCAAAAGGTGTGCAAAGGATTCTGGGCAGTGGATCAAACGGCTGGTGTTGACAATCTGCCTTTGCCGCGTTCGCTGCTGTGAATTAGATGTAAAGAAGCAAGCCTGTGGGAGAGAGTGTGGATGGTGTTCACGTCTGGGTGGCCCAGTCTGTGACAGACCCTGAGCAGCTGGGAGCAGTGACCCCACTCCATCTCCCTTGGCAATACAGCAGCAGAGGGGCGGACTCCCCGGAAGGGTGAGCGCGGGGCGGTGTCAGGCGGCAATCTGGCCAGAGTCAGCAAGCGCAAGCAGGAGAGGGAGCACCGTTCAGTCTTCTCTGGGAACTCGTGCCGACGGCTTGCTTAGGAATGGCTGATGTCAGGAGGAGCAGGCTTCAGGGCAGCCACTGGAAAAGCCCCAGGCTCAGAAAACCCTGGGCTGCACAACAGTAGATGTTTGGGGGCGGTGGTCCCAGGAAGCAACAGTGGAGGCCTGACCTGGGGAAGAGAAGGGGTCCCACGGGAGGCCCAGTGGGTGGGTTAACCCTGAGCACCTGGGGCTAACCCACTGATGGCCCTCGGGGTGTGGGAGCAACGTGCCCCAAGCTGTCCCTCCCGGTTCAAGGAAGCTGGGGTCCCGGTCGCCAGCTCCCACTCATCCTTGCTGGAGGGCTCCTGGGTGTCACTGTGCCCGCATCTGGCCTGCTCCCCACACAGAGAGCACGCTCCAGCCAGGGAGGGTCTCACACGATGTCGTCAGCAGCGCAAAGCTCTCCACGTTGGGAGAAGTGGGGGGCAGGGGGGAGATGGGGCACCAAGAGCCCCTGGTACTCAGCTCAAAGTACGTTTGACCAGCACAGAAGGAGCACATCTTCCCTCTTCCTTCGTTCTGCTTAGCGGCAAACCCTGGATGGACACGGGCACAGAGTGGCCTCAGTATCTCCACACCTCAGGACAGGTCCGGCTGAACGGTGGAAACAGAAGCCATATTGCAGCCTCCACAGGACTCAGACTCCGGGAGGCCAACCCCTGCCCGGCCCACTAGCGGCCCACCGCCTCCCCCAGCCTGAACTCAGCACGGAGCAGACATCACACACACTGAGAAGATCCTGCCCTGGTGAACAAAGAGCAAAGGCTACATCGAAGTGGAGACACAGCGAGCCTGCCGGAGGCGTCCAGCACCCAGGGTGGTTACCCTACGGAGACTCCCATAGAGGGCGGGAGAGGGCCAGAGCGGCGTGGCGTCCCGTGGGGCACCCTCCGCGTGGCCGACATAGGGGGGATGTGTGGGCAATGTGATGGCTCAGGATACCCAGCACCCATGTTCCCATCCAGCTGCGCAAATTTGGAAGTGGTGACTTATTTTCTCACCTGAAAAATAAGAACACGAGACTTACATCTCCATTGCTTTGTTTTGGTTAGGGCAAAATCCATTATTATTATTTTTTTTTCTTTTTGAGAGGTTTTCGCTATAGGGCGCGTGCGCTCCCCAGACAGACAGAGAGAGACAGAGAGACAGAAAGCGAGAAATCAGCCCCCAGGGGGGGATGACCATGCCACAATCCCTTCTCCTCCATTCTCCTCTCGGGATCTTGGGCACGCACGCACACACGCCCGGGGTGAGTTTTAAGCCACTGGATCCAGGACGCGAACTGTGGTTGACTACGTGGAAGTCCAGAGACATAGCCATTACGCTAACTGCTGCTCCCAAAATCCATGATTTTATTTAGGATGATCGGCACAATGGAAGTCAGTTTCAGAGCACATCGAAGCCTTTGGTCTGGTCCCTGGAAAGGTTACTTGGCACGTTGTCCTGTACTGACTGTACACTAGCCATTTCTGAGGCATATACATGACTTCTTCCTCAGCTGGGAACAGTTTTCTTCAGACAGGATAATGTCCTTTAGCGTTTCTTGCAATGCCTGCCTTCTGGCAGCTGAACTTTTACTTAACTGAAAATGTCTTTATTTGGCCACAAATTTTGAAAAACATTTTTGTTGGTGGTAGAATTCTGGATTAACAGATGTTTTTCCCCCTTAAGCACTTTAAAGATGTCCTCTTGTTTTATTATTATTATTATTCTTTTTAAATTTGCTACAGGTCACTCACCAAAAGAGACAGAGAAGAGAAAGGGGAGAGAGAGAGAGAGAGAGAGAGAGAGAGAGCGAGCGAGCGCTACCAGGTCCAGGACTCAAACCATGTTCAACACGTGAGAGTCCAGCGCCTTAACCACCATGCCACTGGTGGCCCATGTCCTCTTGTCTCTTGTCCTGTAGCGTTCCTGGGAAGAACTTAGACTTCATCTGTACTTCCTTCTGCACTGTATGGCATGTTTCTACCCAGCTGACTGCCTGTGAAAGTCCTTCTCTGTATGTGGTCTGAGCCATCTGACCACATGCCTGGCTGCGGCTTATTCTGTGCAGGGTGGTCTGCTGTGTACCTGGGTGTGGTGGGCTCTGCTTGCATGCAGTCAAGCTCCTGGATCTGTAAGTGATGCATTTTCATCAAACGTGGGATTTTATCATTATTATGGTTTAGATCTTTTGCTCCATTCTCCAATTGTTTTCAGTGTACTAACTTTATGTATTTCAGCACAATTGATGGTGTTTGAGAAATCCATGGGGTGCCCTCTCCGTACACACATACACAAATATTTTAACTTCTGTGCTTCAGACTGCGTAATCCCTGTTGTTCTGTCCAAGGGTAACTGGTCACTGCTCCTGCCATATTCAGTCTGCTGTGACGTCAACCCAGTGCCTGTTCTCATGTTAAACATTGTGCTTTGCAGTTCTAGATTTTTAATCTCTTTAGTAGGTTTTATTTTCCTCCTCACATTTCCTATCACTTAGTTTATTAAGACTACACATTTTTTTTAAATCCTTGAACATAATTATAATATCTGCTTTAAAAATCTTGGTCTGGAGTCAGTAGGTGGTGAGAAGTTAAGACGCTGGATCCCACAGGGCCAGCTTCAAGTCCTGGACTCAGCAGCTTGAGAATTGCACTGGGGTATGTGCATGCTTTTCAGAATCCCAAGAGGACAGTGGAGGAGAAGGAATTATGAGGATGACTTCTCACTTCTCCCTCTCTGTCATGCTCTCTCTCTGGCAAATACATGAGTCCTATAGCAAAAACAAACAAACAAAAAAAAACAAAAGCAAAACTTTGTCTGCTAAGTCTAACAGCTGCACCATCTCAGGGTCTATTTGTAGCACTTGTTTCCTTTTGTCTCCTGTGTATGGATCACATTTTCTTTTCTTTCCTTTTTTGCATGGAAAATAATTTTTGATTGCTCATAATACACTGTAAAAAGTCTGGATTTTGTCACATTTCTCTGGAGAATGTGAAATGATAAGGACTTCATTCATATGAAGATCAATTTTTGACTGATTGTTATGAATACATAAGGCATGGTTTTAGTTTTTGTTGGAATCAGGGGAAATACCGAGGTCCTTACCAAAGCCCTCTACACCTTGGGCTTTCTCGGGCTTCAGCTGGACACCGAGGTTTGATCTCATTCTGTCCCTCTGACTGGGCCCAAACGCCAATGACACTCAGTACTGCCCAATTACTTACACCTCTGTTTTCTCTCAACTCTAAAATAGACTCCATTTTGCATATGTCCAGCCCAATCTTTGGTGAAGAATTGTCACAGAACTTCTAGATCATAGGCTTATACTGCCTGCAGTACAAGGTCTTGAAACTGCTCATCTTTCTTTTAAGAGAGATTTTTGCTATAAAGCACATGCACTCACCAGAGAGACAGAGAGACAGAAAGTAAGAAATCACCCCTCAGAGGGGATGGCCACCTCACAGTCCCTTCTCCTCCACTCTCCTCTTGGGATTTGGGGTACACATACACATGTGGCATGCGTTTCAAGCCGCCGAGTCCGGGACTCGAACTGCAGCTGGCCATGAGGGAGCCCAGTAGAGTAACCATGGCACCACCTCCTGCTCCTGCCTCTGCTAGGATTTCTAATTTCACAGCAGCGCAGCACCTTGAATGTCAGTTATTCTCTTAGCCAATAAGAAAAAGATCATTATTTTGTTTGAAAAGAATTAAACTCATGAATTGGTAGTCAGCAGTTATATTTCTATATATAGAAGTACACACACACACATACACACACTCATCTCTTAATTTTATCAATTAAATATTTGTAATCATTATAAATATTTGCAAATAATACTGTAAGTTAGGAATTTTGAAGAGGCGCACAGGAGTGAAGGGCCCCTTCAGGTGCCGGTCAGTGCATTCCAGCAGGAGGGCCACGCTGCGAAGGCTCTGCAGCAGGAACTCAGGGGTGTGCAGGACCGCGGAGAAGGCCACGCCTCCCGGGGCAGGAGCAGGAGGCGGCCTGGTGAGATTGCCCACTTGTCGTCCTTCCCTCCCCCCTCTCTTCTCTGCCCTCTCTCCCTGTGCACACGCCGGCTCAGCGCGTGTGAATGGCAGCCACGCCAATGCCTGGAGTTCATGGTGCAAATCTGCCCCACGTACACGTAACCAGAGACGGCTCCAGGTCCCTCTGAGAGAGCGTCTACACAGACGACACCGCCGTGGGGCATCCCTGGCTGGCATCGATGCCGCTTGATTTGCCGATGAGCAAGGAGCCTTCGCAATAGCGTTTGCTCAGGGTTTTCCTTAACGCCTCATGGACTCTACTGCGGCCTCAGGAAGCCTTCAGACATTTACCGTTCTCTGTGTGAGACCTATGTCTCCCAGCCCCTCCCGGGCCCTGAATGCTCCATCGGGAGAGGCAACTCCCAAACCAGCGTCCACACCCGCCATGCTGGGCATCCCAGGAGAGAGTAATAAATCATGCTTTTATGCTACAAAGAAATCAATACTTTAAATCCCTTTGGTCAGCATTCCATGGCACGTTTGAATTCCACAGTGCCGGAATGCTGATGATGTCATCAATAATATAAAACTCGACTCTCGACTCGTGGCCCTGCTTCGGGCGGCTTCAGCCACCTGGCACCTGAGGCAGGGTGGGAGCCCGCAGCACCACCGCCCAGCGCCCCCGGAACTGGGAGGGAGACCTGTGCCCGCAGCCCACATCCAAGCTTCCCCACGCTCAGGGTGGCCGGGGACGGAGGGTCATAGGCCATGCCAACGTGCGTGAAGGTTCTGTCTGGGAAAGGGCACCCCAAGGACAAGAGTGGAGAGCCCACGCAAGTCACCTGACTCCCGTCCCCACCCTGGCTTCTGGTGGCCTCCTTCTCTCCCTTCCCCACTCCTCGCTCAGCGGCTCCTTGTCTCCGGCCTCCCCCTGTGTGGGGGCTACCCCTTCCCACAGCGGCTGCTCTGCTCGGTCTTTATCGGGGCGCTGTCTCCTGCCTCTCATGGTCCTGCAGAAACCAGCTCCAGAAGCCCGGTTGGCCAAGGGAGCTAGAGTCCGAACCCTGGGGCTGTTGATCGGATCATTGAGCACACCCGCAGGAGTTTCTTGTTCTCTTGGCCAGGGGGGTCTGGGAACTTCATTCTGGTAAACTCCCACACAGCTGGGATGCCCGTCCCCTGGAGAATGGCCCCTCTAAGCAGTCTCCTCCAATCAGACTCCCCTTCTTCTCCACCCCGCTCTCCGCGGGTCTCCACCGTGCACCCCGGAAGCCTCCGCCCAGTGTCCCTCTGGGAGCTCTTTCTCACCCTCCCCCAAGCATGAAAGTCGGTGCTCAGCCTCCAGACATCTCTAGGACTGTCTCCATGGCAGGAAGTGGTGCACGCTCCCGCGGGCCACCCAGGACGCGTGTTCAGCCTGATTCGAGCCCCCTGATTCTGGCACGCCAACATCCCAGGTGGCCGTAATTCCACGTGCACGTCCAACCACAGCCTCCAGCGAGCATGGTGTCATGGCAGTCGTTACTCCCGGCCCCATTGCCCGGATCAGCCTCTGGTACATGGGGCCGTGTTTCCCGCCATGCTGGCCCGCGTCTCCCTTTCGAGCCGACAGCGTCCAGGAGCTCTGAAATCCAATCCCCACAGTAATTGCGTCTGGCAGTCACCAGGCTCGAGACCATGGCATGGCTAAGTGCTTGACAAATTCCCACCCAGCTTCCAATAAGGACCTATCCCATTTTCCAATAAAGCTGATGAAACCTGATAAAAAACCGTTAGTGGAGTCATAAGGCCCCCGGGCTCAGTGGAATCCTATCTCGGGAAATCCCACATTCAGCTCCATCTGTATTGGAAATATTAAAAAGCTCATATATAGTAAAATGATAGATCCTTATATCACTCTTTCACGTTCTGCTGATAGAGCTGTCCCTCGCCCCTCGCTAAGGCGGTGGGCTGACTGCAGTGGACGAAGGCTGCATTCCGAGCTGCAGGGGCTGTCACTGGGCACAGAATGCAGCCAAGTGCCCTTTGAGCCAGAGAGACCCCAAAAGTGACAGTTAGAGGTGGGGTGCCAGGGCCTCGGTTTCGACGCGACCTATCGGAGTGTCCGGGTGGCAGACAGAGGAGCCAGACCCCTCCCTCAGCCCTGCCCCGATGTGGCCATTTTGTGCCAGGGACGCACTTGCCAGCGGGCTCGCTGTCTTCTTCCCACCCCCGGATGAGGCAGACATTGGGTCTGGGTTGGGAAGGGCTTCGGGCCCCTTCTGCAATGCCCCTGCGAGCGCGGGCCTGACTGCTTGCTCAGCACCACTAGGAAAGAGCGCTCTGCTTGCCATGGGCCGGGCATGCCGCTCCGTGGGGTCGGGGCCTTCTCTGCCCGCCTGACATGCTGAGCGTCCCCTCCCACGCCGTGGCCTTCTGGGGAGAAGCAAGCCCTGGCCACTCGGCACAAACTCACTCGTTTCTCCTGGGCACTGACTGCATGGCGGTGCCGGTGGGGCTGTGGCTCCTGCCATTCGCATCCGTGTGTCCTCCCTCATCCTTGGTGGCCGGCCACTGCCTCTTCAGGACCTGGCCTGGGGGACCACGGTCTGTCTGCCACGCCTGCCCTGGAGCAGCTGCTGAGGGGAGTGACTGGAGACCAGGTGGACCTTGTTCCTGCTCTGGCTGGGTCTGGGGACGCCCATTCAGAGCCCCCGTGGCACTCCGCCGCCTGGGGCGCTGAGGTGGGTGTGCGGGCCCTCAGCCATGCTGTTGTGTGGCCGGTGGCATCCGGGACCACTGAGCTGGCCGCTCTCCTGGGGCCTTTGCTGGCAGCCTTTGCTCTCAGCTTTCTGCTGACTCTGGGCATTTGATTCCCAATGACCTTTTAGAACCGCAGGGTCTCACTCGGGGCCACATTCCTTACTGCACAGACTTCATCCTCTGCTTGTCCTCGACAAACGTGTGTCACACGCATCATGCACATCCTGACTCCTGTGTCTGACGGGCTTGTCCCCAGGAACACGTGACAGATGGCGTGTGCTCCCAGCGCTCTGTCACAGCTCCCTCTGGGCAGCGGGAGCAGGAGATGTCCATTGTCCTCGGTCTGAGTGCCACCTTAGTTCAAGATGGCTGACGGTTTATTTGCATTTGAAGATAAACAACACCTTGTTAGAATCCCGTCGCCTCTAGAACAGGCCTTCTGGACTGAGGTGTGAGAGCCACGTGTACCCGAAACTCGCTGGGTCACTTGGGAGCTTGTGGGACCCCTGGAACGAATGAGGACCTGAGTCTCAGGAAAGGCCTCGCCACCTCGGGCTCCTCCGGGAAAGGACATATTTACGTTCTACATGTCCACTAAACACTGATTTCAGCTGCTTTTCAATTTTTTTAGAGACAGTTTTGCTATAGGGCATGTGTGCTCGCCAGAGAGACAGAGAGAGACAGAAAGCAAGAAATCTGCCCCCGGGGGGATGGCCACACTGCAATCCCTTCTCCTTTTCCTCTTGGGATTGTGGGCACGCACATGGGCCCGGCCTGAGATTTAAGCCCCTGGGTCCAGGGCTCGAACTACGGTCGACTACACCGGAGTCCAGCTACATAACCATCATGCCATCCTCTGGCCCCCGATTCCAGTTACTTTTCAGGGCTTGTTTTCTTGCTTGTTCAGATGAGACGGCTGGGGCCTTGGTTGTGGATTCAGCTGAGAGTGAGGTGGGGAGGAAGAGTAACTGAGGCTTTGGACTCTGCTGAGGGAGGCAAAGCTGCCCGATTTGCAGAGGCTGCAGAACTTTCTAGATCACAAAACCATGGGTTTTTGCTCAGTTACATGCTTGCCGGAAGGTCGGGACCCTCACATGAAAAGCCACGCTGGGTGGCGTGAGCAGAACCAGCCAGGGGACACAGCTGCATCCTGTGCTCGGGTTCCACCTAGAGGGATCCTGCTCCGGAGGCGAAGCTTCTCATACAGCCTGGAATGAGAGCCTCAGACTGGCGGCCCTACGCCCGCCCTGCGAGCCTAACCCAAGCATGCTGCAGAGCAGTGACGAGTGAGAGCGGGACTGGCCAGCTGACCCGCGAGGGGGAGCCGGTGCCAGGCGTCGGAAGGCAGGTAGCTGGTGCGAGGTGTCCTGTGATTAACACTCGCGAAAAGATGCCGTTCCAAGGGTCAGAGAGAGCACATGGGCCTGGCAGTGACTGCACGTACCCCGGGACCAGAAGTGCACGATGAGATGACGCAGCTGTTCTGTTATCTGAATGCCAGCAGACCTTCTCTTCTCTACAAGTATGGTGGGTTGAACGGTGCCCCCCTAAAAGATATGATCCCCAGAAACTGTGAATGTTGCCTTATTTCTAAAAGGGTGTTTACAGATCTAATTAAGTTACGGATTTTGAGATGAGACCGTCCTGGGTGGCCGTGGCTCCTGAGTGCAATGGCAAGGGCCCCGTACAGGTCTCACGAATGCCGTGGACAAGGCAGCCGCACTGAGGGTACGAGGAGACGAGGCCCCGCACTGAGAGTACGAGGAGACGAGGCCCCGCACTGAGGGTACGAGGAGACGAGGCCCCGCACTGAGGGTACGAGGAGACGAGGCAGCCGCACTGAGGGCACAAGGAGACGAGGCCCCGCACTGAGGGTACGGGGAGACGAGGCCCCGCACTGAGGGTACGGGGAGACGAGGCCCCGCACTGAGGGTACAAGGAGACGAGGCCCCGCACTGAGGGCACAAGGAGACGAGGCCCCGCACTGAGGGCACAAGGAGACGAGGCCCCGCACTGAGGGCACGGGGAGACGAGGCCCCGCACTGAGGGTACGGGGAGACGAGGCCCCGCACTGAGGGTACGGGGAGACGAGGCCCCGCACTGAGGGTACGGGGAGACGAGGCCCCGCACTGAGGGTACGGGGAGACGAGGCCCCGCACTGAGGGGACGGGGAGACGAGGCCCCGCACTGAGGGGACGGGGAGACGAGGCCCCGCACTGAGGGGACGGGGAGACGAGGCCCCGCACTGAGGGGACGGGGAGACGAGGCCCCGCACTGAGGGCACGGGGAGACGAGGCCCCGCACTGAGGGGACGGGGAGACGAGGCCCCGCTCTGAGGGGACGGGGAGACGAGGCCCCGCACTGAGGGTACGGGGAGACGAGGCCCCGCACTGAGGGGACGGGGAGACGAGGCCCCGCACTGAGGGCACGGGGAGACGAGGCCCCGCACTGAGGGCACGGGGAGACGAGGCCCCGCACTGAGGGCACGGGGAGACGAGGCCCCGCACTGAGGGCACGGGGAGACGAGGCCCCGCACTGAGGGCACGGGGAGACGAGGCCCCGCACTGAGGGGACGGGGAGACGAGGCCCCGCACTGAGGGGACGGGGAGACGAGGCCCCGCACTGAGGGTACGAGGAGACGAGGCCCCTCACTGAGGGTACGGGGAGACGAGGCCCCGCACTGAGGGTACGGGGAGACGAGGCCCCGCACTGAGGGGACGGGGAGACGAGGCCCCGCACTGAGGGGACGGGGAGACGAGGCCCCGCACTGAGGGGACGGGGAGACGAGGCCCCGCACTGAGGGTACGGGGAGACGAGGCCCCGCACTGAGGGGACGGGGAGACGAGGCCCCGCACTGAGGGTACGGGGAGACGAGGCCCCGCACTGAGGGGACGAGGAGACGAGGCCCCGCACTGAGGGTACAAGGAGACGAGGCCCCACACTGAGGGGACGGGGAGACGAGGCCCCGCACTGAGGGGACGGGGAGACGAGGCCCCACACTGAGGGTACGGGGAGACGAGGCCCCGCACTGAGGGTACGGGGAGACGAGGCCCCGCACTGAGGGGACAGGGAGACGAGGCCCCACACTGAGGGTACGGGGAGACGAGGCCCCGCACTGAGGGGACAGGGAGACGAGGCCCCACACTGAGGGGACGGGGAGACGAGGCCCCGCGTACGAGGAGACGAGGCCCCGCACTGAGGGCACGGGGAGACGAGGCCCCGCACTGAGGGGACGGGGAGACGAGGCCCCGCACTGAGGGGACGGGGAGACGAGGCCCCGCACTGAGGGGACAGGGAGACGAGGCCCCGCACTGAGGGGACAGGGAGACGAGGCCCCGCGTACGAGGAGACGAGGCCCCGCACTGAGGGCACGGGGAGACGAGGCCCCGCACTGAGGGTACAAGCATTTCTCCCATTGCTGAGGCCAGGCCGGCAGTCCAGGATTGGGGTGCCAGCCTTCAGTTCCTGCAGGGACTCCCCAACTTGCAGATGGCTGGCTTCTCGCTCTCCTCACGTGGCCTTTCCTCAGGGCACGCACTTAGAGCTCGTATCTCGCTCTCCTGCTGTCTCTGCTCCTGTCTTACAGAGACATCAACCCCGTCAGTTAGACCCAGCCCATGCCCTCACTGAAGCTGAATTGGCTCCGGAAGGCCAAGTGCGATCTCTCGGCAAGGCTGGCCTTCAGCACACAGATTTGGGGGCACAGTCCGGCCCACCCAGCACATACCAGACACCGAGGAAGAGGAGCATGTGGGCAGAGAGGGAGGCGAGGCTGGTGTGACGCTGCCACGGCCCTGGAGCACCTGGAGCCACCAGAAGTGGTGGGAGCGGAGGGGTGTTCCCCGTCATTCCAGCTACTGAGTGCTTCGTGAGTGGTGATCGTGTGGAAGCCATGAGGACCTCGCACAGCGGGGACCTCCAGGTGTGGACCACTCTCTGTCCCGATCTGACAGCACAGGTCTGTTTCCAAGGTTAAATCCGGAGGTTCTCCAGCACCACCAGGGTCTCTGTTACAGAATTGGCCCAACCTAATGGGAGATAACAGTAAGAAACCCCAAAGTGAACCCGAGGGCGGGGTGACGCCAGAAGAGGGCCTGTGGTTAGGGTCCTGTAAAAGTAACAAAAAACATTGTTTGCACTGTAAAGACATGTAGTGATTAAATGTGAATTTTATAAAACAGTAATACATATAAAAAGGGGAACAAAATGCCTTTGAGGATGGAGGACTCTACCCAACCAGGAGGGTGGCTCTCAAGAAGCTGTAAGTCACCGAGGGTTTTCCATCATGGGAATCTGAAGTCGCTGCTCCCAGATCAAGGCCGTGCGCTTCTACTGGGTCCAGACAAGAAGCACGAACGTGCAGACCAGAATGGCCCAGCCACTGGGTGTGCCAGAGCTGAGCTCTGCAGTCCTGGCTGGCCACCCTGGTCATGGCAGCCACCCCTTGGTCTCTGACTTTCTTCTCCCCATGTCATCTTCTCAGAGACATCCCCTACCTACGTGGGAGGTGAAGGTCAACACCATTGGCCGGTTCAGTCCAAACGGAAACTGTGTCACTCGTTACGGGCACCTCTCCGTCGGAGGGAGGAATCCATGAGGCCTCGCTCAGGGCCAGTCTGCCTTGCCGTAGCTTCTGAGCGGCAATCCCCGTGGCACTTAGACAACAAACAACAGCAAAGCACACCTCTCAGCTAGTCTTTGCACGTACTTCAGTGTCTAGCCACACGTGGCTGTACGCTCTGCAGCTAGAAAACTCATTCTTGTCCTTGGCTTTTTCTTTTTGAAATTCTATGTGACTTCTGGATACTCTCCAAAGAGAAACGCATTTGTACACGAACGCCTGTCTAAGATATCAGGGAGTTCAGAAAACTGAAACGGATCTAGGATAAGCAGAATTTTGTGATCCAGACACATGACTACAGTAGTTCTGGGTCAGAGTTACAGCACTCCCTCTTTCCTTAAGGCCTGCTGTGTCCTTTATACTTAGGGGAATGAGTGATAAGGCATCATCTAAGCCAGAGGGCAGTGAAGACTACAGTGCTAGTTGTTGTGTAGACCCCGAGAGGGTAGAGGACCAGAGGTATCACACAGAGCAGGTGCAGAGCATGTGTTTCTGGCAGAGGCAAAATCTCAAGGACAATGTGTAAGAAACTACTAGAATAGAACTGTCTGGAGAATCCAGGGTCACAGACTTGCAGTGAGGAAGGGCAGTGGGCTGGATACGCACTGAGTTGCTATGGTGGCAGAAAACAGGTGAAAGCCTGCAGCCCTGGACCACTGAGAACTTGGGTTTCCTTGAGGCACTGGCCTTGAGGTCACAGCTTAGCAGGCGGCCTTGAGAGTCTCCAGAGGCACTCAGTTCCCCTCTGGGGCCTCACATCCACTGGCCGACCAGGAGTCCCAGTCATTTCAGCGCCCAAGGGCACACTGACTCCCAGGCTTTGGCAGCAGGTGCTCCTGCAGGAAGAAGTCAGTCACATCCAGACAGGACCTCTCTTGCTGCACAGGCACACCCTTGAACAGGGTCTATACCACCACCCTCTGGGATTCGCTCTTTCTCCACTGGAACTCGATTAGTGGCTCAATTTACAAATTTAGTGTTTGATTACAGAAGAAGTAATTTAAAGGATAATTAGTGCAGAGAGAGAATCTTATTTTTTGTTTATTTATTTTTTTAAAGGGAGATTTTTGCTATAGGGAACATGCACTCACCAGAGAGACAGAGGGACAGAAATGAGAAATCACCTCATAGAAGGGATGGTCATGCCTCTATTCCCTGTTCTCCATTCTCCTCTCAGAAATTTGGGCATGCATGCACATGCACCTGGCATGAGTTTTAAGCCTCCAGGTCCAGGCCTGGGGTGGCAAAATCCCATGGACCATGTTCCCGGGACAGCTAGCACACCATCTCTCCCTCCGTCCCTGGCTGGGGGTTAGGTCATGGCAGTGCTCAAATGCTCCGAGTTACCTTGTACTCACAAAGTAACTGCCACTAACAGGATTCTCGGTCTCTGAGAGCACGCCGAGACTCCCTAACTTCTGAGAGTGTTCGCCTCTGTCCGCTCGCCTGTGCGCTCAGGCCCATGTGGGCACCCCTGCTGCACCTGGTCAGAGGTGAACAGAGCTGAACTCCCCAAGCACCTCATTCGAGTCACACGGGCCTCTCAGTGACGGGAAGGCCCTCCCCAGCGTGGGAGCGGGGCCTGCTGTTTGACCTCTGAGGTCCCACACGTGAGCTACTTAAGGCTACCAAACGTGTCCTGGCCAGACCTCGGTGGTCCTTGCCTATGAGCGAAGCATAAATTCCGTGGGAGATGACAGATTACCTCATACACCATGCAGCAGGCCAGACAATGGCTGTGGCCATGACAGATTGCCTCGCTGTAACCCACTTTATGTTAAATGTATTCTTGCTGTTCAATTCCGCCACTGTAATTTCGTTCCTCTGCATTCCCCAGTCCTCTGTGGACTAACCAGGTTCCTTCAGTAATGATTTCTTTTCTATTGTATTGTTTTCTGCATAATCAAGTTGGTAGGTGGGGGTTTGGGTGACACCACCATCTGTCAAGTTCATTTGCTCTGAAAATGCAAGAAATAATGGCCTCTGCAACTCGGGGCTATCCGTTATAAAGGAAGGACATCAGCTTTTACCCTGTGCCAGCTTCTCATCTCCCCAAATTATTCCCCCTTTCAATAAGGCGCACACGCACTTCCTCCAACACGACGGTTGTTTACATAGTTTGGATCTTTCTTAGAAAAAAGCATTTCTTTCCCCATTGCTTGTCCAGCTATCTTGCAATTTATGCAGGCAATCCAATTACAGAGGCACTGCTGACACCCGGACGGATGTGCCTGTCTGGGGACTGAAGCGGCGGGTGCCCGCCCCGCCCAGAGCTGGCTGCGCCCGGGCTCCCCGACAGCCCAGCACCTCCTGAAGTTGCACGATGTCAAAATGTTAGGAAGACGGTGCCACCGCGCCATTGAACGCCGTCACTCACACCACTCAGAACCAAATGCTGGTAAACTAGTATTTTATCAGATTCCTGGGGCTGTGCACTGACTACTCGCTGAGGCTGTAAGAGAGGGCCAACACGAGGCAGGACGCGGCTCAGGATCCCAGTGTTTTCCCAGGTAAAGGAAGTAGGACAACGATGAGAGCTATGGTGACGTTTATTTTCCGAAAAGGAGTGGGTGTGTAGGACTAACAGCTGGTGAGAGGAGGAGCTGACTCCGCACACTATACCTGCAGATCTTTGCCAAGAGAGGTTTTTGCCATAGGGTGTGAGCGCTCATCAGAGAGACAGAGAGACAGAGACAGAAAGTGAGAAACCATCCTTCGAGGGGATGGCTACTCTGCAACCCCTTCTCCTCCATTCTGCTCTCGGGATTTGGGGCACACACTCACATGCGCCGGCGTGAGTTTCAAGCCGCCAGATCCGGCACAAGAAACACGGTCAGCCTTGTGGGAGCCCAGCACCGTAACCACTGCGCCACCTGCAGGCCCCCGTCCGGCACACCTTGTAACCTTTCGTTGCCCTCGGACTTACCTTCAGGGACAAGCGGGGATCTGTGCCCGGCACCCTCTCCCAGCTCCCCTGGCCTCAGGTTTACATTCAGAATAGATGACAGTCCCCCGCATGGAGAAGGGCTGTGCAGTGATGCCGGAGTCAGCCCGGGGACCGCGGAGCCAGGTCTGCCGCAGGACGGCTGAGAGCCCAGAGCCCGGATGGAGAAAATCCCAGTGTGAACCCGAGCCTGGAGGCAGGAGACCATGTCCGAAGCTGAAGACAGGAGGAGAGGAAGCTCTTCCCTCCCAGCTCTCCCCAGCTTCAGGGCCTCCGGGGTCAGACGAGGCCCACCCACACCAGGCAGGGCAGCCTCCTCTGCTCAGTCACGATTCAGTGGTCACCTCGTGTGGACACATGCCTGGTGTCCGGCGAAGTTCGGGGTCTGTGGCCCCGTCCCTGCCCTGTGACACACCACATTAGCCCCTGCAAGGACGCTGCTGGCTTGTCTCCTCACGAAGTCCACGGAGGCCCACGGAGGCCCCACCTTCACCGGCAGACAAGGGTGTTTGGGAACCGCGTGTGACATGGGCAGATCATTTTGCCCCACCTCACCTGAGTGTCTCCTGTTGGCACAGGGAGGCGCGGGGCTGGGAGGTGTCAGAAGAGCCCCCCGCCACGCGGCACCTGCCAGAGGGAGGGGCTGGGGACTGTCCCTCCGAGATTGCTCCCAGGCACCTGGCCGAGGGGTCTCCTCTGGGAGCGGAGACAAGCCTATCTGGCTTAAGAAGACCTTCCCCTGAAGAGCGGCGTCGCAGCCAGGAGCAGCGGCACTCGGAAGCATTCGTGGCTAATTCTCAGTTCTGGAAGGGGCCATGAAATGGCTCGTGAGGAGACCCTGTGGAGTGTCTCCTGCACACTCGAGGCAGTAATTGCTGGGTTTTAACAGCCTAATCCTGTCGCAATTGAGTTACTAATTTCAATTTTTTAAAATTAAAATCAGTCAGAAATACTGCCTATTTTTAGCTCTGACTTGGGGAAGTCTGACAGGAAAACCGCCAACGGGAACCACTCCTCACCATGACACTCATGTCTGAGTGACAACATGTACCACACAGTGGCATCAGACTTGCCCAGCCTGGGGCACAGTGCCGACTCGTCCAGCCTGGGGCACGGTGCCGGACACGCCCAGCCTGGGGTGCTGCTGGATTCACCCAGCCTGGGGTGCAGTGCCGGACACGCCCAGCCTGCAGTACACTGCTGGAATTGCCCAGCCTGGGGTGCAGTGCCACACTCGCCCAGCCTGGGGTGCGGTGCCGCACTCGCATAGCCTGGGGTGCAGTGCCGGACACGCCCAGCCTGCAGTACACTGCTGGAATTGCCCAGCCTGGGGTGCAGTGCCGGACACGCCCAGCCTGCAGTACACTGCTGGAATTGCCCAGCCTGGGGTGCAGTGCCGGACACGCCCAGCCTGCAGTACACTGCTGGAATTGCCCAGCCTGGGGTGCAGTGCCAGACTCGCCCAGCCTGGGGTGCGGTGCCGCACTCGCCCAGCCTGGGGTGCACTGCGGACCCGCCCAGCCTGGGGTGCGGTGTGGAATTGCTTTGCCAGGGGCAGAAGCTCGGAGGGCCTGAGTGCTCGGCTCACTTACCAGCCCGATTTCCGTGGTCGCGGCACGGCCGCGGATCTGCAACGATGAGCCTTCGCCCAGGACACGGGCTCGCCGAGGACGCTTTGGCAGCTGCTCTCCTTAGAGATGGCTGGGCCTGCAGGGGCTGGTTCGACGGGGGGGCAGAGACGGGGCACAGGTGTCCTCAAGGCAGCAGAATGGTCCAGGTGGACGTAACCCACCTGAGCAGAGGAGCCCTTTGGAGGGGCGTTTGTGTATCTAGAATATTCTCCTGCTCTCTAAGGCCTCGCGAAGGCTGGCGGCTGCCCTCCGTGAAGTGGCGGCTGTCCCACTCCCAAAGCCTTCCCTGCTGGTCTCACAGGCTGCATGGGCTTTTCACGACTGAGTTTCGCCTCCCTCTCCCCGGCGCATTCTCGCCTCTCGCCTCCTGTGTCTCCGTGACCCACGGGGCCAGGTGTCCCGCAGCACAACTTTATCCTTCAGAAAAGAGCCCCAGGGACATCAGTCCATTGCGAACCAGCCAGAGAGACTCCTCTTGTTTTCAGCTGCCGCCTTGGCCTCGCTCCCTCCCCTCGGGTCCTTCTCGGGGGGGGGGGGGGGGGGGGGGGGGGCGCCCTCCAGGCGGGGATGCGGCCAGGTGCCCCTCCGTGTTCCTCCTGCCGCCCGCAAGGCCAGGTCAGCCTCTCCAGGTCAGAGAGGGAGCTTGGCAGCCCCATACCCACAGCCCTGGAGCCAGCAGGACTAGGGGAGGCCGGAGGGGCCCTCCCCGGGCCCTCAGAGGGGGCACAACCCTGGGACACCCTGCCGTCCGACTGCTGCTTTAGTGAGCGAGCAGGCCCTGGCTTTACACCACCTGGTTGCCGTGACCTGTCTCACATTACTGCCACCTCACACGGGTCACACACACTAAGCTGGCCTTCCGTGACTAGTCCTCGCTGTCACGGATGTGAAAAGCCCGGACACGGAGATCGCTCTCCCCATCGGAAACCACCCCCAGTCCTGGGGATGGTGGCTCGGTCTGCAGGGCCAACTCCGCATCTCCATGGAAACCACACTCCGTGGGCCCAAGGGGTGGGGTGACGACGCGTCCTCATGGCCACTGTCCTGGTCTGTCAAAGCACCTTCAGGGCAACAGCAATGGACCACTCTGTGATCCAGTGAGGACGTGTGAGGACTGTGCCTCCCACACCCCGCTCACTCCCGCCACCCTCACTCCCACTCGCACACCCCCCCCACTCACTCCCGCCACCCTCACTCCCGCTCGCACACCGCCCCGCTCACTCCCTCACTCCCACTCACATACCATCCCGCTCACTCCCACTCACACCCCGTCCCGCTCACACCCCCAGTCACTCACTCACTCACACTCACACACCATCCCACTCACTGCTGCCACTCACTCACTCACTCCCACTCACACACCGTCCCGCTCACTCCCATCACCCTCACTCACACTCACACACGGTCCCGCTCACTCCCTCACTCCCACTCACACACTATCCCACTCACACCCCCAGTCACTCACTCACTCCCACTCACACACTGTCCCGCTCACTCCCAACACCCTCACTCACACACCATCCCACTCACTCCCTCTCTCCCACTCACACACTGTCCCACTCACACCCCCACTCACTCACTCCCACCACCCTCATTCACACTCACACACCATCCCGCTCACACCCCCAGTCACTCACTCACTCACACACCATCCCACTCACTGCTGCCACTCACTCCCTCACTCCCACTCACACACCGTCCCACTCACTCCCTCACTCCCACTCACACACAGTCCTGCTCACACCCACCACCCTCACTCACTCCCTCACTCCCACTCACATACCATTCCCACTCACTCCCTCACTCACACTCACACCCCTCCATTCACTCCTGCCACCCTTACTTTTACTCACACCCCCAGTCACTCCCACTCCCGCTAACTCACATGCACACATTCCCACTCATTCCCACCCTTCCTCACTTAAACTCACACCCTCCCACTCACTTCCACCACCCTCACTCACACTCCCACCCCCACTCACTTCCATCCTCCCTCACTCACACTCACATACCCTCTCATTCCCACCCTCCCTCACACTCACACCCTCACTCACCTTTCCACTCATCCTTCCTCACACATATACTCCCACTCACTCTCACACACACACTCACATGTACACACAGTTACACATACTCACACAGTCACCCTCACACACTCACACATATTCACATACTCACAAACACACACTCACACATACTCCGCCTTACACACACACTCACACACATTCACGTGCACACACATGCTCTCACTCATGACCTCACTATACTCCCACTCATCCTCACACACCTCACTTACATTCTTGTACACTCCCACGTGTACACCCACACTCACACTGCCCACGTCCTGCCCAAAGCTGAGGTCTCGTGAGCCCCTGGGCCACCTGCCCGCCCACCTGCCGTGTGCCCACCCTCACTCCAGCCCTCGGGACGCTCTGCAGAGTCCCCTGCAGGGAGTGCAGTGCAGAGAAGGTCTGTGTCGCGTTCACACAGTCCCACTCAGAGTATTCCGTAAACGCCGACTTTGTCCTAAGGGGTGTCTAGGGAGATGAGATGGAGGGGGCACCTGGGGGCCGTGGAGGGGCACAGTGGTCCTCAGGGTGGGGGCGGGCACCGAGAGGGCTCAGGGCCTTCCCGGGGCGTGGAGCGGACCTCCCTTTCTGCTCAGCTGCGGGAACGCCCCTTGGGCCACCCAGGAGACCTGCAGTCTGTATGGGCCAGCCTTGCTCTCTCCACCGCATCAGGCCCGCTGGAGGCACACCAGGAAGTGGAGTCGGGCAGCCTCCTCTCTGCCAAGGACCCGCCGGCCCCCTGCATGGAGCATGTGACATGCTTCACGAGCCCACGCTCCGTGGGATGCGGTGAGCACGCCACCACCCCTGGCCTCTGGGAGGGGTCCTGCTCTGGTCAGAAGCATGGACCAAATCCTTAGGTAGAAATGCCAAGAAGCTTAAAAACGCGGTCTAGAGTCCCGACGGTGATGTGGTGGTTAAGGTGCTGGAGTCTCACGCGGCTGAACGCAGTTCAAGTCCCGTACCTGACAACTTGAGAATCACGCTGGTGCCATGACTGAGTCTTGAGATTATGACATTGAAGAGAAGACAAACATCACCCCTTCTGCATGTTAAGTGTTTTTAAACATCGGTGCATGTGTGTGCATGTACACGCACACACACACACACACACACGAGAAACAGCTACTAAGAAATTAATAAGGAAGCCAATATTTTATGTTGCATCACATCATATGGGGATATGCTAGCAACCACTAGGGAATAAGTGAGGCACTTTAATAGCCTCCGGAATGCCAAAACACGAGACCGGATCCCGAGAGCTCGTGGCAGCTTTGCTGAGGAGCCCGGAACGCGGGACAACGTCCCTGAGGGCGTGGCTGTGCGGCCTGAGCTGCCAGCGGGGAAGGCCGAGGGCGCTCAGGAGGTGGGGCCTGGCTCCCGCCGACACGGGAGTTGCGTGCTCCTCTGTGGGCAGCCCTGCCCCAGCTGACCTGACCGTGCTGATGTGTGCCTCCACCCTGCAGCGCGTGGCTCCCCTCTGCAGGGAGAGCGGCTCCCTCTGTGGCCGGCCACGGGAGGCGAGGGGAGCAGCAGCGTGAGCAGCCCGGGCTGAGCTGAGCGCTGTCGCCCCGCCTTCCCACACCGCAGCCAGGCTGCACACCCACCAGCTGCAGTCCCAGAGCGGTGGTGGCTGGCTGCTGCTCCGTAGGCTGAGCCCAGCACCGAGAACGGAGGAGAGGAAGAGAACAGGAGACCGCCGGCCCTCTCCGCCACATGGCATGGGGGAGACCTGCACTCCTGTGCATGGTCGGGAACGTCGCAATTCTGATCCCAGCGCGAGCCTCCTGAGACGCCTGCGTGGCATTCCTACCGCTGACCTGGAAGCAAGAAAGTGCAGAAACAGTCGAACGGCATCGGGGGCGCCGACGTGCGTGCAGGGAGCTGAGCCTTGCTGAAGGGCACCAACTGCCAGTGGAGCAGGACCCAGAGCGAGGATAGGACAGCACCACCGCCTCCGCCTGAGGAGGGCTCAGAGCAGGGGAGGGGGAGCGCGTGAGCACCCATCGGGTCAGAGTGAACCGGAGGGCTGGAGGCAGGGGTGACCCAGGCAACAGAGGAGCACGAGGAGTCCAGAGCCTCCATGAACCTGCTGTTACAGCTGGAGGTGGGCGTCCTGCCTGCAGGCTGCCCTCGCTCTGCCCACAGGGCTGGAGCAGGGGTGCAGGAAGGAAGGGGCTGCACCTCTGCCTCCCCCGAAGTCCTGCCTGGGACCCTGCAGGACTCCTCCGCCCCTCCCACCACAGCTAAAGAATGAGTCACCCAGAACAAAGTCTGCCGCTGACGGGGGTGTCCTGTGCTGTCACCGTACACGCACGGTGCCCACGACTGCGCCCATGAAGGCGCCCTGGCCTGGCGGGCTTCAGCCGGGGTCGCAGCATGACCATGCTGTCGGGTGCCTCTCATCCTCTCTTCCTCATGAAATAAACATCAATAAATAGATCATTTTTTCATAATTTTTATTTAATTTCATTTCTTCAATTTGACTAGGGAGAGAGAGAGAAAGCAAGTCACCAGGTCTGGGATTGAACTACAGTTGGCCATGTGGGAGTTCAGTGCCTTAGCCATCATGCCATCAGCCAGCCCCAATAAAGAGGCCTTTTTAAAAGTTCAGGGGTGGGGTCCAGCAGGTGGCATAGTGGCTATGTCATTAGACTACCACACGGCCGGCCACAGTTTGAGTACCGGACCCAGAGGATCAAAACCCCCTGGATGTGTGTGCATGCCCAACACCCCGAGCAGAGAAGGCACTGCGGCGTGGCCTCCCCCGGTGGTAATTTCTAGCTTTCTGTCTCTCTCTCTGTCTCTTTGGCAAGCACATAAGCCCTATAGCAAAAATTCTCTCTTTAAAAAGTATCAGATGCCGAGCCAAAGTTTTCTAAAACTGTAAGAAGACCGAATAGCAAGGACAACTTTTTATGATCATCATTACGCCCGTGGTTGGGCTGCATGTAGCAGCATTTAATTGAATTAAACTTGAATTAAAAACAACACGTCCTGTTACTTATAAACTGCATGTTTGTTTCACAAATCACTTTGCTCGCTTTCATTTTGTCAGAGTCCCCAGCTACTCTGCAATGACCCGATGCCACTCACTGGGCCACCTGGGTAGAGTACCACAGCCTCGGGCACGTGAGCATGGTAAGACCGTGGCTTAGGTGGTCCTGGGGGCTGCACCGCCGTGGCCGTGGGCAGGGCTGGGACGGGCAATGCGTGTGCCCTAGAACACGCCCCGACACCTGCAGAAGGGAAAACCAGGGGCAGAGCGGCAAGCATGAACAGGGTGGCGGGTGGTGACAAAGGCCCTGCTGCTTCCCGAGTCACCTGACGAGCGTGCACTTGACCCTCCCTGCCCTCCTCTGCCTTTCCCGCCTTGTGTCGTCTCTGGCCCTGGCACACCCACAGTCTCTGAGGCCCCTTTTTCTGAGGCCATAATGACAGGTGGGGAGGAGTGAGGGTTTCAGTGTGAGTGACAGCTGCCGGGGTGCCCGACAGGAATCTTGAGTGGTCGGAGGCCAGAGACAGGCTGGCCCCAGCCCAGCCCAGAGCTTGAACAGAGCAGTCACGCCAGGAGGAGGCTGTGGGACCGTGATCCACCGAACTCTGGACAGCCAAGTGGTGCCTCAAGGTGACCACCCAGTTCTGCTGTGGGTGACAGAGGACCACCCAGCCCGGGCCCATGAGTGCATGGTCGGCCATGGCTGGAGCCCAGCGGCACAGAGCCTGTGCTGGATAGGACACAGCTAGCAGTAATACTGGGACACAGTAACGGGGACACGGCAACGGGGCCGGGGGTAACGGGGACGGGGTAATGGGGGGACAGGGTAACAGGGGGATGGGGTAACAGGGGGACGGGGGTAACAGGGGGACAGGGTAACAGGGGGACGGGGGTAACAGGGGGATGGGGTAATGGGGGATGGGGTAACAGGGGGACAGTGTAACGGGGGATGGGGTAACAGGGGGATGGGGTAACAGGGGGACGGGGGTAACAGGGGGACGGGGTAACAGGGGGTCGGGGGTAACAGGGGGACGGGGGTAACGGGGGATGGGGTAACAGGGGGACAGTGTAACGGGGGATGGGGTAACAGGGGGACAGTGTAACGGGGGATGGGGTAACAGGGGGATGGGGTAACAGGGGGACGGGGTAACAGGGGGTCGGGGTAACAGGGGGACGGGGTAACAGGGGGACGGGGTAACGGGGGATGGGGTAACAGGGGGATGGGGGTAACAGGGGGATGGGGTAACAGGGGGATGGGGTAACAGGGGGACAGGATGGCTGAGGGACAGGATAATAGGGGGACAGGATAATGGGGGGACAGGGTAACTGGGGGATAGGGTAACAGGGGGACGGGGTAACGGGGATGTGGTAACGGGGACGCGGCAAGGACAGGCTTGGGGGCCGAAGGCCACAGTCCACGCAGCCTGAGCTACTGGGGGAGGCAGCGGGCACACCAGACCCCAGGCCCTTCCTCACACAGGGCTCCCTGCAGCCCAGGACCTCGGATACCCCGCGTTTCAGGGCTGAAGGAGGCAAGGAGCTTCCCCACGGGGTCCTTTCTCCTGAACTCACGAGAGGGGAGTTCAGCGTGTGGAAGAAGTGGGGCTCCCGCTGTGTCCTGGGAAGGGCATCAAACGTCGTACTGACCGGCCCTTGCTCCAGCTCCTGAAGAAGAAAGCGTCGGGCCAGGAGGGTCGCAGGCGTGCTGTCTTCACTGGAACCAGCCCCGAGTGTCCGGAGCCCTCGCCGCGGCTCTGCACGGCCCTGCAGGGGAAGGCTGCGGGTTCTTGGGGCTGGATGATCCCACGCGGAGGCCGGGAGGAAGACGGGGCAGGCGGCAAGGCAGGGCAGCAAGCAGGGGCTCATTGCAGACAAGACCAGCCGAAGGGGACCCCGTGCCAGCAGCGCCGTGGAAGCCCCGACGGCCCCCTCCTGGCCCGTGCCCACCTCTCCCGGACGACACTGAGCATCAATCCTGAGTGTGAATTTTGACAGTAACTTAGGTCATTGCTTCCCAAGTGACTGAAATTCCGGCCACTGCCCTGTAGTGTCCCAGCAGTTCTTTGAACATGCTGTGTTTTCCGTATCTCTGACACACGTGCACGCACACACATACACAGACACTCGTATAAGCGAAAACCCCGACATGCAGAATGTAGGCTGCTCACTGTGGTTTCAAGACTCCCTCGGGTGCAACGACAGCATGTCCTCGGCCACCGCCCACCCATGCAGGGACCCCTGCAAAGAGGGCCCCCCCAGGGAGCGGCGAGCCTGCAGGACAGCACGGCAGAAGTGACGGGCAGCACTTTCGCAGCGTCGGGCTGTTGGAAGACGTTAAGTCTTGGTGATGGACGGCCGTGGAATCGGGCAATGACGGCACAACCGGCCGGCTCCCTCCTCCCTGCTCTCTGCCGTGGTGTGCGGGGCATCCCCGTTCTTTCTGCTCGCTAAGGTGCGGCCTCACTCCGGTTACACGCTGCCGCTGCCGGAGCAGGGTGATGGCAGAGCCCGCCCAGCCCCCTTCTGAAATCTGCCCCCTCGCTCTCCCGAACCATCGGTCCCACCATCGGCCCCACTTCCTTCTCTCACCTTCCTCCACTTCCCCTGGGGTGTGAGTAGCTGTGCAGAGGGGGCTGGGAGCGCCGGGAGGAGAGTCCTGCCAAACCCAGCCGTCTCCCCCCTTCAGGAGCTTCCTGCAAGTCCTCACTCCCTGCTTCCTGCGGTGGACACGCACTGGCCCCTGCTGCTTGCCGGGCCGGTTTGAGGGGTCAGAGGAGAGGGGCCGTGGGGTTCAGGCCCGGGGTCAGGTGAGGGAAGCACGCCAGCAGCCCCAAGGCCCCTTGCATCGGGTCCTGGAGCCAGAGCTTGGGAGGACAAGGGCAGCCAGAATGGGGGGCCAGCCTGAGGAACACGCCCCGTGGTCAGCAGGGGAGGGTCCGAGCCAGGAGGGCGCTCCAAGTTCAGGGCTGTGCAGACAGGGGTCTTCGTGCGAGGGGCAGACACCTGGAGATCTCGGTGCCTCGGGCAGGAGGGAAAGGCACGAAGGCAGCCTGAGGGGAACACGGCCGCTCGTGCAGCCTGGAGGGGGCACCGGGAGAGAAGCGGGGAGTACGAAGATGACGGTGTGTGCCGTCTGGACAGGCGGGTGAGGACGCGGCAGGGCCGGGCGGAGCAGGAGGTGGGCGGGAGGGCCCCCTGCACTCTCCCCCGCGGGCTCAGCCCCAGGCCCGGGGGCACCTTCTGCACCTGCATCTCCCCATCCTCCACCCAGGCATCCCCCCCTGCAGGTGCTGAGGGCTGAGAGGATAAGACCCTCGCCCTGCCCCTGACCTAGCACCATCCGAGAACATCAACAGCACCCCCAGGTGGCCTCCCTACTCGGAAGCTCAGGGGGATCAAGCCTTCCAGCTGTCCCTTCCCAGAGTCCTCAGTGGTTTCTAGAGTAGGGGTGTGCCCCCCCTCCTGGAGTTGGGCCCCGAGGGTCTCCAGTTCCCTGTGAGAGTGACCTGTGGCAGATCCTGGCTGCCGTGTGGAGTGAGCAGAGGGCGGAATCAGAGCTGGACGGGGACGCCCACCCCTCGCTTTCCATGAGGGGCAGGGAGTGGAGCAGTGCCCTGTCCTGCTCGAAGTCGAGCATGGAAAGCGAACCGCTAGCCTGGCAGCAGCTCTCGTGAACAGGCACAAGGCGAGGGGCATGCACTTGCAGATGTGCGGTGTCTCCGGAGTTGGTGAAGGTCCTGTGCACATGTCCACACCAGTTGCGTGACTTGCAGATGTGCGGTGTCTCCGGAGTCAGTGAAGGTCCTATGCACGCGTCCACACCAGCTGTGTGACTTGCAGGTGTGCAGTGTCTCTGGAGTCGGTGAAGATCTTGTGCACGCATCCACACCAGCTGTGTGAGTTGTAGATGTGTGGTGTCTCCGGAGTCGGTGAAGGTCCTGTGCACGCGTCCACACCAGCCATGTGACTTGCAGGTGTGCAGTGTCTCTGGAGTCGGTGAAGATCTTGTACACGCGTCCACACCAGCTGCGTGAGTTGTAGATGTGCGATGTCTCTGGAGTTGGTGAAGGTCCTGTGCACGCGTCCACACCAGCTGCATGAGTTGTAGATGTGCGATGTCTCCGGAGTTGGTGAAGGTCCTGTGCACGCGTCCACACCAGCTGTGTGACTTGCAGATGTGCGGTGTCTCCGGAGTAGGTGAAGATCTTGTGCACGCGTCCACACCAGCTGTGTGACTTGCGGATGCACGGTGTCTCCGGAGTTGGTGAAGATCCTGTGCACGCGTCCACACCAGCTGTGTGACTTGCGGATGCGTGGTGTCTCCAGAGTTGGTGAAGATCCTGTGCACGCGTCCACGCCAGCTGTGTCTGCTTTCCTGGGAGATTAGATGTGCACCCCCCTGGGGCGAGAGCTTTTAGGAGATGTCCTGCCTTGCTGCAGGACCGTGCTTTGGTGTCCACACTTGTCTCTTCTCTTGTCGATGTCTTTTAGAGCCTGGGGATTTCCCCCTGGGGTTCTGTCCTATCCAGAAAGGAACCTTGCCTTCCAAAGTGGGCTCTGAGGGAATGCTTCCTGCCATGCCCTCTGCCTGCTCAGGCCTGACCCTGTGAGCCTCGCACGTGCTCAGGTCTTCACTCCCCGGCTCAGTAGCATGGATGAGAAGGGAATGCTGTGCTCAGACTTTGCACCTCTCAAACTTATTCCTCGATCGCTCAGACAAGAAAAATGCCCCAGACGTGTTTTGGCAGAGATTGCCACCCATTCACTGAATCACACATGGTTCTGGGGAAACAGGACCATGTGGTTCTGACCCCTCTGCCCCGGAAAGATCTGCCAGGTAGCCAGTGTGTGGCGGGATGCCCAAGACTGCAGGCCTGCAGCACGTCAGACACCCGGCTGCGATCCGGTGGGGCAGCAGGCAGCCTGGGTCGTGCGCCTGCCAGAGTTGGTCATCGCAGGCCCGTCTGGGTGGGTGAAGGGGGTTGTCTATGACAGGTCTGGAGACAACACACAGCTGGGAGCGTGGAGACTCCAACACTAAGCGGGGATACAGAGACGGGCTCCACTTCACAGGCAGGGGAGCAGTACAGGGCATTCCTGTTGGAGCCGGGACCATCCCAGTCTGTGTCTCTGAACCTCTGGGAGCCTCAGTTTCCCTCTCTGTAAAATGAGAATGCTAACATGCGTCTCACACCTCTCTGTGACTCCCCGGAGCTTGCATGCACGGCTGCGTCTCCCACCTCGGGGCTCCATCTCCCTCCCTGAGTTCTGCAGGGCAGCAGGGGGCTTCCTCCTTCCACCATGGTACAGCTGCTGCTCTGGGAGTACTAGGTACCCCTGGAGGCTGCCGCAAGGCCAGTTGCTCTGTAGACTGTCACCTCTCTCTGCAGACCTGGAGGCGAAAGCGAGCCCTGCCAGGTGGTGCAGGGGTTGGGGAAGGGGGGAGAGGAGGGAGTGCACTCAACGATGCAGACGCCCAGGCCGTGGGGAGAGGAGGGAGTGCATTCAGCGATGCAGACGCCCAGGCCGTGGGGAGAGGAGGGAGTGCACTCAGCGATGCAGACGCCCAGGCCTTGGGGAGAGGAGGGAGTGCACTCAGCGATGCAGACGCCCAGGCCGTGGGCGCTCGCACGCCTGAAATGCAACACCTCCTTGGCACCTGCAGGGCCCTCGGTCCACTGCCTCCTTAGCACCAGCAAGATTTACTCACACTAAGTAAAGGAACCTCCGTTATGGCCTGAGGCACCCTCTGCTGGTCCAGGGCCACTCCCCCGACCCCAGGCTCCGTGGTCGGAGGCCTTTCTGTAGCCTGGAGTTCTGTGGGGCTAGACACAAGGGCCACAGACAGGAGACGCCTGTCCTGTGGCTTCTCTCTTGGAAAGCGACCCAGGTAGGTGTGGATGGTAAGTTACCCGTCACCTAAGAAGACCCAGAACCATGGCCTCCAAAAAGTCTGGGACAGAATTTAGAGCAGAGTGTAAGACCAGGTGGAGTTCACACCAAGGAGGGAGCAAGGTCGCGCTCTCCAGGGAGGGCTGCGCTGGGCAGGAAACCACCGTGTGCGGGGCGTGGACGGGCTGGGCCAGGCGTGGGGCTCTGCTGGCCTTGGCGAGGAACGTCCGGGACGAAGCGGAGCAGGGGTCGTGAGGAGCCCAGGAAGCGTTTGCTGAGCCTTGAATTGACATGGAGGCTCACATCAGATGTCTGATTTTAATATTACTTTAAACTGTAAAACTTGAAGGCTTTGTGATTTACTAATAACTGCAGATGCACGAATCTAGAATGGGATCAAAATCGTCCAAATGCTGTCATCCATGAAGAATTACTATTTTTTTTCATTTTTTTGATGATATCGATTTTATGAAGCAAATTGCCCAGAATAATTATTTCTGTGTTAAGATTGTTTTTTGTAATTCATCAATCTCACCAATCTCACAACTGTGTGTAATAATCACACCTATTTATTTTTTCTTAAGTAATCATGATATTTCCATCAAAATTCATTAGAAGCTGCTTCCAGAAAGACATGCCTCTAAAATATTCAAATGTATAGTTAATGTTTTATTAACCGTATTTAGCCTATAATTATTTTTCCAGTGAAAATGATCCTGCCTGCACCATCTGATGTTACGGAGCCAGCAGTTCAAACAAAACCCAGAGAAACATTTATGTGCGAAGGCCTGCCTACCAGTCATTTGGAAGGAAGGATTTATGTGCTATATAATTAATTGTAGCCCGAGTTTGACAAGCCATATTTTACGTCCGTGCGTTATTTACACTGGAGGAGGCTCAGGGCTTCAGCCCTGAAGAGGTTAGGAAAATATGAGCACACGCATTGTCTGAAGGGGGATTGTATGACAGCACAGGGTCACATGTGGAGTAGGAAATGCACACGTATGTTAAGGGAATCGTATGACAGGGCAGGGCCGCATGTGGGTGGAAGGAGGAAATGCACACGTATGTTAAGGGGATCATATGACAGGGCAGGGCCGCGTGTGGGCGTGAGTGCACACGTATGTTCAGTAGATTATCCACATATGGTCACGTTCAATAGGTACTGCAGTGACTGATGTGTGCTCGTGTACAGGGCGTGCACCTCTTCTCCGTGTGTGTATCAAGAATGTACGTACGCACCCCACGTAACAGAACATATGCTCCACGGCCCGTGTAGACCTGCTCTGCATAACTGAATATACACTCCATGTCCTGTTTGCAGCCGCCCCGTGTAACAGAACATACGTTTGTGTCCTGTTGGCTTCCGCCCTGTGTAACAGAACATACACTCTGTGGCCCACAAGTACCCCTCTTTGTAACAGAACATACGCTCCCTGTCCTGTTCGCATGTGCCCCGTGTAATGGAGCACACGCTCCATGCCCCGGAATACGACGACTCACACGGGAGTGTGTGCTTGTGCACATGCGGCTCATACAGAGGATCTAGGCGTCTTCGTCCTGTAGACTATTCTGTGCTCTCGGGGGTCCTACCGTGGTGAGTGTGTGCGTCGGGTACCTGTGTGTGTTTGAATGTGCCTGTATTAATCACTTGCGTGTTCGTGAAGGGCTGATGTCTGTGAAAGGGACAAGAGGCGTGAGTGGTCTGGAACTGCTCCCCGCCGTGGTTAGGAGGGTGGAATACCTGCCACGAGATGTCACCGCGGGCAGGCTGGTGTGGTTTCCAAGCACCACACGTTTGATGTGACCTCCTTTCCTGTCGTTTGGAGGCCTGTCCAGGGAGTCGGCAGTGGAGCTGCAGCAGCCAGGTCACTGTGGTACAGAGCCCTGACCTGGCCTGGATCGACCGTGCCCGGCTGGCCTCGGTCCCAGGGCACGTGGGATGTGAGGGCCCGGCGTGGCTGCGGGTTGTGGGTGGCGGTCGTGGGCATTTACACTTACCTGTCCCAACCTCGTGTCCTGATCATCGACAGTGGCTGTGCTACACTGACCAGTGAGCGTCCAGAAGGGGACATCTTAATGCCACAGAGGAATCTTCCTGCGGCATTAGCCCAAAGCAGCCTCGAACGCACAGCTTTAAGGGCCCACGCTGCAGTCGGGTCTCTGACTGCATTTGAGCAATGCAGGCCCTGCAGCTATGAACCTTCAAAACGTGCACTGGGCCATGTCAGTGAAAAGTCAGTGTGAAGCTCTGACGTAATAAAGCGCGCATTTGGGACCAGCAGATGGTAACGGTTATGTCATGGTTGCGTCACTGGACTCCCATGTAGTTTTACTATTTTTTTTTTGTTTTTGAGAGGTTTTTGCTATAGGGTACGTGCGCTTGCCAGACAGACAGAGAGACAGAGAGACAGAAAGCGAGAAATCACCCCCCAGGGGGGATGGCCACGCCGCAATCCCTTCTCCTCCATTCTCCTCTCAGGATCTTGGGCATGCACGCACACGTGCCCGGCGTGTTTTAAGCCACCGGGTCCGGGACGTGAACCGCGGTCGACTACGTGGGAGTCCAGCAGCATAGCCATTACGCTAACTGCTGGTCCATGAACTCCCATGTAGTTGACCGTAATTCGAGTTCTGGACCCGGTGACTTAAATTCACACCAGGCATGTGTGCATGCGTGCCTAAAATCCTGAGAATGGAGAAGGGATTGTGGCGTGGCCATTCACCCTGAGGGGTGATTTCTCACTTTCTGTTTCTCTGTTTCTCTGGCAATCATGTGTATTCCATAGCAAAAATATCTTTCAAAAAAATGCACTTTCAATTTCAACATTGCAAATGCCAGAGGAGACGCAGGTGCCTAGCCCTTTGCTACAGAGCAGCCCGAGTGTCCCATCCCAGCCTCTCCTGGCTGTTGGCATCGTCTGACCAAAAGCAGCCACCTCTACAGCAGGAGGCTAGACCCAAGGGCCCCTCCTTGGGTCTGCTGGGACAGGGCAAGAGCCCAGGTGCCCGGTGGCCGCCCAGAGCATGTGCCGTGCATGCTGGGACTTGCCCCATTCTCAGACCAGGACGGGCTGCCCGGCTGTTCTCACCACCAGACCTGCCGGACTCCCATGGGTTGTCCTATGAGAAGCACAGAAGCCCACGTCCCCTGGGGGCTCTCTCCTCTCTGGGTACTCCCCTCTCCCTGTTCCCCTAGCCATTCTCACCCTCAGTTGGTCACCACGCAGGTGTAGTTTCACTCCGGCAGATGGGCGGAGAGCCAGACCCTTCTCTGGCCCTATGTGTGACCAACTTCATACTTACCTCTTTTATTTATTTATTTTAAAGAATTATTTATTTAATTTTATTTATTATAATAATTATAATTTTTTAAATTTGCTACAAGGCACGTGTGCTCAGCAGAGAGAGACGGAGGGAGAGAGGGGACAAGAAAGTGAGCCGCCAGGTCCGGGAAGACCGCAGCTGACTGTGTGGGAGACCGGCACTCGCCCCACGCGCCTTGCCGGCCCTGCCCCCCCTCTCCTGTAAGGTGCTTAAAGCAAAACGTCTCTGGTGTCTGGTGTTCCACCACTTAACGGGACCTGGCCTTCAGCTCGTCTGTGGGGAGAAACAGCCCGAAAGTATCTTTCAGCCACTATTCTCAAACACAGGCCAAACCCTGATCTCTTTACTTCTCCTGCTTGACTTACCCCCCGGGAAAGATATCCCAAAGGAATTTATGAGGTGTGCAGCCCCGAAGGAGATGCCCACACTGCCTCACACGCGCTGGTCATCACAGACCCTCCTCCAGGGACCCCAACCTGCTGTGAACAGGCTCAGAGACATCATATGACGTGAGCAGAGGACGGAGAAGAACGACAGTGAATAGGGACCCGACTGCACCACTGGGTCACTCAGCAAGTTATGGGCTCGTGGGGCCCTCTGGGTGCTAGGACACAGCGACGTACGCTCTGTGGAGGGAGGTGGGGTTTCCACTCACACGAGAGACGACAGCGTGCTCTCGGCCCACGGGCTGCAGTCTGACTTGGAGACGGGGGCGCGTGTGCGAACGTGAGCTGTTTCTCGCTGCTCCTTGACACCCCAGCACCCACGTCCAGTACCACGTGTGCTGAAAAGGGAAGACCTGGGTTCCCTGCCACTCGAGGATTAAGCAGCCTCTGGTGAAGAGTGCACCCAGACACCAGGTCTCAGGTCACTGGCCGCCCAGCTGGGTCCTCCACTATTCCTGTGCTGAGGCCCTGAGCTCCCAGCACCGATACAAGGAGGCGAGGCCTTGGGAGAGATTAGGTCGCGAGAGTTCAAGCCCTTCTGATGGGGTCAGTGCCCTTGTGAGGAGACATGAGAGAAAGTCTCTCTGTCCACTGCGAGGCCGTGTGCAAACCAGGAAGTGTGACTGCTGGGGACTGGCCCTCCTTCTCCTGGCCCTGGTCCTGCTCTCGGGACTCTAAGGAGTGCATTTCTGTTGCTGGTACCACTCAGGCCCCGTACTCCCAGGTTGGCTCACAAAGGACCCAGGCAGCGCCTCAGGGAACCAGAGCTCTGAGTGTCTTCAGCACCCTCGGCTGCACGGCCTCTGTCCTGGAAGGGGCAGGAATGATGAGCATGGCCCTCCACGGCCTCTGGCAGGAGCCTGCCCTGCTCACCCGTGAGGATGCTGAAGCCAGCCGAGCCAGGAGAGAGGCCCCACCCGCGGGGGGAGGAAGCCGCAGCCTGAGCAGGGCCTCCTTGGCTGCCCACCACCGTATCCCCGAGCTGTTCCCGCTGCCTGATCTTTCCCTGCTAGTTTTCAAAAACTACACAGAGAAAGCACTCCCAGGAGTTGTTATGGAGACACACGAGGGCATGAATAGCAGCGGCATTGCCCGTCAGAGCACACGCCAAGCGCAGGGTAGCTGCGTGCAGAGGCGCGGACCACCCCCGTGAGTGGGCGCCATCCGCGCCGCGGCCTCGATGTGGCAGCCGCCTGTTCTCGGAAGCATTCAAGTGCTGAGTGAGCAAACCTGCTGACAGCTGCGTGGTGTGTGGTGCTCACGATGGTCCGCAAAGAAAGCGCGGCGTCTGTTCTAGAGGGTCCGCTGCAGGTACACACCGAGGGGAGGTCCTACCTGGGATCTCACAGGATCCCCCGGAACCTGGTTTGGGGGCTGCACCTACTGTGGGCTGCCCACCGGCAGGACGAGCTTTCTTCTTTCTGCAAAGGTGAAGCAGCACGCTGGGTTGGGACCCGAGCCCGGGCTCTGCCATGTCAGGGAGTGAGGCTCTCCTGGAGGAACAGCGGAAACAGCATGCACACCGGGGTTCCCGGCACTTGAGGCTCGGGGGCCGGGGTGGCCTTCAGGGGCAGCGGCACTCAGGGCTCCCACCGTGGGCCACAGACACTGACTCCGTCACGCCGTCCCTGGGATGCTTCCTTCCCTGCTGGGCTCTCCCAGGTGCTGGCATGCACTGCTACCAGTGTCCCCAGTCACACGGCTGACAGCCAAGTGAGAGAGCCACTGTCCCCTGAAACACGCAGACGAGCTTGGAGGGGCCCCAGTGGGGCTCCTGCACCCAGGGAGCAGTGGTCAGGCAGGAGAATGAGCACGGCCAGGCTGTACAGTGGCCTTCCAGGAGCCACGTGGTCACGGTAGGCAGACGTGGCAGTCATGGCGGGCTGGACAGTAGTCCCCGAAGGGCTCGTGCCCTAGTCCTTGGGGCCCCCAGTTAGTTGCTCTGAGTGGTAAGAGTGACTTCGCAGATGTGACAAAGCTAGAAGCCTTAAGATGGGACGCTAACCTGCAGTGGCCAGGCAGGCCGCTGCTCTTGGAGAGCAAGGCAGGGGTGGGAGTGGGGGAGGACGGGGTGGCGGTAGCTGGGAGATCAGCAGGGCCACTGCGTGCTGGCTGTGAAGACGGAGGCAGGGGTGGGAGTGGGGGAGGACGGGGTGGGGGTAGCTGGGAGAGCAGCGGGGCCGCTGCGTGCTGGCTGTGAAGACGGAGGCAGGGGTGGGAGTGGGGGAGGACGGGGTGGTGGTAGCTGGGAGAGCAGCGGGGCCGCTGCGTGCTGGCTGTGAAGACGGAGGCAGGGGTGGGAGTGGGGGAGGACGGGGTGGCGGTAGCTGGGAGATCAGCAGGGCCACTGCGTGCTGGCTGTGAAGACGGAGGCAGGGGTGGGAGTGGGGGAGGACGGGGGTGGTGGTAGCTGGGAGAGCAGAGGGGCCGCTGTGTGCTGGCTGTGAAGACGGAGGCAGGGGTGGGAGTGGGGGAGGACGGGGGTGGTGGTAGCTGGGAGAGCAGAGGGGCCGCTGTGTGCTGGCTGTGAAGACGGAGGCAGGGGTGGGAGTGGGGGAGGACGGGGTGGTGGTAGCTGGGAGAGCAGCGGGGCCGCTGCGTGCTGGCTGTGAAGACGGAGGCAGGGCCCCCAAGCCTAGGCTCCCAGGAGTCCGCAAGCAGCAGAGCGTCCCTCAGCGCCTGCGGAAAGACCGGCCACCGGCACCGACGGAGCCTCTTGAACTAGCCTAGGCCCTAGAGCTGGGACGATCTGTCACTTTAAGCCACCGAGCATGTGACCTCCAGGTACAGCAGCCACCGGAGACTCAGGCGGTGGAACCAGAGTGGGCGTGCTGATGGGGGCTGAGGCGCTTCTGGGCCAGACTGCCCCCAGACACCCTCAGGAGCGGATCACCTCCTGCCACCATCCCCTGGGGACTGACGTGGGGGACAGGGACACACGCAGTCCGTAGCCCCAGGAAACCCCTGTGCTGAGCGAATGAACAAGGAAGCAGGCGTCGTGCTGCCGGGCGGCCGTTCACCCTCCGGACACTCCTCGCAGGTGCTGGAGCTGCTCGGTCAGAGTGCCCTGCACCTTCTGCAGAAGACGGGGGTCGATATTCTCAAGGGGGTCACCCGGGACTCAGAGACCAGGCGTTTGGAGCCACCGGCGTGTGGGCGCACTGCACCAAGCACCTCCCAGGCTCCCAGTCCGCTTCACATGACGCTGGAACTGGCTGAGCCAGGCAAGACGACAGTCCAGACCAGCACCCGGTATTTCGGTTCCAACTTGAACCCTGACTCAGAAGCTGCAGAAGCTCTCAGCGAGCTCACCGAGGCTTTGTCGGGAGTCAGCGCGAGACACGCACACAGACCGGCCATCCGGGCTGTGACCAAGTCCCCATGCAGAAACACAGGCAGGCGTGAGGGACAGGTCTGCATCTGCCTCAGCGTGGGGGGCAGGTCTGCTCTGGGGTGCCCCCGAGCACAGAAAGCAAGCTCCCCAGTTCTCTGTCAGTCAGGCTCACTCCTTGTAGGGTTGCAATTGTTCTTGTTTTGTTTTGGTTTGGTTTGATTTTTGCCTATATTGCGGGGGCTCACCAGGGATAGACAGAGAGAGAGAGAGAGGGAAGGTAAGAAATCACCCCCCACAGGGTATGGCCATGCTGCAATTTCTTCTCCACCATTCTTCTCTGGGGACCTGGGCACACATGCATACACACCTGGCATGATTCTTAAGCTGCCAGGTCCAGGACTTGAACCACAGTCGGCCATGTGGAGACCCGCACTTCAACCACCACCCCACCTGCAGGCTCCAGGGTTGTGTTTCATTACTCTGACAAGCCCCAATTCACAGCGTGAGGCACAGGCCCGCGCGACCTTGGCCCAGTTCTGCAGGGAAAGCTGTCACAAACAGACCAGGTGACGGTTTGTGCACGGCTCGAAGAAGAGCTTCACAGGGCAAAGGAAGGAATTTACGTTCCGATTCCGCCGTAAAATGTTCTTTAAAACAATGACAACTGGCCGAGCGCTCATTCATAATGAGTTTATGGCGAGTGGGAAGCTGCCAGGGAAACACATGCACACGCTCGCACACACGTGCACACACATGCTTGGGGAAGATGTTCACAGCCAACACTGACAGGGTGTGCTGGTGTGTGTGTGTGTGTGTGTGTGTGTGTGTCTTTTTCAAAGAACACAAGAAAAATAAAATTGTGAACATAAGAACCATGAGAAAGCCACCTGTGGTCGCTGGGAAGAATCAGTAACCTGGGGCTGGATCGAGCCGTACCTGAGCCTTGCAGCGGCCCCGTCGTGGTGACGTGAGCCGGGCAGGCCAGGGCTGGGCGAGCAGCGGGAGCCACAGGGAAAGCCAGGCGAGCCTCGATGGCCGCAGGGCTCTGGAACGGAAGACACCCAATCGCCACCTTATTTTGTTTGCCTCACAAACTTGCCGGCAAGTTGGTCCTGGCCCAGGGAGGTGGTCAGCCCTCCCGGGAGAGCGACAGCAGGGTGCCTGGCCGGAGCCCGGGCGCAGTGCAGTCTCAGTTCCACGCAGCGCACGCCGGAGCCCACACAGTACTGCAGCCAGCGTGCTTGTTAGCGCCTTCCTTTCCTGAATTAAAAAATTGAATTATACACTCAGCCTAGTTACGGAGCCCGTAAAGTTTATTAAAGTTTATCGACCGTGTGTCCACACTTCAGGATCTTGCTTTAGCCGCCGCGCGCACGGGAACATTGAATTAGGAGCGGCGCCTGGCCGCGCGCGGGCGGACTCCCGCCGAGCGACAGGTAGCCGAAGTCTCCTCCAATTAGGCATAACCATCACTCACCGTCAATAATTGTGCTAAGGGCTGCTTTCAAATCTGGGAGGGATTCGCATTTAATGTACGGATTCAGCTCGTCGGAGCCAGACTTGCTGTGTACTGAAACCAAAGCAATTTAGCTCTTGCCGTGGGCCTTTCTGGCAGCTCGAGAGCCGAGCCCTGGAAGGCTGTGAGACACAATTTAATCTGAGACATCTGTGCAGACAGGACCTTCCCTGGCGGAGGGAGGCTGACGGACGGCTAAGCTCTGGTTTTATGTGAAGAACCAGGCCTTATCTCGCCCTGGAAAATAAAGCATTTAAGATAGAGTAAAAAGCAAATCAAAAATTTTTTTCCTTGGGTTTATGAAATGCACACGGCAGCTACGCACAGCTTCCTGCTCCAGCCCGCAGAAAGCACTTGAGCCGTGATGCCTGGATTAACCATTTAAGGATATTGCACTTATCGCCGGCTACAGCTGACGGAGGAGATCTTTATTAAATATGAAAGGCAAACGTCGCCGTCTTTGTGAGTGTGCAGAAATATGGAAATGCCTCGGAGCACAGTGCGGGCCTCGCGGTGGGCCTGCTGTTCTCGTCACCTCCCATCCCACGGTCCCACACCCTTCTCCCCTGTCTGAAGGACAGGACTGGCCTCTGCTCCTCATGTGACCCAGCTGCGGCATCTGAGGCTGCCCCAGGAGCCGCGTGTGAAGCGGCTTAGTGGCCTGCTGGCTGCTGTGGAACGTGACCAGATGTGCCCAGCTCCGAGCAGGCCCGTGTGGCATCAAGGTTCTTTTCACAAAGTGTATTTGTGAAGAAAGAGAGGGGCTCCCCCAGCAGGTCTCTCGTGCTGGGACCTCTGCCCTGCCTGGGCCCAGTGGCTCCTGGCAGACAGGAGCTACCGCTGTGCCCAGAGGCGGGTCCTGTGAAGACTTGTCAGTCCCCCGAAGCAACTTGCTCCATTTGGATTTTCAGAGCCGCTGAAATACGCGGAGCCGCACGCACACCCAGCGCAGGGTCGCGAGCTGCGGTACGTCGTCTGCTGTCTGTGCAAAGGAGACGGACGGACCTGGAATGCGCTTTGCTGGGTGCAGAGCTGAAAGAGAGGTCAGAGGGTGGCGCAGACAGCAGGCTGCGTGGCCACGGCATGCAGTGGCCCCACAGTGTCCTGGGCGGCTGGGGATGCCGGGTGGGGAGGCCGAGGGCGCCGGAGAGGCTCCGTTCTTGGCTGAAGCTGGTGGCCCTGGGTTTTATCGGCCCAAGGTCTCCCGCAGCCGGTGTGGACAAGCACGCGCCACAGAGCGTGCTTCACACGTGAAGCCACCTCGTGGCATCAGTGTTCTGCGTTCTTAGCGAGTGAGGTCACACCCGATTAAAATCGAGAGGGCGGCGGACTGGGGAAGCCTGCGGACATGTTGTTATATACGTGCTCCCAGCCGGCCCTCTGCGGCTTACAACCAAGATCCTGCCTTTTTCTAAACATAGAAAGAAACGCAGGACCGCAAACACACGCACACGCACATACACAAACCCCATAGATTGTTTGAGACTTGGCCTCAAAGTGAAAGCTGAGGCGTGTTTGGGACACACGACGGCCGATTTGCGACCACGTCCCAGCGCGCGATCGGAAAGGCTGTCAGAGTCTAGAGCTGACGCTGTGCCTGGGAAGCTGCGAGTGGACTGAGAGCAGCAGACACGGCTGCTGGGCCGCAGGACGGTGCTGGCCACAGCTCTCCACACAGCTGGGCTCGTGCAAAGATGCCCTGGCCGAGTGGAGCCGAGGAAGCCAGCCCGGCCTCAGAGCCGTGATCGAGAGCCCCTCGCAGCCAGCGTCTCCCAGCAGGCTGGCCTTGGCGAGGAAGCCTCCCGCCCTCTGAGGAGTGCTGAGGCGGCTTGTCCTCGATACCGAAGCGAAGACCCCGACCCTGGCTCCACCAGCACTTGGCTTCGGGTCTGTGCTGGTCCGTCTGGTGCCAAAAGCAGCCACAGCAGGGAGACGGGAAGTCCCTTGGATCTCACCCTCTGGAGAAGGCAGGCGTCTGTGGTCAGGGGACAGAGACTTGGAGTCGGGCGCTGAGGCTGAAGACAGCCCTGCACCCTGAGGCCTGGCCGCTCCACCTGCTGCACTCCCGCAGAGCCGAGGAGGACGAGTCCTCTGGACTGCCACAGGGCCCACGAGAGGGTGGGCTCCCTGTGCCTGCAGACCTGGGTCACGCGGTGGCCACTAGCTCCCTCACTGTATTATGGAACACCTGAAACTGAATTCTCCAAAATCGACCTTCGGGCAAGACACCTGCTCAGAAAAGCAGCGTGTTAGGCCCAGAACCCAGAGCCTTCAGAACCCCTCTCTGGGTGGAGTTGCAGAAAACGGAGCCCAAGGCAGATCGAAGTCTGCAGCGAAGTCGTGGGTGTGGCGCTTACGCCACCAGAACAAAACCCAGCTTGAGCTCTGGGTGCTCCGTGTCCAGCCACAGGTGAACGTGCTGCGGATAGCCCTGTCCACGGCACTGCCGGGCGCTAGTGTGGTCAGGCAGACCCCGGGGACTCCAGAGCCCTGCAGGCGCCCTGAGCCCAGGCTGTGCTCACGAGCAGGTGGCACGCCCCCGTGGGGCCTTCCTGTCAGGAAGAACATCAGTGTCCTTCGGAGGAGGTGGTCCATGTCCAAGGCCGTATTCCCGGGAGCCTTGAGCCCAGGCCGGGCACGGGGCACCTGTGGGGCGACCTGGGGAAGTACAGATGGACTCCTTGGGGACGGACGCGGGTGTGAGTTTTGAATGCAACGATCCTCTTCCCTACTTTCGGATGTCTGAAGACGAGGCTGGGGTGCACACGGTGTGGGCAAGTGACGGTCTCCGTCACCATGGGACCGAGCAGCGATGTGTCCCCCCGGATACGGGCCGTGGGCAGGTGTCCGAGACCTCTCAGAGTGGCGGGGGTCCTGCTGACCCGCCTGCCGCGCTTCCATCCATGACAGACAGCAATCACCCCGTTAACCTCGTCTTCACGGGCTTCGCTTTAACTTCCTATTTTTATGACTAATTTATCTATAAATAGTGGACTCCTTTTTTTATGTGGGAGCCCTCCTGTGGCGAAAGTACTCCTTGTAGATGGCAGACCGCGCACGGAGGCCCGCTCACTGCTTCGGAGGGAGACAGAGAAGGGGCCTCCGGGTAAATTTCCGGACGCAGAGTGTCAGCCGCACCCCACGACTGAAATCTGACGGCAGCGCATGACCCAGGCTAAGTCTGTCAGCCTTCTAGAAATGTCTCAGGTACCTGCGCCTCAGAAGAACCACACGGCAGTGCTGCCCACGCCTCTGGGGAGCTCCCTGGGAAGGGAAACTTCGCGTCACTTCCACAGAAATTAAAGCCAAAGCGGCCATGCCGACCATCGAGTGGATCGGGCTTCGGGAGCCCAAGTGGTTTCTCAGCCGGAGCCCTCCACAGAAATAAACTCGTTGGACAATTGCGGCTTAAATCCGCGTCCGTCGCCCCGTGTAGCCTACCTTGCAAGCACAGTTGTTCGGCTGTATGCACACGCATGTAACTAGTACGTTTTTGCTTTTTTTTTTTTTTTTTGCCGAGGTAGTTGTCCTGTTGAAAGCAAGAGTGTCAATAATGACACACCAGTGCTGTTTCCTCAGTGGGGAAACATGCATGGCCTTAAGTGGTCTAACATTTCTCATTTCCCTCCTATGGCATTTAAGCCACTGTTCTGGTGCGTCAGAGGTAATGGCGTGGCCAGGCTGTCACACGGGACGTGCCTCATCCTGGGGATCGAGGCCGTTCCCCATGATACACGGCGTCTCTGGTCTAGTTGGCAGATGTTTTTCAGAGTAAGGCTTTGAACTGCTTAAAGGAAGAGAAACTGGGAGACAACGTGGTGGGGTGGACACTCCCGATGCTCTCGCAGAGCAGGAGCCGTTAGACCAGGAGCCACGCTCGCCACAACTCTCTTTAAGAAAAACGTTTCAGTGAAGGAAGCACACATGAATATTTTATTCAATCCTCTAATTACTGCAGGACATTGGAAAACACCTTCCGAAGGGATCTTTTGTCGAGAATAGTGACATCCATTCATATTCATGAAGTGGGTCCATTAGTTTTTCCAACCCAGACAAGAGGAAGGGGCATCGCCGCAGCTGGGGGAGAGCTGGCCACAGCGCCCATGGGGGGTCAGAGCCGTCGTGTGGGCGAGCCGCGCGTCTCCAGCCGTGCGCAGCTGCGCCGACCTGCCCGGCCAACTTTCGCACTGCTCCGTGTCAGCATCAAGGCTACCTCGGCCCGCGCTGGAGGCCCTGCTGGTGAGGGAGCACATCGCCTGCCTCCGATGCACAGCGGGCCGTTATCATGAGGTCCACGCTAACTAATGGATGTGTGTGGAGCTTCGGATTTGGGATTACCATACACTCAGTTTAGCAAAACGAACTAGGCTGACCTGGGAAACCAAGCTGCATCACTGGGGGCGTTGCTAACGCAATATCACGGCTTATCTGCAGGGTTCGCGGTGTAAACCGGCACCGAAGTGAGACCTGGGACCGTGGAAGTCCATTTCTTGCATCTGCTGTTGGGTGCATCTACGTGAAGCCCCAGCTCTGAGATCCCACAGGCCTACCCCAGGAAAAGCCCGTGTTTTCAGAAAGCTGCCCTGGAGCTAAGACAGAGAAGCCTGGGTGTTGTCCCGTCTCCCCAGCATGTCTGTGGGTGGCAGGCAGCTGTGCAATCACTACTTTGAATCTGAGGTTGTCAGATAAAAATGATTAGCCGTGCTTTCTAAGTCTGGGTCAAGTTTGCAGCTTCTTACTTGCCAGCATTTGAAGGTAAGTGAGTTGGAAATCTTTTGCTTCCGTTCAACGTGGAAAGCTGTTGAGCTTGTGAAACGGGAACATAACGCGCCATAGCGCCAAGACTAGCTGGAGATCGTCCTCCTGGAAGAGGAGACGGTAAGAGGGTGAGGAAGACAGCGGTCAAGGGGAAGGCGGACACTTGCTGACTCGACAGTGACAGCTGTTAGGCGGTGAAATAAACAGGGTAATTACTGTCTGACTTAAGGACACAGCTTCCAGCGAGGCAGGCAGCACGGGCTGCTGGCTCCCTGGTCGGCTTGCTGGTAACTCTCTCCGTCCCGCAAACACTCGCAGTTTCCTGATGTCATTACAATAAGCGTTGTAGTTGTTGTTTCTGCTACAAGCGTTTACTGGGGAGACCTGAAGCTGTGGACTGCAGTGAAGGCCTCGTGGGACCCACACGGGCACGCGGGAGGAACCTGAACCCCACGGGGCACGATGGAGACTCCACAAGTCAAGCCAGTGGGATGCCACGGATATCAGGCCAGAAAATTGTGGATCTGGTGGCCACAGGGAGTAAGAAGTTCTATCTTCATGGGGAAAGTGGGGTGCTGTCTCCCTGAGGAGGTGAGATCTGAAGTAAGAACTGAAGAGTTGTGGGGAGCCAAAGGAAAGCCACAGGAGGTGCAGGAATGCTGTAGGGCCAGCCCAGATTCGCCCAACCCTGCTCGCTCCCCCAGGAGAGACGCAGCGACCTCATTCTCCCGACACCTCTGCTAGGTTGCGGGGGAAACCCAGATGCCCGTGCTCTGTGCCCTGACCTGCCTCCACCTGCTGCCCAGAGCAGTCACACTGGGACCCCTCTCCAGGCCCCCAGCCCACTCCTCAGAGAGCCACATAGTTCTTCCTCCAGCACACACGTGCTCCGTGCTCCACAGGCCCCCGTGCCTCCGCCACACCTAACCCGGCTGCTGAGCGAGCAGGCTTGCCAGGGCCCACCACTCACCCCAGAGTCAGTCTAGCAGCACCACATCACCCTAGCAGCGTCAGTCAGCGCACGTGGGCCCTCCAACATGAGCCTCACGGGCCACGGAGCACCTGCTACAGGCCAGAAGCTGGGACACGGGCCTCGCCACGCGGGCCAGGCTGTGGAGGGTCGGGACTCACACTCACCGCTGTGGCCATGCAAAGTACTGCCGCTTTGGAAGGTAGGCTGGCAGCTCCTCACAAAACCGAACACACACTTGCCACACACGCAGTGCCAGCACTCCTCGGCATCTGCAGAAATGAGTCAGAACCGACGGTAACGCAGGACCGCTCGGGAGCACTCAGGGCGGTCAGAATCGACGGTAACGCAGGATTGCTCAGGAGCGCTCAGGCAGTCAGAACCGACGGTAACGCAGGACCGCTGGAGAGCACCCACAGCGCTCAGGCAGTCAGAACCGACGGTAACGCAGGATCACTCGGGAGCGCTCAGGCAGTCAGAACCGACGGTAACGCAGGACCGCTCGGGAGCGCTCAGGCAGTCAGAACCGACGGTAATGCAGGACCGCTGGAGAGCACCCACAGCGCTCAGGCAGTCAGAACCCACTGTAACGCAGGACCACTCGGGAGCGCTCAGGGCGGTCAGAACCGACGGGAACGCAGGATCGCTCGGGAGAGCTCAGGCAGTCAGAACCGACGACGGTAACGCAGGACCGCTGGAGAGCGCTCAGGCAGTCAGAACCGATGGTAACGCAGGACCGCTGGAGAGCACCCACGGCGGTCAGGCGGTCTCACTCAGAGCTGCAGAGCCACGGGCACGACGGAGAAGTGGGGAAAGGCGCCCATGAGTCGGTGGGTGGGGAGGTGCTACAGCCACATGGCCACATATCCCTCGGTGACAAAAAAGAGGCCAGGGGTGGCCGGGGCTGGGTGACAGGTGGTGCACAGGGGCATTTTCAGCAGAAAACCGGCCCTGTTTGACACCAGAAGGCAGACGCTTGTCATTTATTTGTCAAACCCGTAGACCATGCGGCACAGAGTGACCCTTAACCTGAACTGTGAGCTTTTCTTGATTATGACACATCGACAGTGCCCACTCCTCCATCGCAGGGGGCCACATGAAGGCACGATGCTCACGGTGACGGTCGATTTCATGTGCCAACCTGACCGGCCGAAGGGCGCCCTGAGGGCCGCTAAGCACTGCTTCTGGGTGTTGGGGGCGGTTTCTAGAAGAGGCCAGCACTGGCGGGGTCATCCCATCTGTGGAGGCCCACGTCGGACAGACGGTGAAGAAAGGAGGGGTTCTCTGTCTTTGGTGGGACCAAGGAGCACCGTCTTCCACTCTCAGACAGCGAGTTTCTGGTCCTCGGGCCTAGAGTCTCTGGGTCTTGGCCCAGAACGTCCCCCAACCCTCCTCCCCGACCCTCAGACGGAGTCACCATTGGCTCGTTGGGTCCCAGGCCTCAGGACGTGGACTGAATTACGGCATCCACATTTCGGCTTTCCAGCTGGCAGACAGCAGCTCCTGGGACTCCTGGCCTCCACATCCCGGGAGAGAACCCGAACTAATACCTTAACAGCAGGAACTCTGTGTGTGGGTGTGTGTCTGTGTCCACCGGGAGGGTGGGAGGGCCGTATGGAAACTCTCTGCATTTCCCACTCAACTGTCCTGCAAACCTGAAACTCCAAAGCCATTTGGCAGGGATGCTGTGCCAGGGGCTGCCATCCGGCACGGGGGAGTCTGCTGCCCACGTGCCCTGAGGCCTCTCGCTCCCATAGCCCTCACCCCTCCAGGCTTGGCTCCTGCTACCCGACCTGCTCCCCCAGATCTGGTCTAGGCCCTCACTTCCTCCGAGATGCTTCCCCAGCTCTCTGCACGGCTGACTGTTTCTTCAGGTGTCAGCTCAAGTCATTCCTCAGAGGCCGCTCAGCCCCAGCTCTCTACTGAACCTGGTGACAGCAGCCTCGCAGCGCTCGGGCCCTGGGGGTACCAACAGGAGAGCACCTGGCGCCCTCTTGGCCTCTCTCCCAGCGGGAGGGCCCTTAGCGTCCCCTCTTCCTCTCCCCCAGCAGGAGGGCACCTGGGGCCCCCTCGGCCCCTCCCCACACTGCTGCGGCAGTCCGGCAGATCTGGGCCCGTGGCCAAGGGCTGTGTCGCTGAGCCCGGGTGAGGACGCACTGAGAGTCCTCATTTACCCCAACTCTCCACAACACACCAGCATGAGAGCCGGGTGCTCACGTACGCGTGGGACTTGGCCACGAGCTGCTTCCCAGGGAGCCCACGGGTCCAGGCTGGGTCTCTGCGTGAGAAGGGTGAGGGCGAGCCTCACGGGGCAGGGGTGCGCCAGGCTCCAGGGTGGAGGCAGGAGGAGCACTTCTGCCCCGGAGGTTTCCTAACCAGCCAGGAAGCTACCGAGGTGTAGACGGCCCGTCTTCACAGAGGAAACACGTGCCAGTTCCGGGCTTCAGAGCTCACTGCGTTCTCACGGCAGGCATGGAGACTGTGCCCGCCCGCCTCCCTGCTGGGAGTCTCTGAGTTTGTGCTTACTTTTTTACTTCTGTGAATGAAATGGAGGGACGGTCCTGCTGTGCATCGCCCCGGCTCGGCCAGGCCCAGGTCTCCGGGCCCCATCCCACAGCTGCCACCTGGACAGCCCCCAGGTGCTGCGTTCACCACTGGCCACTGCCCGCCTCGCGAGCTGTTTGTTGCCGCTGTTGTTTGCATTTTCCAGAAGTGCATGTGCACTCACAGGAGAGAGGCAGAAGGACGTGGAAGAGGAAGCGGTTAGGCCCTGTGGGGCCGGTCACGTCGCAGCCCCTTCTCCTCCACACCTTCGTCATTGGCAGAGTTGGGGCACATGCTGAGGTTTTCAAGCCGCTGGGTCCAGGTCTCAGGTCATGCGGTCAGCCACGTGGGGTCCAGCCGATGGAGCCTCCAGGCCATGGAGATATCGATGATTTCAATGAAGACATTGGGACAGGCAGGTGTGCTTCAAGGGGGAGTGACTGTCCCCGGCCGGATGAACTTGCTACTGTGTCCCACGTGGCCGGGGCGTTTGTGCCAACTTGCCCCTGGTCCCTGGAATTGAAAAGGAGAGACGGGGAGAGCAAGGCCCTCCGGAACGCTGGCCGCCGTGTGGAGACAGGCGACATCCCCGGGCAGAGGGCGGTTAGGGCTGCAGGGATGTGCTGGAGAGCCGGGTCAGCCGGGGTTTTCCAGCAGTCGTGAAAGTGGGTTCGAAGCTCGGTGTCCATGGGAGGAGTAGGGACAGGCTGAACCGAGGACAGAGCAGGAGAGGCAGAGATGTGGGGAGGGAGTGTGCGAGGGAAGGAGACAGGTGGGGGGGGGGGGCTGGGAGCCGTCTCCCGCCCTCTTCCTGGCAGCAGGACTTGGCCAGGCCTATGCCCTGTGATTTTGAAGCCATGTAGCATGTCACGTGCTGGTTCATGGTCACGACAGCTTTGTGCCCCCAGCCCAACGCTGGCACCGGCGAGGCCAGCTGGACACACAAACCTTCCCCAAGAGGACATAGACTGCAGGAGTTGACGGCCACGCGGTGCACGTGGCCATTACTGAGCGGGGCCACTCACCTCCTCCCCGGAGACCCCGCTTTCCCCCACGTGGAAGATGTCCCTGTGTCGCGGCGTGCCCCGCAGCCCTCCACGAGTGTCCACTCCCAGGACAACTCACACAGCCACGTCACTTTCCCAAGAAGCTACGCCAGCGGGCCGCGCGTCGGTGTGGAAGCGCCCCCGCCTGTCGGTGCTTGGCCTTAGGAAGTCAAAACACGACTAAAGGGGCCTGTGGTGGGTGACAGGAGAGCCGCAGACAGCGGTCCCCACGCGGGACTCTGCAGCCCACGTCGCCTGGTTGTTCGATCACGAGCCAGCACTGGGCGACTCAGCCGGAGGCCTCCAGACACCAGGCGGGTTCTGGGAGACCTTCGCCGGGCGCTCTCTTACGGGGGCTGCAGGTCTTTATGTCCGACGTGTTTGCTACATATGCTCAAGGGTGATTTACTGCTGCGGATGCAAAGCGCCCTCGGAACGCTTGCCAAAGGGCGTGGACGTTGTGGATATGCACATAAAGAGGATGAATGAGGAACTAGACTCACCACATCGCTGCCAGATAGGGTTCACTACCCCTCGCTCCCGGTGGTGAGATGGGGCGGCCCACGTGCCCGAGGGGGCGAGCATTCCTGAGAGGTGAGCTCAGGCGCCGGCGTGCTGGGACGCACAGGTGACGCGGCCGCTGTCGGGTTCAGCCTCCCAGGGACTGCAGACACCCACGCTCCGGCACCTCGCATGCCCTGCCTTGTCCTGAGCAGCGCCTCTTGTGTTTGCTGGCCAGCTCGGGGGGTAAGGCCACGATTTCTTACCTTGATAGGAGAGCATTTTTCTTAGCTTTTGTCATCGGCTTCCTACTCCATTACAAAGCGCACACCCGCCTGTGGCTGGCCGGACGGCACGGGAGTGTCTGCAGGCAGGCGCAAACGGTCCAAGACCGCAGGGTAGAGAGGCTGCAGCCCCAGGTGTCATAAGGGGACGCCCGGACAGCCGGCTCACCGGCAGAATTTCCCAATGACCTTTCCCAGAAGGGCCTTCAACCCAGCACGAGTCTTTGGGCGAAACAGAAGCTAAGTCAATGCACCATGCCTGGCAACGTTTACCAGCGCGTCCTCTTCTGCTCACTCCGGACGGAGCCCGTCTTGCCGTGCCGTGGATGACTCAGGGCAGAGCCGACTACGCGAGCCGGGAGAGCTGGTGGCAGAGCCACGATCCGGCGCGAGCATCGTGCCTCCCACGGGATCTCTTCTGAGTTCAGCCAGTCAACATGGAACCAGAGAGAGCTCGGGCCTGCCTGGCCCCGGGGCTCGGTCCAGTGCAGCACCCTGGACCGAGTTAGCACCCTGGACCCGGCCGCAGCCCCCGGGAAGTCCTCCTGCGTGGTAAGTCGAGGGCGGTCTGAAAGGAAGCCTCCTGTGCGGATGAAGGGTGAGCCCCAAGGTTCACTCCAGGACCTACAGCCCCTCCCCGCCTCGGAAGCACATTGGCGCAGGGGGTGGGGTGGGGGGGAGGCTTTAGCTCCTACGGGGAGGTCAGGCTGCAGCCCACCTACGGCGTGTCCCTCTGCCTGACCTCAGAGAAGCCTGCCGGTTTGGAATGACGACCCGCATTTCTGAGCGCTGTGTCTGCCTTGTCCATGGCTTTGCTCCTAGGGGGCAGGTGGGGCTCGTTCTGCCTTCACCAGGAGGAAGCTGAGGCTGGAGCTGGAGCGGTCGGGGCCTCCGTGGAAGACCCTCACCCACGAGGAGGAAGCCCCGTGCTCAGCCCTAGGCCCTGTGGTTCATTGGGCTTTCCCGACTCCTGCTGACGCGTTCCCTGTGTCAGAGGGCGCCCCAGACTTGTTTTAATCATACAGCCTAGTGCCATACAGTACAGACCCAGAAACGACCATGCGGAGCACGCCCATGTGCTCAGGCCCCTGGAACAGGAGGGCCCAGGCCAGGCAGAGCCCCAGGGCAGTGGCAGCGCCAGGAAGAGGCAGAGGCGGAGGGGAGGTGGTCTCTGGGAGGGGGCCGGGGAGCAGGCTGAGCAGGCTTGGATCTGGTGGGCGAGCACTTGGAGCGGGCTCTGGACCTACGGGCTGCCCCGGGAGGGACCTGGCCCCAAGGAGGCCATGCTGAGGGGTGGGGGAGGGGCCTGGTACTGGAGCATGGCTCCCTGGACTGCTGGTTCGGTTTCCTCCGGGCCGCATTGTTTGCCGACTCTAGAAACTGGCTATCTCAGGGAGCAGGGGGCTCCTTTGGGGTCAGCAAGCCCTGGGTGTCAAAGCGCCGATCCAGAGACCAGAGGGCAGAGAATGTGCTTATCACAGCCTCCACCACCGTGGGCGTGCTCTGAGGCGTGGCAGGCCGTGGACTCCTAGCGGCGTCCAGCTGCAGCCCCTGCTGTCCGCATCGTCACAATACCCTACCCGGAAGTCTCCCGGGGACACTGAGGCACAGTGAGAGCCTTGTCAGGGCTCACCCAGGACCCAGCCCCAGGAGGGAGTTGCCAAGGCTTCAGCTACTTGAGAGGTTCAGGCCTTCAGGGCTGGGTGGTTTCATGGAACCCCAATCACAGGTGCAGACCCCGGCCAAGGAGAGGGAGCAGGAGGGAGACGCCCAGGCCCGCGTGGGGAAGTCGCGTCTCTCCTGTACCCGCCTCACTCCTCGGGAAGCGCTGCGCAGCAGGGCCTGCAGGGGCAGACAGCCGGGACCTGTCCGGGTCCCCTGGCCTCACGGAGCAATGTGGAAGGGGAGACTTGGCCATGGAGGCAGGGGCTCAGCCCGCCCCGCAGAGGTGAAGTTCCAAAGCCCCCACTGCCCGGGCCAGCACCAGCACCGCCCGAGAACTGAAGGACGCAGAGAAGAAGCCTGCATCTCGCCCAGGCTCTCGGGACTGCTCTTCCTCTCTGAGCCCTTCTAAAACCCAGATGCCCTTTGTCTTGCTAAGTCACAACAGACGAGCTGCCTGGAGGACTTGGCTACATTGAGGATCTGGTGGCATCTGCAGGGGTGAGGACAGGACACAGATGCCCAGGCACCCCATCTGCACTGGCGCTCTGGGGCCACATGACTGGTGACCACCAGCCTGGCCGCACTCGTTGGCCATCGCATTGGCCATCTCTAGCTTCCGCTCAGACATCAGCCCTGGCTGAACTGGGCCCTCTGCCCCAGACCTCATGCCCCAAGAGCTGCGCTCTCACCAGGAGGCTTGAGGAAGGAGCAGCCTCCTCCCAGCCCCTGGGGAAGCTGGCGCCATCTTTCCTGGCCTGTAGGACCAAGGCTGGCAGCCCTGGAGGCCACCGCCTCCACATGGGCTCCCGACATGGGGCCTCCTCCCCAAGGCAGGAGAGCAGGTCTCTCTTCAGAAGAGCCTGTTCGTCCTCCGAGAGTCTGCACCTGACTAGGCCAGGCCCACTGAGCGTGCCTTTTCGTTTGTTCATTCCAAACTCACTGATCTGAGACCTCAATTACAGGCGAGAAGCACCGACTCTCCCATGTATATGGCTACAGTGTGACTCTCAGGATTAGGAGTCCTAATCCCTGTGCCGCAACATGTGACTGCGTTTGCACACAGGGCCTTTAGAGAGGCGGCTGAGTCAGAACGCTGTGGTTGTGGCGCGCTCTCACCCAGGGACTGCTGTCCTGATAGAGCGGGAACAGTAGACACAGACAGGTCCGCAGGGGGCACCATGGAAAGAGGAAGGCAGAGGTGGGGCAGGAGTACGACCCCAGCAGCCACGGACGTCCCAGCCCAGCAGGAGTAGAGGGAGGTGCTCAGGACCCAGACAGGGGAGGCCGCACGAGCGCAGGGGCAAGACCTTCATCTACCAGCTTGGAGTGAGGACTCAGAGCCAGCCCTGCCGCACGTGACCTCAGACTCCGGCGGGTGCACCGTGAGTGAGCAGGGCCACTTCCTGCGCCAGCCAGCACCCGGTATGTCCTTGGCAGCGTGGCCAACATGCCAGAGAAGGCACCGGGTCACCCAGCACAGTCAGTCTGAGCACACCCAGGGGAGGGGAGTACTCAGGGCGCATCCACCATCCAGCACAGGGCACACATCTCGGGCCCCTGGCGCCACCCCTGCAACCGTCCACGAGGGCTGGGTCATCCGGCCACACTGAGCCCCAGCTCCTCCCTCCCACCTACTTGGCCCACAGACGTGCGGTGTGGTCACAGCTGCAGCCACCACCCATGGGGCAAAGAGGCCGGACCACACCAGCGTGCACCCCAGTGCGGACACAGCGCCTCCCACTGTTCGCAGGTGGAGCGACGGTGGCGACCGGCAAGCCAGGACACTGTGGCGGTTTACAGGCCACAGATCAGGTCCTGCAAAGTGACATTTCGTCCAAGGGTAAGTGACATTTTGCAAAACCATGTAATTAGTGGGGGAAGATGGAAAAGAGAAGTCCGAATTGCAGATGTGGCTTGAGCCCAGAGGAGCATGCCGGTGCCCGCTGTCAGGGAGCACCTGGGCTGAGGCAAGGACGGGGACAGGCAGCTCTCATCACGGCTCCCAGGGCACCACCTGCTTGGCCAGGCTCTGAGGGCCACTGCGTGCCCCCTCATGGCAGGGCTGCTCTGGGGTCTGCGGGGCACTGGACTTCCTAGAGACCTGGGGAGGTGAGCTCTTGGTCCCTGCTGGGCCCCACCATGGGTCCTCGGTGTCCATGGGCCACAGGGTGAAGGGCTACCTGGTGCTGCAGGTACCGGGTGACAGATGTGCCAGGTGACAGCTGCAGGGAGCAGGCATTGGCTGCAGGCATCCCAGCCACAGACACCCAGGGCTCGCTGCTGTTCGTCGGCGTCTGTCACAGGACCCCTGAGCTCTGGCCGGGTCTGCAGCGAGGACCTGCCTCTCCTCCTGGACGCACTTTCCCACTCCGGGCGGTGGCTTCCAGCACATGTATGTGCTACAGGCAGTAACCTCCTGACCAACAGCGTCCCCAAGGTCCCTTAGTGACCTGGGTTGGGGGAGCAGGCGCTGTTCACACCTGTGGTCTGACCAAAGCATGTCTGGAGCCCGCTGTGCACCTGAGACCCATGGCTCCCGCGGGCAGGAGGAGGCTCAGCAGGTCCCGCCCGGGCCCACGAGAGCCATGGGAGCTGGCCCTCTCTCACTCGGTTCCTGAGCCTCCCCCCAGGCTCCCTGAACCCTGAGGACACCGCGAGTGCTCTGGCCCCAGCCCCACTTGCTGTGACACACTCCCTGACCACCCCACCCCAGGCTCAGGTGTTCCCAGCAGGGGCTGATGGGAGGCATGAACTCAGTGACATTGCTAAGGTCAACTCAGGACAAGACCTTAAATCCCACAGAAGGTGCTGGAAGCCACCCCAGGACTTGGGTTAGGAGGGAGGCAACCCTACTATATTTTCGTTTTCTTTTTAATGTTTTTTTATTCTAATTTCTGTTTTACCTATGGTAGTTGTATGAGATGACAATGTACTTAAAGCACTTTATCAGAACCCTGATAATCTGGGCTCGTTCCTCATGACAGTGACAGCTGAGTGGGTCAGAGATTAGTCACCGGGATTAGCTGCAGCCAGCCCACAGACTGAGGGGCAGGGGCCCTGGAAGTCCTGGCAGTGAGGACAGGGACAATGACCACCATGCCCAGAGCCCCACCCTGCTCCTCTGACACTGCCCATCCCCTCCCCTCCACACATACTGAGGGAACAGGTAAGTCCCCCAAGGGCTGGGGGCTCCCGGAAACAGCACTCCACGAGTGGATGTGTGGCCTGGAGCTTCCTGCCAGGGCCAGGGTTCACTAACACTTCCGTCCTGTCCTCTGCCAGCTGCCCGGCGTCAGGACAGGGCTGAGGGACTGAGGGTAGGGCCAGGCCGGCTCCGTGGTGCCAGCAGCGCGCTGACCTGCCCCTGGAGCCTGGGGAGGGCACGGTGCCAGGCCCTGCTGCGGCAGCACCCCAGTCTTCCCTGGGGTGGATGCAGTGCATCCCAGCCTCGCAGTAAGGGGAGAGACCGCAGGAGGCGGGCGGCCTGGGCACCCTGCTGGCTGGCGGCCATCCCCAGCCCACAACAGAGGGAGGACCCCCAGGGGGCCCCTCTCAAGGCAGAATAACTCCTTCCTTCCCAATTCACCTGTCGAGTATTCCCCTGCACTCCTGGCCCACACATTTAAACAACGGGGCCCAAGGAGGTGTTCAAAGAGTGAGCATTTTAAAAGCTGGAAAGTTTCCCTGCTGCCTGAGCTACAGAGAACTGGCCTGACCTCTGTGACTTGAATTTGCACCAGGGACCTTCTGGGAGGGCGAGGGACAGGAACCTGGACTGGGCTAAGCTCGGGATGGCACCATGACATGGCACCACGGAATCCGAAGGGAATGCCCACGCATGTCTCCCTCGGCCGGCCCTGCCAGGCTACCTTTCCTTCTGCAGGAGACAGAGCAAAGCGTGCCGAGGGCCGAGGGCCAGGGGCCAAGGGCCGAGTCCAGGCGGTCCCACCGCCGAGCACACAGGAGGCGTCCTCAGTGGTCTGAACTGGGACCTGCACGACGGCAGTTTGGTCCCGATTTGTCAGTTTGGATTTCTCCCGGGTCCAAATTATTCCTCAGCAGCAGGCGCGTTGGCGGTTCTGTTAAATCACAAGTCCCCGTGGGATTGAGTAAGAAGGGCCAGTGCATCCCAGAAAACGCTCATTCAGATGGCCCCTGGCCGGCTGCGGTCGGCTACCTTTTCTGTCTCCCAGAAGAAGTGAAGCGATCGATATGCTCCATGCCCACGAAGGGGGATCCTCTCCTGGAGCTTCCAAAAAGAGCTTGGGCCCAGACTCGCGAGGACGATTTCTGGCCTCCAGAGCTGTGAGCAAACTGCTGTCAGGCCTCAGCTGGTGGGACCGGTGCCTGCAGGCCTGGCACTGACCCAGCCATTCCTAGGGACCTGGCGTGGGGCCCGCCATGCCCTGGTCGGCTTCTTTGGGGTCCTTCCTCGCCAGGGCCAGGTGCTAGCGTAGGAAGCCCTCCGATGGCGAGGGCCCTGGCGTGGGGGCGGGTCTTCAGTCGCTAGAGCAGCCACGCTTTGTCACGGCAGAAAGAGCAGACGGATGCCCAGATCAGTCGGAGTCCCCATCTGGGACAAGGAGGAGAAGACAGCAAAACTGCGGGGAACACGGTCTTCACGTACGGGACTGTCTTTTGTCCCTCTACCAGGATCGGACTCTACTTGGAAATACCCCCCGTCCTCGGGTCTTGCCTCTCAGGTGCCCTGTACAACCTAGGCAGGAGGACGTGACCGGTTCAGAGCCCGTCCCCTGGGGACTCACGGAGAGGGACTTCCCGAGCCCTGAGTAGCAGGGAGGTTGGGGTGCTGGTTTCCACAGCACCACTGGAGAGGGAATCGGAACGGGCCCCCAGTCCCGGCCCCACCCTCTGGGTGTGGAAGGTGCGGCCCGGGCAGTCCCTTTCAGAGCCCTGGGTCAGGCGGAGTGCCAGGGGGCAGGCGGGGGTCAGGGGGCAGGCACAGCAAGCATATTGTCCCCGTGGGTGCCGCCCAGCCCATCCATCTTCATCCGTAATGCAGCTCTCCTGCCCCGCAAAGGAAGGCCGCCATGACACACGTTGGCAAATCGAGGCAAATTTGAGGCCTGGTCACTTGAGTGGTAGGTCCATTGTCCCCGGCGGTGTACTCGGTGATGGAGGGGCCATAAAACGGCGGGCAGTCAAAGGGCCGGGAGACGGGGAGGGGCGCCAGCCCGCCAGGCCCCTCTGGAGGCTGCGGCCTCTGCCCTCCTGGGAGCCATTTATGGAGAGGCCTGACGGCAGCCTCTTGTCCATCCCAGGAGGGGGAGAGCCCGGGGAAGGGAGAGGCCGGACTGAAGAGAATTAATGAGCCTTCACATATTGTCCTGTTTCCTTTGTTGTTCAGAAAAATCTGGGTGAAAGCAAAGAAGTGAAAAGAGAGCGGCTGGAGCGGAGGCCATTCATGCCGGCCGTAAATCCCACCGCATATTAACATCTCCCGTGGCCTCCCAGCCCCGACTGGCAGCGGGAAGGAGCGCCTTCCCATCGGCCCCAGGTGGAGCGGGCATCAGCACTTTCTGCTTCTGGCAAAGGTCACACCCACCCCCAGTCTGAGTTAGGGTGCAACGGGGAGGGATCGTGGCTCCCACCACCCTCACACGAGGGCGTGGACCTGCGGCCACAGAGCACCGCTGGGTTTGTCTTTGTGTTTAACATCACAGCCATTAATGCACATGGGGGCTGTATAAAACGGTGGGGATGCACACATGTGTGTGCACGCATGTGCAGGTGTACCTATATGTTTGTGTGCATGCCTGTGTGTGCATGTGTGTGCATGTGCACGTACATGTTCACGTGTAGTCGTATATTTGTGTGCATATCTGTGTGCATGCCTGTGTGTACATGTGTGTGTCCGTGTGTGTGCATGTGCACATGCATGTTCATTTGTGTGTGTGCTTGTGCGTGCATGTGTTTGTGCATATGTGTGCATGTGTGTGTGTGTGTGTGCTCTCTGTGCACATCCTTTGTAGTCGTGCAGTTGTTGGTGTCTTCTCTTTCTCCCCAGCACTACAGACAAAGCCGGGTGCAGTGTGTGCAAATCCCAGCTGGAAGAATTGTGGTTTCTTTTTAGCCGAAAGGCCACAAGGCCAGGCTGGTGTCAGGAGAATTCTCAAGCGTCACTTTAGATTTGTTCTCGTCTCTGCTGCGTTAGAGGCAGTGTCAAATCACCATGCTGCACGGAGAAGGGTCAGCGAGTGAGGGTGAGGCTTGCCAGGACTCGTGGGCTCCAGACACCTCCAGGCTTCATGGACCCTCACCGTGAAGTCCATGGGCCACTCTGGCCCTGCAGGCCAGCTCAGCACCTCGAGGCGCCCCTGCACTGCCGAGAGGCTTCACCGTGACGCCCACAAACAGGATTGCTAACAATGTGTAATTTGTGGTGGAGTAAACAACGTGGAAGCAGCTGGCGGGGGACGGGCAGGCCAGCTCTGCTACTCCCACGACTTTCTCGGTTTCCCCTTCACTGAGCTCAGAGGCACCTACCTCTTCGTGTCTGAGCTCCAGTGCAGCATCTCCTAGGGCACAGGGTTAAAAAATGTGAGTTCAGGCTGCATCCGTGAGATCACCTGGTGGAGCCATGGGGGTAGACAGAGGGTGGCTTCAACAGCCCGACGATGCTTCGTCCTGGTCCCAGAAAGGAGGACCTGGCCTGGATTCCACGTCGGGCAAACTCACACAGGTGCCACAGGAGCCACGTCCTCACCCTGAGATGCAGCTAGGAGAGGAGGCTCTCGCAGCTTCACGTAAGCCCAAGCCCGTCCCACACGACCCGTGGGCTCTGCTCACGCACCCTCCAGGTGGCACCCAGAGCCGGACCAGAGACAGGACCAGGGAAGACATGTCATGTTCCCCCATGGAGACAGGCCAGGCCAGGCACACGTCAGAAAAACAACCCAAAGGGAAACAAACAGGGAAAAGACACACAGAGAAACAGGCCGCAAGGTGGCCCGAGGACTGCAAGGATTAGGACAATAAAGAATTACACCAGAAAAATGCTGAAGATGAGCAAAAAGGGGAGACGATATGGCAATTCCTCAAAAGCTAGGCATAGAATTCCTGTGCTCCGGCAACTCCACTTCTGGGCAGACTCCCGAAAGAAACGAACGCAGGCCCGAGAGCAGCCTGTGCCTGTGCTCATGGCAGTGTCTTTCCCGCACACGAAAGGTGGATGTCACCCGCGCCCGTCAACACGTGGGCGGGTGAACTAGCGACGGACGCAGGATCGCCAGCTGACGGGAGCCTGCCTCCCAGACGGACTTCAACGTGCTGCGAGTGGGCAGGTTGGAAAGACGCCGTGCTAAGTAGAAAGATCTGGACAGGAAGCACACGCATTGCAGGACTCCGTGATACGGAGTATCTACAACAGGCCAATTCAGAGCGACAGGGACCGTGGGAGAGTGGGAAACTCGAGCTAGTGGGTCCCAGTTTCAGCTTAGGGTCATGGAAGACTTCTGAAGGTTGGCAGGGTGATGGACACATGACATGGGTGTATTTAACAACACAGAACTGAACACTTACACGGTTAAACGACACATCAGATGTTGTGGGTGTTAACAGAAGTTTCAAAGAGCTCTCAAAGAGAATAGAAGAATAAGAATGAACCATAATGAAAGAGCGTGACGCCCAAGGATTGCAAGCTGAAGTCACTTGAGCAGCACTTCTACACCGAAGAATGAAGCGAGTCGGCCTGAATTTTCAGCCATCACCCTCAGCCCACGTGGGTGGCGGCGGCCGACACGGCTGCGGTGGTGGCCAGAGCAGAACCGTGACCTGCTCAGTGCCCGCGCTCGCCGTCGGCCGAGCACCGTAGCCTGATGAGGTAGGTGCGGCGATCATCTCCAGCACGAAGGTGGGAAACAGGCTTACCAGGTGAAACGGGCGCACTGACACTCCTGTCCCCGTGAATGAGCAGCAGAATCCGGATTTTCCACCTCAGAGCGCGTGCAGCGGGCATGGCGCACTTTCCAATGGTGACGCTGCACACCGAGGAAACTTCACCCTGTTTAAAGACTGTCCCCGAATACTCCTTGGCCTGAACTGATTAAGGAAATGCGAAGGCGAGAGTGAGTCCCTGCGTGAAGGCGAGAAGGCAGTGCAGGAGGACCAGTGTGACCTCGGACGTGCGATGGCACTAGCGTTGCGTGGACCACGACTGCTCTGCAGAGGGAGCGGTCAGGGGTCAGGTGCCTGCTGCAGGCCACCGTCCAGCCACAAGTGCAGGTGTACGTCAGGTCACCCCCGGGCATGAGAGTCCTCGTCCCCGCTCCGTGGGTGAAGTGTTGTGTAAGCAGCTCCTGGTGGAGAGCTGCCCGAGCGCCCACCTAGACATCCACCCAGGACCTGTGTCCCGGCGCCGTGTCCTGCAGCGGGACCGCAGGAGACAGGAGCCGGCCCGTGTCCTCAGTCCCACCGTGGGAGCTGTCCGGGGTGGGGAGCTGTATGAGTCTCCAAGCCCTGGGCAACAGGTTCCGCAGACTCAGGGCTTCCCGGAAAATGTATTCGCTCACATTCTGGACAGGGCCACACTCCTCCCCCAAGCCTCGAGGGGAAGTCCCTTCCTTGTCTCTTCCAGCTTCTGGTGACCATAGATGTCCCTTGGCTTGTGGCTATGTCCCTCCACCCTGCTGTCTACCTGGGGGCCACACTGTCTCCCGAACTGCCTCTCTGGGTGTCTATGAAGTAGGAGGGTCAGGCCACTGCAGGCTCACATTAGTACCCGACCCTTTGAGTCCTGCTGAGCCCTTAGCCTCGTGGGAGGTCTAGAAGGAAAGAGGTGAGCACGGGGCGGGGTGTTGGGAGAAGCCGACGGCAGATCCTTGGGAGCCCGCGCGTTCCCTGGGCAATGCAGTGTTCACCTCAGGCTGGCTGAAGAGGTTTTCCTTTTTTAATTTTGTTTAATCATTTACATCTTACAGCTTACAACATGGCTTTCCAAACATGTATGAGGGCATGTCACTCAGGTGGGAGACTTCAGCACACACGTCACCGTCACTTCTTACAGCGGCGAAGGCTCATCAGAATGTAGGGATCTGAGGGCTCCAGCTTCATGGACTCTTCCTAGACACCCCATTCCAATTTTCGCTGTCTCATTTCTTCCCAGTTCACGAGATACTTTGACAGTAGACACCCTACAGGCTGGAAACTCAAATTGAATTAATGTTTCAACTACTCACAGGAAGAGCTTCTGTGTTTAATTTTCAACAATCTCAGCCCTGCAGCTACAGCAGACCGAGACTTCTTCCAGGGAAGAAGTGAAAACACTCAGGTCGTTTCTGCAGAGCTGAGCTCACCCCTTCTCCCTGCCTGCCCCGGCAGAGTTTGGAGCAGCCAGGTTATCTCATGATAACCCTCGGTTGGACTACATATTCCCACATCACACATGTGGGCATTTGGAACACGGCTCTTACAAGCGTTCATCTGAGTGCTCAGGAGAGGTTTGCCCTGTCATGTCGTGACGCCCCATGACGGCGCTACCTCTGGGAATAGGGTCGCCAACGCCCGTGATGCCCCGTGACGGAACTACCTCTGAGAATGGAGTCACCAACGCCTGTGATGCCTTGTGACAGTGCTACCTCTGGGAATGGGGTCACCAGTGCCCGTGACACCCCGTGATGGAGCTACCTCTGGGAATGGAGTCACCAATGCCTGTGACACCCCGTGATGGAGCTACCTCTGGGAATGGAGTCACCAACGCCCGTGACGCCCTGTGACAGCACTACCTCTGAGAATGAAGTCGCCAACGCCTTAAATCTAATTGGAATCAAGAGTCACTTCTTGGACCCCAAAGCCAATTCAGGAAACTTGTGATCTAATAACCAGACCATGGTCGGGAAAGCAGGCGTAACCAAGCAGTGCAGGGCCAATGCAGGCGTCACGTCACCCACAGACAGCCACTCCGTCACACCCATGCTCACCCCACACACCCAGCCCCTGTGCCTCTTTCAGATCACCTCACCTCTGTCCCTGCCCGCCTCTGAATGGACACATGCACATGCACACGTACCCGTTCACACCTGCTCGCTCTGCCTCCTCCTTCTCACCACACTCCCAGGGCCTTCTGTGTGCCCAGTACCTGGCTAAATCCTTAGCAGACCCAGCTCAAGACTAACCTAGAACTGCCCGTCTTCAGCCCCACTTCCCACACTGATGGCCACCTGGCTTGACATCCATGCAGGTGCTGTTTCAAAGTTACCGCGCGTTTCCTGCACCCCCGGAGGCCCAGGACAGGGGCAGGTTGTGTGTTAGCAGGAGCAGGTAGCCGTGCCGGGAAGCCAGGCCTCTGTGTCGAGGTTCTCCTGGCGCGCAGCCCTCCTGGCGCTCAGAGGGCAGGCGGTTGCTCATCTCACTCAGCCCCGCCGACGGAGCCCTCGGCGTGCCAGGCACTGACACCGGCAGGCCAGCCAAGATGGCCCGGGCAGATTCCCGCGTGCGAAGCGGGAAAGGCTAGACGACGATGTCTTTAGCTTGCTTGTATTCCCAACGTTTCTTCATTCTACATTTTAAATTCCTCCAGATCAGACCCTGAAGGAGGCCCCCCGGCTGGAAGTGAGGGCCTCCAACCACGGGGAGGGGCCTCGCTCTTCAGGCGGGTTACTGAGTACACCACTGGACGCTCGCAAAACGAACGAGCACATTGATGAGTGATTCGGCTTTATCGTGTGAGGAAAAGTGCATTTATGAAAATGAGCAAACCAATTAGTCTCCACAGACCGTGGCATGTCCCCGCATGAGGGCTGGATTGTAATAAAACCACCTGAATTCATCCGGGCGCTGGCTGCAGCCGGCGACTGGTCTGCCTCAGATCCACTGACTGCTTTCGAATGACCGTATTTTTATGCCAACAGGATTCTCTTTAACTTTACGTGGATGGGCAGTTCATCTACTTACTAGAACAAGCTATTCCGGGGTCAGGCCTCACACCGGTTCCCAGTTTTGCTCTAGTGCATGAAACTGCCACCCACAGGGCTCCACCCAGACTGCCAGGGTTCTGCAAGGAGCAGGTCGCAGCCGGCGGTGTGGGTGCGGCCTCGCAGGAGCCCTCACCAGGACTCAGAGGGCTTGGAAGAGTAAATGCTCACCTACGTACTCAGTGCCTCGTGGTTCGAAACACGCCAGCACTTCCCTGACTTACGAATGTGGCTGTCCATAACTTACAAGGGCGTATTACGCAGGCGGGGCCTACGAGAGGAGGCCGAGCTAGGCCCTCCTCGTTTCTGAAGCAGAGATGCTATCTGAGAAGTTCCCCATCCAGGGAGGGTCTGAGACGGACCCGTTCTGGAGCAGGGTGCTCCGCTCTCCCGCTCACCTGAGTTCGTCTCAAGGACATGGACAGCTAGGGTATTGCCGAGTGGCCTGGTGGGGCCAGGGCCGGGTGCTCAGGTGAAGGCTGCCATGTACGAGGCCAGGGATGTGCCCACTGTGCTAGGCACAAGGTCCTTTCCTGTCTGCAGAGAGCGGCCAGACCTGCCCCGCCCATCCTCGGGCACTTTGGGGACTGGAGCAGTGCCCTGCAGGGCCTCCGACCAGGGGTCGGGGCGCGCGACCCTCTTCTCCAGCGCCGACCTGGGGTAGCTCGGAGGCTGTCTGCGTGCCGTCCTCGGCACAGCGGGATCCGCAGACAGGGAGGCCTGTGCCGGGTGAGGAGTGAAGGGGTGCGACCCAGTCAGCAGGAGTCGCTCCCCAGATCTGCCTACTAGACCCCCAGGTCACCAAGAGGAGGATTTCAACCTTCCTTCGGCTGGACTCTTCGACCAGAAGAGCCAGGTGCCGATGAGCTCAGCTGCCTGGGACAGGTGACTCCTGAGGTGAGAGCGCGTCACGTGCTTGGCACACGGGCCCTCCCCGGGCGCCCGTCGCAGCCGCTTCCACGGTGTTGATTGGGCTCGCAGATCTGCTCGTGGTGGCGTCACGCTCGGGTCGACGAGAAACCCACACGGACGCCGTGGAAGCCCCGTTCCTTCTCTAAACAACTAGGACCCCAACCTTCCCACTTGCTGCTTTATTGTTTCATTGTTACATTAAGTTATGATACAAAATAATACATTTGTATTTTATCAATGTAAATATTTGCTATTCAACCTAAGACACATTGCTGAATATAAAACACAATGTACACAGTAAGCACTGTTAGAATATTAATCTAGAATTTATACTGTAACGCAGCTTGTGTTGTATTTGTTTAGTTTCTTTAAAAGGAAAAAGTCCCTCTCTCTCTCTACACACACACACACACACACACACACACACACACACACATATGAAGCTGGCTGGCTTGTCTGATGCTCATTGGATACCCGGTCTGTCCTTGGGACATGTGTTCCTGCACATCAACAGCACCTTCCGCTTCCCAGCGCGGTAACCTCATATGCAGAGACGTTCACCCTGGGAACGGTGGGCCGGGCGCCGAACAGCTGCCTCTGCACCGTTGGCCAGACGCCTCCTGTTCCGGTGGCACGCCTCACATTTCGTGGCACGCCTCGTGTTCCGGTGGCACGCCTCCCATTTCGGTGGTACGCCTCTGTTTGGTGGCATACCTCACGTCAGGTGGCACGCCATCTGTGGCTCCTGCTGCTGCCGTGGTGCTTGCTCGAATCTCCTCGTCTGAAGTGTGACCTGTGGGAGGGGACAGTGCTGGTGCTGTTCTTCAAGTTGTCTCCGGACTTGGACGACAACGACAGAAAGGATTTGCTAGAGGCCGGTTCTCTGCCTCAGGTTCTGAGACACAGTTGACGTTAATTTCGCCCTCTGACCACAGAGTGACCCGGATGGTGTGGTTGTCCCTGTTGCAGTCCATGTGAGTCACAGCAAGCTGCGAGCCTCGGGCCCGGCCCTCCCTCCGACCCCACCATCACATCTGGCTGCAGCTCTTTCTCTGATCTCCGGTTGCGTGCACGTGCATGTTTCATGCATATCTATGCGTGTATTCTAATTAGGACCAAGAGAGCTGCACGGCTCAGCCTCCCATCCCTCTGTCCTGTTCAGAACAGTGCAGATCTAGCCGGGAAGCTTAGGGACTGCCGGAGAACACCTTCCTTTTCAGCGCAACCTCATGCTGCTTATGTTTATGTCTGAACATAATGTTTATATTTGGGGCCAGCGTTTGGCATAACGGCTAAGGCACTGGACTCCCACATGGCCGACTGTGGTCTGAGTCCCAGACGTGGAGGTTTGAAAATCATGCCGGGCACATGTGCATGCATGCCCCAAACCCCAAGAGACTGAAGGAGAAGAGTCGTGGCATGCGTACATCCCTGCAGGGCGATTTCTCACTTTCCCTCTCTCTGTCTCTGTCTCTCTGTCTGGTGAGTGTACATGCCCTATGGCAAAACCTCTTTAAAAAACTGTTTGCTGAAAAGAGGTCTCTAGAAGACCTATTCGTGTGTCTGTGAGATCATTCCAACGTCAGAACCCAAAGCCCGAAGGACAGTAAAACGGAGATTATTTGGAAACATTGGCAAGGCCTGGTGGGAGCTGCCCTCTCATGGGGTCGTTGCCTTTCAGCTCATCTAAAGAACTTCCTCTGGTCCCAGACCTTTCTCCCGGAATCTGCATGTGTTTGTATGTGTGTGGTGCATGCACATGTGAGTTTGCACATGTGTGTGCATGTGTGCACACACTAGCCATGTCCAGTGGCACGCATAAGTAGTCCTTCCATTCCATTCAGATTATTTCATGACTTGAGTAATATGGTCAATGATGCAATCACTGGATTTTCATTCCTCCAGCAAATACTTATCCAAAGAGCTTGATCTGTTGAAGAATGACGTGGCTGTGATGAGTCCGGCCCCGCCATGCTGCTCCTGCACTTGTTGGAGGCCCCTGTCTGCAGATCAGTGCAGGCCGCCGGGGCTGGGGCATGCAGAATGGACGGAGGAACTCACAGACCCCACTGGGAGGGTCAGCCTCTCCAAGCAGGAGTTACCACCACCCAGAGCCACAGTGCGGGTGCTCTGGGGAGCTCCACATCAGTGTCTTCCTTGGGGGACGTGGAGCATCTCTGGGCTTCCCACGATGGACGTGCATCCGTCTAGCACAGCAGCTGACCAGCAACCCCTGCTCGGATACAGCCCCTATTCCCTGAGAGTCACAGCGCAGCCTGTGTGTGCTCAGTCGGGGCTATCAAATGGAAGCTTCTGGCCCATCTCAGCTGTCAAACCCGTCAGCATGGGGGACGCACCCTGGAGCCCAGAGGAAGCCGGGCAGTCTCTGGGTCGTCTCCTGAGCACCTGGCAGCCGGGACCATCCCAGGCCCCTCTGGGAGTGGACGACTGGGCATCAGAGCAAGGAGGGAGCGGAGACTGGATGCTGAGGCCGAGGTGTGTCTACTCCGTCGTGATGCGCTGACGATGTCTGTGTCACCGCCCTGCCCTCCTATGGCTTCCTCTCTGGGCACGTGACATGAGCATATGCTCCTCCTCCTCCATTGGGAAGGGAGGACCCAGGTGAGCACAAGGTGGGAGAGCTGAGTGGTGTTTATAGAGACGTTTCCCTTTTCCAGGAATAACCGGTTTCTGCTGGAAATGCCCAAGCCCCTCCTCTCTCCCTCTGGGATTACGCGAAGCCACCAGCCTCCGAGCCCAGCAAGGAGTCTGATACTTTCTTTCCCTTAACTTGAACTTTCCTGCCCCCCACCCTCCAGCAGCCTGGGATTGCGAGTGTGGGCCAGAAGAGGAGTGAGCTTCTGCCCTGAGCCCCTGGAGCTGACCCTTCTCCTCACTCCTGAGTCCCTAAACACAGTCCCACACCTCGCTCTGGAGTTAGTCTGCAAGGCCGCACACTCGTGACTTCATCCCGAGAACACTCAGTGGAGAGCGGTCATGTGACCACGTGAGGGTCACGCAGAGCCACTGGAGTCAGGCACGGACTCTGGGGACTCACTCACTTGGGGAAATTAGTGAAGCTGCTGAAGCCGTGGGCCCTGCCCGTGGCCAGCAAGTCCCCTCTGTGTACATCTGACAGAAACGCTCATGGCCACCACAGAAGACCTGGCAAAACGGGTCTTGTTGGAACAGCCCAAGCTAGAAATGGGCCTGGTGTCCCCAGCCGCTGGCTGCGTGACCTGGAGCGTGTCCTGGTGGTGGACTACACACGGCAGCTACAGGCACAGCTGCACACTGCGGAGACGCGTCGGGCGGGCTTAAACGGGCGTCGCCGGTGCCCGGGGACAGGACACAAGCAACCTTTGGGAAGTGAGGAAGCCAATGAGCCGAGGGGCCGATGAAGGCTTCCAGGTACCTGCGACGCTTCCAACAGCTGTCGCTGACGCACGCACTCCGCCATGCCTCAGATTGGGCCCTTTCTCCGCAGGTCGTGTGCCCGTAAAGCTGTCCGAGTGAGCAGGTGGCTGAGCGTGTGCCTGGTTTCGGAAGTACGCCCTCCTCTGCCCAGGCTGGTCCCTGGGACACCCCGCCAGAACTGCTCCACGGCAGTGAACACTCCAGGTCTCACACACACACACGCATGCACACTCACACTCGCACACACACCCAGCATGGTTTTTGAGCTACTGGGTTTAGGACTCAAACCATGGTCAGCCACGTGGGAGTTCAGTTCCTTAGCCACCAGGATACCTGCTGGCCCCAGATGTGGATTTTACATGGAAGAGAAGTGGCGGCTTCCCCACAGAGCCGGGCTCATTCTCCCACCGCGCAGAGACCAGTGTCAGGCCCTCGCTTTTAACATCTGTTCTGTGTGCACTTCAGTGCAAATTTAAAAACAGTCTCCATGTTTATTAAATTATCACACGATGGTTGTCCAGAAATCACACATTTTCCAGACTCTGTCAAATGAGAGGTGTTAGAGTTTTGTTTGTTTTTGGCAAACATGAGGGAATTTCTTAACCTGTTTTCAGTTATGCGAACCAAAACACACACACACACACATACACACACACACACACACACACACACACACACACACACGTTGTTCCTAATTCAATAAAAACTCTTTGGAAGACTTCTAACAAAATTAGCTGAGTCAGAAACGCCAGCTTGGCCGTGGCTAACATCTGACACAGAGCTGAGACCCGGCCACGGACAGATGCCGCACAGAGTTCGCATCATGGCTGGTCTCGGGGTGTCTCCATGTGTTCCAGCGTGTCTCTGCATATCCCGGCGTGTCTCAGTGGGGTACAGGGATCTCTTGCCTGTGCACCAACGCTGCCTGTCAGCAGGGCCGCAGAACTGCACAGGAGCCCCGTCCAGACCCTGAAACTCAAGCGCACTGGGACATGGCACAGCCCCGTCCCGTAGCACTGAAGGGCCAGCCTGCTGCTGCTCAAGCCCCCATTTCCACACGGGAGACACAGAGCTCGTTCTGGCCTGTTGCCGACAAGATATCTGAATAAAAGATAAAAACTCCACGCATTGATGAAACAGTTCATTTTCTGAGCTCATGCGTTTTTAAGCTTACAAATGTCTGTCATTTTGGATGCGTGAGTGTGCAGGCACGGGGACTCCCGGGTTCACGAGAAAGCACACAATGGCAGCGCAGCCGTGGACACGTGGCTCTCTGACCCTTTTTGCCCACCGAGAAAGGGAGGGCTTTCACCAGACCAGTCCTGCCGTCGTCACGTGGGCGCACCGGTCGGCGCAGCTCAGCCTTTAAGGGGACTCCGGCCGAGTGCTGAGCGCTGCTCAAAGTCACCGATTCATGTCCCTCCGGAGTCCATGACTGAAATCTCGAGTCCTGCTGATAAGCCAGACGCCATGGGCACGCCTCGAGGTTGTTCCATCTGGTATTTTTTTTCTCGAGGCACCAGGGTCGAATCTGGAGGTGGGTATTGCCACCAGCTGCTGGGTCTTCTCTCTCTGTGTTACCCTCAAAGAGCTTGTTCACGTTGCTCTCGTCCTCATGTCACCGAGTGGTCACTCCAGGGCACGTCCTGCTGTGTGTGACCGGTTCCACCGTGGGCAGGGGAGCAGCCTGCTGGGACCACCCGGGGGGGGGGGGGGGTGACACCTGTGCACGGCCTGTCCAGGTGACCTGAAGAGCAGAACAGTTACAGAGCTCAGCTCCAGGGTCCACGCCGGGGACACTCGCTCCGTGCTGGTGTCACAGCTCCCCACTTGGTATGTCTGAGGCCCCAGTTGGTCAGGCTTCCTGCTCTCAGTGACACTCGGTGTGGTGGGCTGGGACAGTGTCCCCGTCGCAATGACCGAGCAAATGTGGCGTACGATGTGCACCGTGCCAGCACCCAGCACGGACCGTCCTTAAGGCAGCAGGTCTGGGTGTCTGCGTGCCAGGCGGCACATGCAGTGCCACTGCTGCATTATACCGTGCATCCTCTCCTCCGGGCTGACTGTCCCCACGTCGATCACACGTGACCCTGAGGTCCCTGAGTCATCACCATCAGGCCTTGCAGCCTAGAAGACTCGCTTTGGAAACTTGGTTCCAGGCCACCCCCAGGTGACCCCTCTGCCATGTTAACGCGGTGAAGGTCTGGAAACCACTGCCTGTGACAGGCGGTGGCCGATGTCCAGTCACTGTCGGGCAGGGGCACAGATGGTGTAGGCGGTGTGTGGCCCCTGGACTGCTGTGGAGAGGCCGAGAGAGCTCTGCCCGGCCTTCATGCCCTGGCACAGCTGGGACTGCAGCCCCGGCAGCTAGGCGAGAACGCCGGACATGCGCAGGCCTTGCCGCGTAAGCAGGCCCAGCGCCGTATTCGGATTCCCACCACAGAGGCTCCGGCCAGCCTCCTGTCAGAGAGGAGAGGAGATAATTAGGATTCTCACAAAGAGGGGCACACCCATGTTCATGGCAAACTGCTTATTAAGTCTTGTAATTGCTGTCAGACCCGCAGGACTTGAGAGCCGAAATCAATCGCTGGCTTTCTGGGTCTGATCTGGGAGGTTCACGCCCACTCGGGACGCGCAGCCTGTGGCCCAGCCCAAAGCTCCTAGGGTGTCGTCTCTGCTTTCCTGACAGCTGCCTACTGTGTGTGCCCACCTGCGCCTGTGTGCTCCTTCAGATGCCTGTGCGTGCATCGTGCCAGTGGTCCCAGTGCCCGTGTGAGCACCTGTGTGCACCTGTGTGTGTACCCATAGGTGCACATGTGTACCTGTGTGCGCCTGTGTGCTCCTTCAGATGCCTGTGCGTGCATCGTGCCAGTGGTCCCAGTGCCCGTGTGAGCGCCTGTGTGCACCTGTGTGTGTATCCATAGGTGTACATGTGTACCTGTGTGCGCCTGTGTGCTCCTTCAGATGCCTGTGTGTGCATCGTGCCAGTGGGTCCCAGTGCCCGTGTGAGCGCCTGTGTGCACCTGTGTGTGTATCCATAAGTGCACGTGTGTACCTGTGTGCGCGCCTGTGTGCTCCTTCAGATGCCTGTGCGTGCATCGTGCCAGTGGGTCCCAGTGCCCGTATGAGCGCCTGTGTGCACCTGTGTGTGTACCCATAAGTGCACGTGTGTACCTGTGTGCGCGCCTGTGTGCTCCTTCAGATGCCTGTGCGTGCATCGTGCCAGTGGGTCCCAGTGCCCGTATGAGCGCCTGTGTGCACCTGTGTGTGTACCCATAAGTGCACGTGTGTACCTGTGTGCGCGCCTGTGTGCTCCTTCAGATGCCTGTGCATGCATCGTGCCAGTGGGTCCCAGTGCCCGTGTGAGCGCCTGTGTGCACCTGTGTGTGTACCCATAAGTGCACATGTGTGTACCTGTGTGCGCGCCTGTGTGCTCCTTCAGATGCCTGTGCATGCATCGTGCCAGTGGGTCCCAGTGCCCGTATGAGCGCCTGTGTGCACCTGTGTGTGTACCCATAAGTGCACGTGTGTACCTGTGTGCGCGCCTGTGTGCTCCTTCAGATGCCTGTGCATGCATCGTGCCAGTGGTCCCAGTGCCCGTGTGAGCGCCTGTGTGCACCTGTGTGTGTATCCATAAGTGCACGTGTGTACCTGTGTGCGCGCCTGTGTGCTCCTTCAGATGCCTGTGCATGCATCGTGCCAGTGGGTCCCAGTGCCCGTGTGAGCGCCTGTGTGCACCTGTGTGTGTACCCATAAGTGCACATGTGTACCTGTGTGCGCGCCTGTGTGCTCCTTCAGATGCCTGTGCATGCATCGTGCCAGTGGGTCCCAGTGCCCGTGTGAGCGCCTGTGTGCACCTGTGTGTGTACCCATAAGTGCACGTGTGTACCTGTGTGCGCGCCTGTGTGCTCCTTCAGATGCCTGTGCATGCATCATGCCAGTGGGTCCCAGTGCCCGTGTGAGTGCCTGTGTGCACCTGTATGTGTACCCATAGGTGCACATGTGTGTACCTGTGTGTGCGCCTGTGTGCATGTGTGCCTGTGCCCCTGCCCGACAGTGACTGGACGTCGGCCACCTCCTGTCACAGGCAGTGGTTTCCAGACCTCCACAGGTGCCACCATGTTAACATGGCAGAGGGGTCTCAGGCACTCACCTGGAAGTGGCCTGGATCCAAGTTTCCAGAGTGAGTCTTTTCAGCTGCAAGGTCCGATGGTGATGACTCAGGGACCTCAGGGTCATGCGTGATCGACGTGGGGACTGTCAGCTCAGAGGAGAGGATGCACGGTATAACTCACAGCGTGGCACCGCCTGGCACGCAGACACCCAGACCTGCTGCCTTAAGGATGGTCCGTGCTGGGTGCTGGCATGGTGCACATCGTTCCCCACATTTGCTCGGTCATTGTGATGGGGACACTGTCCCAGGCCACCACACCGAGTGTCACTGAGAGCGGGAAGCCTGACCACCTGGGGCCTCAGACATACCAAGTGGGGACCTGTGACACCAGCACGGAGCGAGCATACGCCTGTGTGTGCATCTGTATGTTTGCAAACATGTGCATGTGTCATGACCATATGTGTACCCCTGTGCATCTGTGCGTGTGCCCTAACATGCCCCTGTGTGTGCCCCTGTGTATACACCTGTGTGTGCACATGTGTGTGCCTGTGTGTGCCCGTGTATGTACCCCTGGGCACCTGCGTGTGCCCATGTGTCTGCCTCTGTGCTCCCATACGTGTCTGTGTGCACACCCTTGTGCATGAGCCCCTGTGACTGTGCATGCCCTGTGTACCTGTGTGTGTGTATGTGCCCATGTGTGCGAGCCCTTGTGCCCCTGTGCAGCTGTGTGTGCACCTGTTCACGTCTGTGTACACACCACGTGCATGAGCCCTTGTGCGTGTCTACAGTTGAGTGAAGGCGGGAGCAGGAGGGGAATGCCCGGGAGGACCCAGAGCCGTGACCTGCTCAGACAGTGAGGCCGGGCTCTGGGGCTGGGGGTGCTGGGCCGCCCCCTTTCCTCGCAGGCTCCCAGTGAGGCTAGCTTGGCCTCACCCAGGAGGAATCTGAGCACATGCAGCTTCCAGGAGCCAGTTCTTGACTCGGGCTCTCCGGTCGCTCAGTCTGCCTCTCAGGCCACCGGGCCCTGGGCCGTGCTGCCTTGGTGATGTTCCTGGCCCTGCTTCGAGCTCGATGCTCCCAGGACAGATGGCACCGGGCTGTCCGCACGTAGGGGCTCCACGTCAGCAGCCTGATCCAGCCACCGGAGTGCGCCCTATTCTACAGCCGTCTGGGGCTCGAAGGTCCAGGAAGGGCCCTCCGACGGGGAGAAGCCAGCGCTCTTGGCTCCAGGGCTGCACGGGCTCCCAGGAGGCCAGACTCCAATTGGACCCCTCGAGTTGTCCTCAAGGACGGGGTGCTTGCCCCAAGCAGGCACCGGCACAAGGACCAAGGACGGGAGGGGTGAAAGGGGTGTGTCCCGGTGGGCGGAGCTGCTCCAAGCCTGGAGGAGGCGGGGCCTCCAGGGACCAGACTCCCACTCCTGCCGCTTCCACCAGGCGAGGTTCTGCGCCCCGCGGCCCGCCTGCCCCTTCCTCCTGGGGGCTGCCCTCCGCACAGCCTGTGAGGGCCTGAGGCTGCGGCCTCAGGAGAGTCTGTGCAGCTGTGAGTAAAGGGCCTTGGGATGACCAGACCACTCGGCTTATCTGAGCCGGCCCTGTGTCTGCGACAGGGGTCCTCAGAAGGGACACGCAGAGGAGCCCACGGGACGAGACCACGTGCGGATGGGGCAGCGGTCAAAGCAGGATGTCTGCAGGCCCGGGAGCATTAAGGGCTGAGCACCGGAAGCCAGAGGAGGCCGGAAGGTCCTGCTGTGGGGACCCCAGACTGGCCTGGCACGCAGGGGACGCCCGTCACAGCCGACGCTGGCGTGGCTGGCCGCCAGCACGAACACGCACGTCCCGTGATCTTTGCCACGGGAACCTGGCCTGGCCAGTCGGGCAGCTCCTGCTGCGGCCTGATGCTGGCTGCCATGTACCGTGTGGAGCCGGGAGTATGGGCCGGCGAAGCCTCCGCGGGCCCTGGGCCTGGACTTGTGCCTTTTCTTCGGCAGCACCCCATCGGCCCGTGTGACTTCAGCTCACCCGTGGTGCCGTCGAGGTCAGCACAGGGAGAAACGCTGGACGGGCATTCCAGGCTCAGCCTGACGGCCTCGCGGGCTTGGGGCTCCACTCCCCGGCCACGAACCGCAGGACTCATGGTGCGGGCGGACAGCTTCCCGCCACCTGTGAAGACACAAGTTCCTGAAAGGCTGGCAGGGGCGTTGCCCTGAAGGAGCAGCAGCGTCCGTAACGGTGTGGCTTGCAGACTGTAGGGAGGCCAGTGTGCCGTGCGGGGTCTGTACCCCAGGCTGAGCCAGCAAGGCGTGTCAACACAGCCGCGAGCCCAGTGCCATTCGGTTCCGCTAGGGAGCACACGCCCGCTCCTGGGGCCTGGCCACAGCACAGGGACAAGTGCCTGCTGGCTCCAGCAGCACACCTTGCATGAGTGTGCTCACGCCCATGTGTGCACGTGTGCGGCATGTGTGTGGACAGGGCCTACACATTGCCTGCTGTGTGTGCAGCATGTGTGTGGCTGGTCAGAGACCTTGGGCTGAGTACAGAAACTTCACCGCATCTTGGAGAGCCCGTCTTGTTCTTTGAGAATATAGGTAAGCCCCAGTTTCTAGAACTGACCATTAGACACCTGAACAAGATAAACGAGAAGACAGGACCTAGAATATACTTACACCCTCCTAACATACACGCCCCTTCCCTCGGCTCGCATGCGCACACTGACGTTTACACAGCGGCTCCCACCACACATTGTGTACACAGGGACAGGGCCCTCCTCTGTGGGCGTGGTGCCCGGTGACAGTCTAGGTGGCAGGCCTGCAGTTACAGTGCATGTAGGAGGCCCTGTCTGCCCACAGGCCCACCCTTGAGACGCCCCCGCGCTGGCTCTGGCAGAAGGGGCAGTGCTGGGAGACCGGGCTGAAGAAAGGCCGAGCGCCCAGCTGCACACGCTCCCATCCAGCCTCACCAGCCGCCAGCCAGGGCCTCCATCCTGGAAACTGCCGCGACCTGAGAGCTGGGAGCCGGTCTCTGCCCGAGGGACTCCGGAGACGCGCAGGCGAGGGTGCTGTGGGGACAGTGGAGCTGAGTGTGAGCGGCGGGGGTGCAAACGTTCCAGTCTTTACTGAAAGCTGGGCTAGAGAAAACAGATACACTTTTAAAAAAATAACTATTGTATTTAACTTGATTTATTCATTTTTAATTTAACCAGAAGGGAGAGAGCCAGGGTGAGAGAGAGAGGAAGAGTGAGAAAGCAAGCCTCTAGGTCTGGGACTTGAACCGCGGTTCAGCCTTGGGGAAGTCCAGCACCCTTAATCACCATGCTGCCTGCTGGCCCTGACATTTTTTTAATTGAAGAATTAATTTACTTAACTTTATTCGTTTATTTTTAATTTGACCAGACTGAGACAGAGTGAGAGAGAGAGACGTGGAAGTGAGAAGGCAAGCCGCCAGGGCCGGGGCTCAAACCACGGTCAGCCTTGTGGGAGTCCGCACCCTTAACCATCAGCCACTTGCCGGCCTGATACGCATTTTTTAAAGCAATAGCATATGCTGAAAACACAAGCTGGGAGAAGACGGGGCAGGGGGAGGCAGCAGGGAGCTCGGTGCGCTGGAGGCAGTGGAGCACGGTGCTCCCACCAGACCCGGCAGCCCGGCCTGCGCCCTGGCCCTGGCTGGCCACAGGCAGCGGGGTGCCTGTTGCTCACTCTCTTTCTCTCACTCAATAAAATTTTTCTTAAAAAGACATTTTCTTAAAAAGTAGGGGCTAGAGAGAGAAAAGGAAAGTGAGGACAGGACGAGAAAGAAAGGAGAATGGGGGAGATGCTTCAAGGAGTGGGGCCGAGGAGGGCAGGGGCCGGAGGCAGAGGAGTAACCGTGGCGAGGCGCGCGGCAGGAAAAGCCCAAGAGCTCTCGTGCAAGCTTGAAATGTTCTTTCTACAAAGGAAGAGAAGACACATTAACAGGGGTCCCCGGAGGGCAGACCTGAGTCCCAGCATGCCCTGGGCCTGTGCTACAGCCTCTGAAGCCTGGGCCTTCCCCTTCTCTAAGGACGCGGGCCTGTCCCGGCCACTGCGGCAGGCACGTCCTCTCCCCGGGGCCAGGCAGGCTGTCCTTCAAGCTGCCGGTCACCCCCAGGACAGCGAACTGGGACGTGTTTTCTCTCTGCTTTGCCCACTGCCCCGTGGGACAGGCTGAAGTCACATACTAATAACTCGTATAATTTCCATACCTTAAATAATTTAACGTGAAATCACATAAATAAAATGCTGTAACTGAGCATAATTCTTTATACGTTTTTCTAATAATCCTAGCCTTTTACATTAGCATAATAACACTTGGAATAATTGAAGAACTTAATTGCATGGAGCAGTGGAATATTATCTTCCAGTCCGCGGGCCGCGATGAAGCCCTGATTAGCCTTAATTTAGTTGGTTTTCTCCATTTAGCCTCACATTAGACGAGGCCGAGGAAGGCAGAGAAGCGCACACCAGCCCCGGACCCCGGCTCGCCGACAGGGCTCTGCCCGGCGGCAGGCAGGGACCTTGGGTGAGGGGCTCGGCTGCCTGCATGCGCGAGGTTGCCTTCCGGCCTGCAGGGCACCCGGTCACCCACACTGACACGGTTTGGGTCAGGAAGAAGTAGGGGCTCTTTCCTTTTTTTTCTTCCAACCTCCCTGGCTCCCCCCATCCTCCCCGCTCGCACAGTTACCCCGACGGCCAGGTTCCTTCACATGCTGGCTCTGAGCATTTTCCCAGTAAAACCCCAGCACGCGGAGCTGTCTGAACGTCTGCAGAGGGCCGGCACGAGTGCCTTCACAACGACCCTCCCGGCCGGCGTCCAGAGCCTTCGGTCACACGCGAGTGTCCGCCCAGCCTCACTGTCCTAGGAGCAGGACCGTGGCTCTCGGACACGACCTAGAGAGATCTCGGAGCAGCCCCTGTGGTCACAGGTTGTCCAGGTCACCTCTGAGCACACGGACAGATTCTCAGCACGTGTGCGGCTTGGAACCCTGTGGGGCACCCACCTGAACTGCAGACTGTCCAGGTAAATGCCGTGTCCTGAAGGGCTTCCTGGAGCAGCTGGTCTAAGCGGGCGCTGCTACCAAGCTGCAGCCCGCCATGGGCTTCCCCAAGAGCCCGGCACAGCCAGACCGCAGCACGGGCGGGCAGGAACACACAGGGGGAGGGGTGGTGGGACAGGGCTTCCCCGAGAGTCCCCGTGTCACCCCACGTTGAGCAGAGGGGAGCTGGCTCCAGGTGGCCCGGCTCCTCAGGCAAGGCCTAGCAGGTGACTCCGTTTTCCCAAGGCCGAGTGAGGACTGGGAGAGGACGAAAACTGAGCACAAGGGGTGGCCCTGAGGTTCCAAGAATCAGAGAAGGGTGACGAGCCATGAGACAAGACAGCAGAGCTTGCCTGCGGGGCAGAGGGGCAGAGGGCCTGCGGACAGATGCCCACCAAGTCCAAAGAAGGGCCCTGCCCGCCCTCCAGCGGAGCTTCCCGAGCCTGTGAAGGCAGCCCAGGCGGGGCAGCAGCAAGGCAGAGGTTCTCTGACCACGCTGCCCACAGAGTCGCGGGGGCCTGAGCTGTGGGGACCAGCCTCCAAACCTGCTCACAGCGGGACCCAGGGACCCCGCGGGACAGCCGGTCACCGGCATGGCGGGCCGCAGGGCCACCCCGAGAAGAGGTGCCCCTGTGCTTCCCGGGAAGAGGCAGCCATGTGTGCACGGAAGGCGGCTGGTCCCTGCACTGAGGCCGGGGCCGAGTGGGCGAAGGCGCGGGGAGGGCGAGGCTGCGAGGGAACAGGACCTGTCTGAGCAGTCGTCGCTGTCACGGCTGCCACATGGAGGAGAGGAGGCCTTCCATAGCTGGGTCTGAGTTAGACACGAAACGACACAAGGGTTGGATGGTGGCACAGCGGGAGACGGGACACCGCGAGGCTGGCCCACATGGGGAGGCTCCAGTCCTTGCCTGGAGGCCACCCTGAGGGCGCGGGCACAGACACACCACTGCCTGGCCGCTGGCTGAAGCGGGTGGGTCATGGCATCGAGGCCCTGCTGGGGGTGCTATCTCTGTCTCTTTATCTCTCATCTCTCCATTTTTCTTACTCAAAGAGGAAATAAATAAATAGATAAACTCCTTATCACATGAATACATAGATACAGATAGATAGACGATGACACGTGATATAGATCGAGAGATGGTAGATAGAGGATGGCAGATGAGACACAGATCGGTAGATGCATCGACAGGTGGAGAAGCACGCACAGGGCGGGACAGGACCGCTCAGGAAGAGTGAGGGCGGGTCCGACCTCGCACCCTGGGACAGCGAGCCCTCACTTCCTCCCTCCCTCATCTGGCAAGGCTTCCCGAGCGTGCCCTCCCTCCCGGGCAGGCCAGGGCGTTAATGTTGGTGGACACAGCCCCGCCCTGGCGGGCACAGTCGGGGAGACAGCGCTGTGTGGTGGCGTCGGGGCGGGGGAGACAGCGATGGCGCGTGGAGGCACAGCGCATGGCAGTGCTGTGGAGCCCTGGCAGCCCCTGGGCAGCTGGAGCTGGACAGAGGGAGGGGGGACAGCAGTGAGGGCCGTGGCTGGAGATCTGCTGAGAAACTGGTGGTCGTGGCTGCCGCGCCAGGACCCAGATCCTAGGCTGCCTGCCGCCCCGGGAGCCGATGCTGTGGATGAAGTGGGCGGGAATCACGGGGCAGGGGCAGACGGGGAGGGGCCGAGAAGTCCTGCCAGCCCCACTGTGCCCTCTGTATTTCCAGTGAGGACCCGAGCATGTGGAATGGTGGAGGTGACTCAGTCCGGGGCGTCCTGCTGTGCTGTCACACGTGGAGCAGAATGCGGGCATCCGAACTTCATTCTTGGAAAAGAAGCTTTTAAGGACCGTGACAGGCAGCCCGGGAGGCATGGCGGCTGGTGTGGAAAGGGCGTCACCACGCTGAGCCGGCTGGCGGGCTTTGGTGGACAGCGTGGCTGGCCGCAGGGGCTGCATCGGGGCTGCTGCAGGTCAGTCACCCCTATACATGCTCTCACCTGGGGACAGAGGAGACGGTGGAGCCACGGAAGGTGCCGCGGCCCCCCTGCACCTGTCGGGAGTGCTCGCATGTCCAGGTGGGATGAAATGACAGCGGGCTCTCCGGGCACGGTCGGCCTCAGCACACTCACTCCAACGAGGTTGCCCTGTCACAGCTTGCATGATCCTCTGCACCAAGAGCGCTCCGTTCACAAGCACGAGCCGGAGCAGAGGACACTTCCTCAGGACACAGGCCCGCCCGGCCTGGGCCTCGGGCGTGTGCATACCAAGAGGCTGACAGCCTCCCTGCTCCAGGCCCACAGCCAGCAAGGCCTTTCCCGGGCTTCACTCTGCGTCCTGGAGACGTGCCGGTCGTGAGTCCATAACTTTGCTGTGGAAGTTGATGTGGCACTTAAGAGCGGTGAGTGCTGCCGTGAGCACATCTCCTGATGTGGGCCGCAGGCTGCCCCGGGCCCGGTGACAGGTATGCGGCCGCAGGGCTGACCCAGGCCCGCAACGTGAGCCAGAGGGCTGATCTGTGCCCGGCGATGGGTGTGCGGTTGCAGCCTCCTCACCATAGCCAGCTGAGCTCGGGGCAGCAGGTCTGACATGCTTTGGCCCCAGAGGTTCAGGAGCCATTTGCACCCACGCTTAATGTAGTTTTATTGTTTTATTTATTTTTTTTAATTGGCTTACTTTAAAAAAAAAAAAAAAAAAAAAAAAAAACCGAAAAGAAATTGGACAAAAAGACACACTCTGTGGCCGCTGCCAGCCAGGCTCCACGGCACCCGCACGCCCCAGTGCTTCCCGCAGCGCCCGCCCTGCTGGGCCCAGACTGTGAAGACGTCCAGTTACGGCCCCTAACCCAGAGGTGGCCATGACAGTTTGCCAGAAAGGCCATAAATCTGACCCTCTGTTGCAGCCTCAGCCAAAAACGGAAGAGTGGAGTGGGCTGAGATGTGATTTATCCTCCCCACAAGGCGGCGGTTCCACCAGCACGCCGAGCTCTGGGCTGGCGGCTCCAACTGTGTCAAGAGCAAAAGCCGAGGTGGGGGACGCGGTCTGCACGGGAGCAGGCCCTGGCCAGGCAGTGGGTGAGTTCCACGGGGCCCAGGCGCTCTGGAGCACGTCGGCGTGCCTTACACTCACGTGTGCCGTCCTTAGCTCAGACTATCACCAGGGACCCCACAGTGCACTGCCAGGCTGGTACAGGAGCCCCGGGGAGCAGGGATTCCCGAGACGCTCGGAATGTGTCCCAACGTCACACGGGACAGGGTCACTTGTGGCTTATCCGAATTTCCAATGTACCTGTCTTCTATTTTATTTGCTAGCCTGGCAATTCTGTGCTTGAAGAACTTCTCACACACTCACTATGACTGGTCCTTGCGGGCCAGCGTCCTTGGTGTATGAGCTGAGGCCACTGAGGCACTGTCCCAGCTCCATCCCACTCTGATGCCTTGCACACCAGCTGGCCCAGAGCAGGACGTTGTTCACATTTTATGAAAGTTGGGAGTGCCTGACACACTGAAAGAAAATGCATTGACTTCGGGGGGTGGGTGGGGTGCTAAGGCAGCCTCAGTGAAGACCACAGACCGAGGGCCTTAAACGGCGCACAGTCTCCCGCAGTGCCAGATGTGCGGGCCCGGACTCGAGGGCTTGCAGGATGGCTTTCTTCGGAGAACCGTGAGGGAAACTGTGTCAGGCCGCCCTCTCAGCTTCTGCGGTTCAGGTGTGACCTGGCTTGGAAGAAGCACTGCCCAAACGCTGGCCTCGCCTTCACACGGCATCCCCCTCCGTGTCTGTCCTCAAATCGCCCCTTCTCCTAAGGACGTCAGTCCTGTCAGATGGGGGCCAGCCTGAAGGCCTCGTTTTGATGTTCACCTCTGTAACACCACATCTGTGAATGCGGTCATTCGCGGTACTGGCGTGGGAAGCAGCGCAGGGATCTGGCAGCGCCGTCCACCCCCGATGGTCGGTGGGATTTCGCTGGGCCTGGAGCTGGCTGCCGTCCTCAGCAGGCACCAAAGAGCAGGTCTTCCGAATGAAGCCTCCCTAGGTCGGGGCACCCTCCCCGCCGGCACGTCCTCCTCACGGGGTGCTTACTCCACACTCCATGGCCGAGCAGTTCGGGCGGGGCACGTGCTTCCTCGGTGGCCCAGGGCTTCTGCCCACTGTGTCATTCTGTGTCCCCCAGCTTGATTCTGAAAGTCATCTGAGTTGCCAGAAATGCCTGGCAGGCGGGAAGCAGGCTGCGTGGCTGCGGGGGCTGTCCCTGCTCTGCCGCATGTGCTCATCCCAGGCCTGTCTGGGGCCACAGCGGCAGCCCGTCCCCAAATCATGTGGGTGGCGCCCTCACTGTCGGGACGACGGACCTGTGGGAGTGGACCTCACGTCGAGGTGGCCTGCTCACCACAAAGCATGACAGCCATTGGCTCGCTGGCCTCCCTGCTGGCGAGCCCTGCTGGGTGCAGGAGTTAGGGCGACCAGCCAGAAGACACCTCCGCTCTCGCGGGACCTGGTGTGCTTAGCACCAACTACAAAGAAGAGGTTTTTTTTCTCCCAAGAATCAAACATCTCAACCGGCCATTCAGGGACTGTCTCACGGTCTGGGGCAAGTCCAGAGGACGCGGCTCACTCAGGAAGAACGCCTGGGCTTCCCGAGGAGACCCTGTGAGGGCGACTCCAGTCGGAAGGACGGACGCCACAGTGGCCCGCAGGGCAGGTAGGCCACCTGTCACTGCGTCTGAGCCCTGCTGGGAAGCCCACTGCCAGCTCCCGGGGGCAGCAGCCCGTCAGCCCTCAGGGCACACGTCGTAGTGTCCTCCAGCCTGGCAGTGGCACAGTGCACTACCGCCTTCTTCCCACCCCAACCTGGCCGTGCACCACGGGGACTGACACACAGCCACCCTCGGAGGGGTCCTGTTGCAAGAGCTTCTCCGGGCGGCACACAGGCGTCCCTTCGGCTGCCAGAGCCAATGAATGCCATCCACCTGGCCACCTGCACTGGGGTCCCCTCCTGAACAGCATCATGTCCTTGCTATGGTGACCTAGAGTTTACGCGAGAACTACCAGGGGCCAGTGGAAAAGACCCGCCAGACCCAGCAGGAGGGAGCTGTCTCCAGATGTGTGCTCAGGCAGGACAGTGGTGGCCCTTGGCCACAGTAGTGGCATTGTTTTTTTTTTTAGAGGTTTTTGCTATAGGGCACATGCACTCGCCAGACAGACAGAGACAGAGAGACAGAAAGCGAGAAATCACTCCCCCAGGGGGGATGACCATGCCGCAATCCCCTCTCCTCCATTCTCCTCTCGGGATCTTGGGCATGCACGCGCACGCACCTGGCGTGAGTTTTAAGCCACCGGGTCCGGGACAAGGACCACGGTCGACTACATGGGAGTCCAGCGACACAGCCATCATGCTAACTTCTGGTCCCCAGTAATGGCATCTTGCTGCCTGGCCTGGTAGAACAAGTGAGGGGTTTGCAGTGTACTTTGGGAAAACTGTTCAACCCCTCTGAGCCTCAGGACTTGGGCTTCCTCGTAAACAGGGCGGTTGGTCACAGTCCGGTGGGGAGCCACGGTGTGGACTCAGAGGTACGTGCCGCGTATGAATGTCTGTGCAGTGGCGTGCTGAGTAGTTTTATTAAGTTGGGACCATTCACCTTTTCCTTTTCCGTTGTGACTTTGGATCTGTCTTGTATCTGTCCTCAGGAGCATGCCGCCTCCCTGCGAGGCACCTCCCTCCCATCCCCCGAAGCCAGAGACGCGAAAAGAGGGCGTGGCACCGCTGAGCGTGGAGACGGCTGGGTCCTGCCGCCCAGGGCAGGGGCCTGTGCTTGGTGGCAGGGCTACGCATGTCTTCGTGGGAAGGAGCAGCTTTGTAGGACGTGTCTCTGAGCAGCCACGTCTGGTGTCTTCCTCAGACAGACACCATTAACTGGCCACGTGCCACAGAAAGAGCAAAAGCAAAGTCGAGACAGAGAAGCCCACGGCAGGACGCCCGCAGCAGCAGCTCCAAAGACTGCGGGCACCTGCACCAGGCCCGCCCAGACGCCCCACGACGTCGCAGAGCCACACAGCCAAAGGCAGTGCCATGAGCCGCGTCCTCCCCCGGCTCGGCGAGCCGGCCAGTGCACACCACGAGGGCTTATGCGTGTTAACATAAACCCTCATTAGAGGGGATTAGGAGAGGAACAGTGACAACAGGATGGACACGAACCCTCGGAGGATCCCAGGAAGACGCACACACTAATTATCCTTCCAAATGACTTGGAGACTCGAGGACGCGAAGCCGCATGTGCTCAAGGGAGGCAAGGGATTGTGTTTTCCAGATGACAACTTGTTTGCTGGTGTTTTGCAGCAGTCCTGCGTTCTGCTCCACAGACATGTGCACGCGCGTGCATACACACACATACACACATGCGTGCATGCGCCGTCCACCCTAGGATGCAGACGTTAAGGGGATGCCATCTGAGACAGGGGGAGGCGACCACCCTCATTTCCCTTCCGCACCTTTCTGTGGGGTAGGGTGGGGGCTACAGTCCATCTCGAAGCCCCTCCGGAGGCTCAGAGGTGCCAGGGACATGCTCGGGACAGAGAGAGATGGGGCGGGGTGGGGTGGATCTTATTGGGGCCCCCCTTCAGCCCGGTTCACAGGAAACACGCACATCTTAATGCACAGAGGAATTTCTGGCTTCCTTAAAAGCACACTGGTGTAGATTCCAAGGGAACACCTCCTGCGAGACTATTTAAACGGGGGGTGCTCACATCCACGGGCCTCCCCTCTCACCACCTGGCAACGTCGTAAATGCCCTGAGGCTGCGGCCCCCTCTGCAGTCTCAGTGACAGGCCTGGCACAGGTCTGCAGGGGCCTGCACCTCCACTGAGTGGCTGCCTGGAAAGACGCCAGCGCCTTGTCCGCACACTATGCTGCCCTCTGTGGTTGAGGTCACCAGGGTAAGGAGCCATGGTCTGGAGAGAGTGTGGACAATACTGCTGGTACCGAGCTCAGGGTGGGCGTCAGCACCCTCAGTGCCAGGCCGAGAGCAGGTCCAGGAGAGCAGCCCTCAGGAACAGCACACCTGTGGGCATCGGCCTAGTCGGCTGGGCTGCCCAGCTGCAGGGAGCAGACCAAAGACAGTCTCCTAGCAGGACAGCCGGCGAGGCAGCCGCGCCCTAGGGGCAGCTGTCCTGTCCACCCCAGGTGAGAAGAGCAGTACCCGTCGGCGGCCACGTGAGCACTGGCTGGGCCTGTGTCCACGGAGCAGTTCACAAGCTGCTGGCCCTTCTGGGTTAGGAGGGTTTTGAGGCAAACGATGATATTCTTTGCACAGCACGGGGACCGGCACTGCACCGGCCACTGCTCGCCGCCTCACGTGCCACCATGTAGTCGCTCCTCCAGCCCGTTCATCCTGGGTGCCAGTGTGTCTGCGCATCGTTAGCACCTGGACAGCTGCTGGTCACTTGCTTTAAGTCTATGGTTCGGTCCTAAGAGCAGAGCATAGGGGTCCGGGACGGGGCGGCAGCAGCCTGGGAGGTGCCCACATGGCCAGCCCTGGAGAGCTGCAGTCTGGCCATTAGAAATGCCCTAGCAGCCGTCCCAAGTCAGGACGGGACTGTTGTCTTTGTCTTACCAAAGCAGACGTGAGGCCCAGAGATGCCAGAGACCATCAGCCAAGAAGCAGACGGGCAAGGCTCAGCCCAGGGTCTCTCCCCGGCACTCACATGGCTTGGCGCTGATCTCGGCCCCTCCCGCTGGATCAAGCAGCTGAATCTTCCCTCCTTATTGGCAGCAGTGCCATCCACGGCCTCACTACCTGTGGATGCTGGATGGACAAGAGGCTGACAGCCAACTTTTTACAATTCGTTATAACCAAACAAAAGCAAACACCCAGACCAGCCCTCAGCCATGCCATGCAGGTCTCTGGTGAGCCCGATTGTCTCTGATGGTACACCTGACTCTCCCAGGACTTCACAGCAAGATGTCCAGCCGGGGGGCTGCTAGGCAAACTGCAACGGAACCTCTGAGCTAGACCTGCTGTGTCCTGGGTGACCCCGACCAGCCACGACAGACCCCTGGGCAGTTCTGGAGTTCCACACCCCAGCTCGCAGCAGGGGCCCCAAGCCTCACCACCACAGCAGGCAGCACGTTTGTGCATGTCCTTGCCCTGCAAGGCACCCCCGGTGCCTGAGCAGCCGCACCTCTGCCTCAGGACAGCAGGGATGATGTGATGTGATGCGTTTGTTTTCGGGAAAGATGATTGCTCATGGATGGCTAAGTCCTCGTGGTCCCCGTGGCTTAACACATTATTTACTGTCCCCCACACGTGACCACGCTTGGCCAGGGGAATGAGCTCCATCCTGATGGTTGCACATCCGGGAACTCGCGCAGATCTTCCCATGTCCATGAACACGAAGCGTGCACTAGGTCTGAGAGCATGAAGGGAAAGTGGAGACGCAGGTTACTGAGCCGGGCAGAGCGCTTCCGAGGGCCAGTCCCCGGGCTGGACAGCAGGAAGGTCCATGTCTCAGTCGGCTGCAGCACAGACACGGGCGGGAGGCCAACCTCGTCTTGGTGAGGAGCTCAGCTGGCAGAGCTGCGTGGGCCTCAGCAAGGACGTCCCCTCTGTGGCCGGCACATGGAATGGGAGTGCGTCTGTTCAGTCATCACTAGTCACCACGACATGGGCTCACGGTTAGCCGAGTCCTGACTCAAGGGGAAGTGACGTAACGCCAGGTGTACAGCATGTGACTCTGCGGGTGGTCACGGAGAGCAGGGCACTGCCCACTCTCAGGCAGGCTGGCGGATGGTGCTGGCCGAAGTTTGCTGAACTCCAGGCTGGAAACCATGGTCGCCCTCGGGTCTGAACCCAGGGCCAGTTCAGTCAAAACACCCGAAGTGCCTACGTGCCCCAGCCTGGGCCGCGAGGGCTGGGGAGGGGCTGAGGCCTGCTGCTCTCCCGCCGTCCCTCTCATGTGCGTGCACACACTGTCTCTTGTAAATAAAATGAAATAAAACTTTGAAAAAAATTACAGAAGTGCACTTAGTGATGGGGCAGTTTTGATGAAAATAAATTAGTTAACAAGTAATTGGGAACCAGCTGGTGGTCTGATGGTTGTGGTGCCTGGATCCAACATGGCCAACCACGCGGTTCAAGTCCCAGACCCGGTGACTTGAACACACTCTGGGCAGGTAAGCATGCCTGGCCAAAACCCTGAGAGGAGGGAGGAGAGGGGGTAAGGGACTTGTGTGCCCACCACTGGGGTGCTCTCTCTCTCTGTCTCTGGAGAGTGCACACACTCCCTGGCAAAATTACACACACAAAAAAGAAATCGAACAACAACCCTGCTGAAATCCCACAGCGAGGTAATTTTGGAACACTCAGACGGGGCTGCCTCCACCCCGCCGCTGCCCCGGGCCTCGTCCAGTCCCACGGCACACACGCCGGCACGCGGAACCCAGACACATTTCCCATCTCGGACCCTCAGCTGTAAAGTTCGGTGGCTTCTTAGCATCGCGTATTGGATATAATTTCTGCCCTAGGAACTGGAAAACGTTCCTTCACAGGATCAAAGGATAGCAATGTCGTTTGCAAGCCCTCCATTAGGTTTCCCATTAAAAATGAATGCTGCTAATAATTTCATTTATATGCATTAGTATTTTGGGAAAAAGATGCGTTCACTGAATTTGCCTTGAAATTCCGAATGCTATCAGGAAGTACCGTGACGAGCCATAATACCACGGTGTTTTCCTGATTCATCTCTATTTCTCGATTGTAATATGTCATTATTATGTGACAAAGGCACTGCCTTAGGAAAAGCACCTTTTTTTCCTAAGTTGAGCTCATCTGCTTCTTTTAGTTTCAAGCTTAAGCTAGTCGACATTTTGGCGTCTGCATTACGATGCATGCCACACACTGGCGGTTCTTTCCTGGTTCATTCATTTACTCAAGGCCAGGATCATAAATTTGGAATTAGGTGGGTAACATGACTGGTGAGAAGTTCTGATGTTGTATTTCCTTCCTATTCTCGGCGTGGCAGGGAGACAGCAAGGCGGGGCTCCTCCGTGGTGACCGTGGTCTGGTCCCCAGAGGCCACCCACTCCCACCGTCTATTGCCCCAAAGGCATTGCGGGTTAACGGTGATTTAATGCCCTTATGCATGCATAATGAGACAAGCTTTGCATAAATAATAATAAATAATTGGCTTGTATAAATAATTTATCATTTATTTTTGCAGTAGAAGTAGATTTCTTAGACATATTTTAAACAAAGGGAACTGCAAACATGATCTCAATCAAAACAGGGGTTAAGTCTTTTGCAAACAGCTTTCGAAGTGCATGTGCACTCGGCGTGTGCCCGCGGGCTCTCCCCAGAGCGCCTGCTATCTCACTGCAGTCTCTGCAGCAGGAGGCAACACCTGCGTGGCTCAGCATCGCAGCCCGCTACGAGTTCTACGCTGCAGACTTCATTCGAAAATAAAGTAAGCAATAACTCTTACTGAGAACACGATTTTCCCCCAAACGCGAATCAAGTCCAAACCTTCGGAGTCAAATACAGTACTTTAAAACATGTTTTCCTTTGTTTCCAATGGAGCGTGCATGGGAGATGGAGAGACGGTGCCCTCGTCAGGGTCTGGTCAGGCCGCGGTCCGTCCTCAGGCCGCCAGCCCCTCACAGTCTGGGCTGCGGAGTCTGGCCACAGTGGCCACGTGGGTTCCACCTCCTGAGCAGCGCCTCACTGATGAGGAATTCTGAGAAATGCATTGGAAACCACGCCTGAATATGATAGCATGGGACCAGCAGTTAGCGTAATGGCTATGTCTCTGGACTCCCACGTAGTTGACCACGGTTCTCATCCCGAACCCGGTGACTTAAACTCACACTGGGCGTGTGTGCATGCGTGCCCAAGATCCCAAGAGGAGAATGGAGGAGAAGGGATTGCAGCGTGGCTATCCTCCCTGGGGGGTGATTTCTCGCTTTCTATCTCTCTGTCTCTCTCTGCCTGTCTGGCGAGCGCACGCGCCCTATAGCAAAAACCTCTCCAAAAAAAGAAAAAAAAATATGATGGTGTGAGATAACCACGGTGAGAGGGGACCCGTATCCCAGGGACCCCGTAGATCTTCAGAGCAAATTGACTCCTGCCACCTTCAGTATAAACATGCACGCCAGCTGTTAATTATACTGAGTGAGGCCAGCGGGGGCGCCGAAGTGAATCCCCACAGGGGCACCGTGATTCAGCCTCCCTCACGGGGCACTCACCGCGTCACTGGGCCCTGGGCTCTTACCAAGTGCCTGTCATGGATGGAGGCCGAGCTCCTGAGAACGTGAGTTCTGCAGCGTAGAGAAGCCCTCGTGGGGAGGGGCACCTCGTTCTGCCGCGAGCACTCCATGGGTGCAGGGTACACGGGCAGGGCGACGCTCACTGAACGCACGTCCTTCACCGCCCATGGCTGGAGCCTTCCCTGCTCACACTAAAAGAAACACAGACTGCGATCGCAAGGAGCTGCTGTGTCTTCTCCGGTCTCCCAGCCTGCTGTCATTTAAGGCACAGCATACATCACGCTGTCGCTTTTCTTTTCTTTCTTTCTTTCTTTTTTTTTTTTTTTTTTTTTTGGAGAGGTTTTTGCTATAGGGCGCGTGCGCTCGCCAGACAGACAAAAAGAGACATAGTGACAGAAAGCGAGAAATCACCCCCCAGGGGGGATGGTCACACCGCAATCCCTTCTCCTCCATTCTCCTCTCGGGATCCTGAGCACGAACGCACACGCGCCCGGCGTGAGTTTTAAGCCACCGGGTCCGAGACGCGAACCGCAGTCAGCTACGTGGGAGTCAAGCGACATAGCCATTACGCTAACTGCTGGTTCCCACGCTGTTGCTTTTGTACATCATTTTTCTCAGTCGCAATAAAATGCCTGATTATTTGATGTGCATAAAACAGTTTTATATGAAGTGAGCATTTAAGACCATCCCACGTGGAGCTGTGACGTGTAAAAACTCATTTTAGTACAGAATCTGTGGCATTCATGTAGCGACTAAAATATAGATAAACATTTTCATGTAAAAACAAACATGTTTGTGCTTTCTTTTTTTTATTTTAAATAATTACTTTATTTAATTTTATTTATTTATTCATTTATTTTAATTTGACCAGAAAGAGACACACACACAGAGAGAGAAAGGGAGAAAGTGAGAAAGCAAGCCACCAGGTTGAGGACTCGAACTGTGGTCAGCCATGTGGGAGTGGCCAGCGCCTTAACCGCCACGCTGCCTGCTGGTCCCAGACACGTTTCGTGCTTTCCACAGAAACATCCAGTGCTGGTCCTTCGGCCCTCCGTCCCCCCGGCTTTGCGACGTGCTTCTCCGTCGCCGTCCGCAGCGAGCTGCTTTACGAGCCCTCCTGGAACCGCGGCAGTGACAGGCTCGCGAGCCGTCGGCTCTGCTGGTTAGACCCCTCTCCGTCAGGCAGCCTGCACACGTCTCGTAAAGGCCATGAACAGGGTGTGTCATGCCGCGGTCCCTCCTCAGGCCTCCAGCCCCTGCGGGCTGCGCCGTGACCAGCGTCCGCCTGACACACACACCTGCCGGTTAGTGGCCGTGGCCCTGCTCCGTGGGCCCACATTTCATGGATTCCGTCACCTGCGGTCAGTATGAAACAGGAATGGAAGATCCGAGGGACAAGCCATCCATGCACAGTAAGGCGTGTGCTTAGCATGACGACTGTCACCACCCCACTCCATCCCGCGAGGGGCCGTGTGCCACGCCGTATCCACCCCGCTTGTCGTGGTCAGTCTCCGCCCTCAGACTGTCGGCACCGCATGCAGAATGCCGCTCCGGGGGCTCTCGCTTTCCCTAAGACGTCCCCAACGTGCAGGAGCTGTGTCCCCCTCGGCACTGGCACGTGCTCATAGGACAGACGGCGTGCACGTAGTGGTCGGAGCCTTCCCAGGACCAGGTGCGCCCCAGCAGGAGCTCCTCAGAGATGGGGAGACTCCGTATTCCTTTGAATCAACAGTCCCGGTGAGACGAAGGCCTGGAAAAGTCTTGGTCTTGCGAGCTTTGCTCCTTAGAGTAGGTCCAGGGAAATACCAGCTCGCCGGCTCTCTTACGCCGGATACTCTCAGCCCCCGAATTAAATGGCATATGCGTGTTCAAGAATCCTGAGCTCGTTTCGCAGAGCAACTAAATAATACTTGACATTTGACGCTGTTTAAAAATAAAAGCTGGAAACCACTTGGAGACGGGCACATCCGCGTAGGCACGTGACGTCCTTGATTCGACAGCGTGAGGCCGGGTCACAGATTTTGACGGTGCATCAGCCCCTGGGTGCCGCGTGCTCCCAGAGTCAGCGCGAGTGGGCTCGGCGGTCGCCACTCAGGGCTTCCATGCAGAACCTGCACCTTCCAGCCACATGTCTTTTTGCAATCCGGAGTGTCTTCCTGGTCCGCAGCCTCCCTGGGTGCCTCTGCCCACCACGCTGGCTTTCCTCCATGCATTACTCCCGGTGGAGACCGCATGTGCCAGGCCAGTGCTGGGCACTGGGGAGAGTGGGGGCTCGGTGGACTGACTGCGGGTGTTGCGATGTCACCACCGTGAAAGCTCGTCAACGACCCACCTGCCATTTCTGGGACATCATGCTCCTCCCGATAAACAAGCAATGCCCCATCTAGACAGGCTGGGAGCAGTCAGGTGAGTGGGCGGGAACATCCCCGCCCCTCCCCGCGGTCCTGCACCTGTGACGAGGGGGTGCGTTTGTCACGGGCAGTGGTCCATCCTTGCCCTCAAAGCCGGGACGCGAGCCTGCCTGTGAGATGTCGCCCAGCCCTCAGCTCCACTGTGAGGGGAAAGTGCGTGAGTTAGAGGGAAAGCGCTAGCAGGGCCTTCCTGAGCAGCAGATGGGGACAGGGTGGCCTCCGGCCTCGTGGCCCTGCACCGCCCTGAGAGCCGTCCGCCAGCAGACTGTCCTGGGGGTGCCTGCAGGGTCTCAGCCCTCCCGCCTGAGTCTGAGAAGCCTGTCACCCGTCCCAGCCCTCGGCGTGCTTCCTGTTCCAGGTAACTCTCCCTCTCATCTTGGTCCTGCCAACGGCCTACTCCCAGAATCCAACGTTGGTGGCCCTGTCCCCAGCCCACAGCATCTCCTGCCTCTCTGTCCCTCCGTCACACACGCTGCTGCCCTGCCTCTCACGACAGTCAGTCTTCTGGGTGTGGACTACGGTGCAGCCCCCCATGTTCACCTTTCAGAGTTTCTCTGGGCGGGTGTGTAGTTCACGGGGTGCGGACAGCACGTGCGTTGTCACGTTGGCCCGAACACGGCAGCATCCCAGTGTCATGGCCAGCGTTCTGTCGTGGCAGCCTCACGGTTCCCAGCTCACCAGTGCAGCGCTCGCCCTTCTCTCCGGACACTGATCCCTCTGCTGACCTTCAGGTTCTGGAGACGTTGTCTCCACTGCCCAGGAGAGGGTCTCCCCACATCAGACTACTGGGCTCCGGAGAGACAAACCCTCACGTTTCTGGAACGTGGGAGGGTGGAGGCTGCCGGCCTCTCTTCCCAGGGAAGGTGCTGGCCCTGCTCTGCCGACAGCGGCCAAGCAGCTTCTTACCCCTCAGGTCTCTGGTACGCTCTGTGCACGGTGCTGGCTTGCTGGCCATGCCCCACGGTTAACCTCACACGACTCACTTCGGACAGTCATCTTTTAAATCTTCCTTATTTCTAATAGCTGTCGGCTGCACATTTTCTCAGGTTTCTGAGGTCTTCGCAGCGTGTGGTTTGTGCCCATCAATGAGTGACAGCTCTCACACCGCAGGCCTGGACCACTGTCCACCCGGCCCGCAGGCCCGCCACGTCCAACGCCTGTGCGAGTCACCCCGGGAAGTGCTGGGGGGCTCAAGGACATAGCCCATCAGAGCAGCAGTGCCCACCTGAAGGAAGAGGAAGCAGCCTTCCCGGAGGAGGGGGTGGGGACAGGAAGCTCCCGCAGGACCCGGAGCACAGGCCCACGCGGCGAAGCACAGGGAGCGCCAACACCGAGAGAAGCAGAGGAGGCAGGATAATAAGGCAAGACCAGAAATCAATAACAGAAACAAACAGTCAGTGAAACCGAAAACCGTTTCCTTCACAGGATTAATAAATTTGAAAACGTCCTGGCCTAGCTGATTAGGGAAATAGAGAGAGAGAGACGGCATACAAATGATTGCTACGACAAATGCCAGAAGGCACGGCTCCTAATCCAACAAAACCGAAGGACGCAAATAATAAAAATACATGGAAGGATATTATGGGTGAATGAACGACTCCATGGCGATTAATTGTATGACGTAGGTGAAACAGACATATCTATTGAAAGACAAAATATTGAAAGACACAAAATAGAAAATCTCATTAAAGAAAACATCACCAAAATAGATAGCCTCATTCCTTTTATAGAAATGGAACTTGATTTAAAAATTTCCACATGGGGACCTGCAGATGGCATAATGGCTATGTCACTGGACTCCCATGTAGTCAACCACAGTTCAAGTCCTGTGGCTTAAATTCACGCCGGGCACGTATGTGTGTGTGTGTGTGTGTGTGTGTGTGTGTGCCCAAGAGAAGACGAGGAGAAGGGACTGCGGTGTGGCCACCCCTGGGGGAGGGGAGTGATTTCTCTCCTTCTGTCTGTCTTTCTGGTGAACGCACCCACTCTATAGCAAAAACCTCTCCAGAAGAAAACTCCAGGCTTCACTGGTGAATTCTATAAGATAATTTTTATATTTGGAAGAAGTTTTTGCTCACACACACGTGCCCGGCATGAGTTTAAGTCACCAGATCTGGGACTCGAACCGTGATTGACTTCATGGGAGTCCAGCGACATAGCCATTACGCCAACTGCTGGTCCCAAAGATAATTAAAAAAAAAAAAAAAGAATTGATTCTGTTCTTGGACCAGCCTATAACTTAGCAGTTAAAGAGCCAGGTCCCGCATGGTTACCTGCAGTCTGAATTCCGACTCTGGAGGCTTGGATTAGGCCCAATGCATGTACCCACGTATCTCAGTCCTGGCACGTATGAGAAGCGGAGGAGAGGACCGTGGCCTGACCACACACTGCTGCGTCTCTGGTGGGACGCCTGTCCTGTGCAAGCCCGTTCGGCATGGAGGTGGTGTGATCTTCATATCACAATCAGACAAAAGTATTACAAGATGAAAACTATGAACTAGCAATTTGTAAGAAAACAGAGCAAGCATTTTAACACAATTTTATGGCAAGTCCAAAATCATACAGAACTGCTATAAAATTTGGTTAAATTAGGCTTATCCAAGAAATACAAGGTTGGTTGTGTAAATAATGAGTTAATGTAATTAATAGTACTAATGACCTTTACAAGTAAATAAAACCGTCTAGAAATGTTCAGTTTTCACTTTTGCATGTCAGAACCACTCGATCGCAACAAGTGAACATTTGAACACACTGAAAAAATAACAGCCCCTCGGGCACCCATGACGGTGAGAGCACTGCCCCACTGCAGAGCCACACGGGGAGTTCAGGGTCATGGCTCACGGGGCAGAGGCTCCGGGGCCAGGCCGGGAGTACGACCACAGGGACCGGGGCCAGGCCAGGGATATGACCGCAGTCACCTGGGCCAGGCTGGGGATATGACTGCAGTCACTGGGGCCAGGCCAGGAGTATGACCACAGGGACCAGGGCCAGGCCAGAGATATGACCATAGTCACCAGGGCCAGGCTGGGACTATGACCACAGGGACCAGGGCCAGGCCGGGGATATGACCGGAGTCACCAGGGCCAGGCTGGGAGTATGACCACAGGGACCAGGGCCAGGCCGGGGATATGACCGGAGTCACCAGGGCCAGGCTGGGAGAGTCTCCACCAGGGATAGAGGCTCAGAAGGGCAAATCTGAGAGGTGAACATTCCAGGAGGACCCGGTGGGGGGCAGGAGGGCCCCCGTGTTAGCGAGGTTTACTTCCAGAGTTCAGCCAGTGTTTCAGAGTAAATGTAAGAGGCAATCTCTCATGTTTCTGTCAGGGCTGGGGAAAAGGCATGTTGAAATGCACCAGAACACTGTTCTCCTTAACAAGGCCTGACCTGAGAGAAACTACTTAACCGGAGCCTCGTCTGCTGGGGCTTATCAGAGCCGAAGTGGGAGGAGGGAGATACCCCACCCCAGCCCCACCTATGGACGTGAGAAGAGAGCTTACTGAGAGGCAGCTGTGACCTGGACCGTCCAGAGACACAGGCTCACTAAAGCCAGAGGCCTGCCACAGGGCGGCAAGACCTTTTTCCTCAGCAGCTGACCCCCACGCACTAACTGCCATTATAGCAATCCCTGCCCCAGTACGTGTCCAGCCAGCGAGAGGAAATTACAAGGCAGACTAAAAGGCAAAGACAGGACATTGACAACACAGAGCCAGTACTAGAAACCAGCATGGCGGAGAGATTCGAATTCGTAGTTGGGGAACGTGACACAACGAAGACTACAGGTACTGCAGTAGCATGCAGGGAGAGGGCAATGTGAATGGAGAGTCCCACAGGAGAGCCGAGAGGAACCGTAGGCCATGGGCGCCGGAGAACGCCTTCGAGGGGCTTGTTGGAAACTTGACCCGGCTGGGGGAAGAGTCTCCCAGCGTTCGGATCCATCAGTGGAAACTCCAAGACTGAAAACAAAGGAAGAAAACCTGAAAAGAGGAAGAGAGCGGGGGCCCACGGCAGGTGTGACGTCGCATACGTGGGTGGGACTGTGAGCAGAGAGGAGCCAGGAGAGAGGTTCAAAGCGATGATGGTAAGAACGTCCGTGAGTTAATATCAGACAACCGGCCTTAGGCAGGAGCTCAGAAAACACCGAGAAAATACGAGGCAGAACTGTGCCTAGGCATGTCCCTTAACATGCAGAGAAGCCAGGATGAGAGAACATTCTGGAGGGAGCCGGACGGAAAAACACCTTACTACAGAAGAGCAAAGATAAGGCGTACACCCAGCTTCTCAGAAACCATACAAGCAAGAAGGGGGGGGGGGGGATATTTAAAATGTTTTAAAGAAAAGGAAAAGGTTAAAAACCACCAACCTAGAATTCCACACCTTGTAAATAGTCCTTCCTAAGCGAAGGCCCACTAGACGTTCTGGGACGAGAAGGGAACGGAGGTGTTGTCGCGGACAGACTTGCAAGGACCATTAGAGCTGTCCTTGGCCGCCCCAGGGCACCGCGGCACAGCACTGACGGCTCCCCAAGAGGCTCTGTTCACGCCCTGGGCCTGCTTATACCTGGGGCTGGCTGTGGGGCCAGGGTGAGCACACACGAAGACTCTGTTGAAGGTGTCTCCCTCTCTCTCTCTCTCTCTCTCTCTCTGGATGTAAATAAATAAACTTCAAAAAGAAAAGAAAAGTACTCTAAAATCAATAATCTGAGCTTCCACTTTTTTTTTTTTTTTTTGGAGAGGTTTTTGCTATAGGGCACATGCGCTCGCCAGACAGAGAGACGGCAAGTGAGAAACCACCCCCCAGGGGGGATGGCCACAATCCTTCTCCTCCATTATCCTCCCGGGATCTTGGACACAAACGCACACGCGCCCGGCATGACTTTAAGCCACCGGGTCCGGGACTCAAACCATGGTTGACTACATGGGAGTCCAGTGACATAACCATTATACTAACTGCTGGTTCCCCACTTTAGGAAACTAGAAAAAGAAGAGCAAATTAAATTCAAAGTAAGAAAAAGTAAATAAATAAGAAGTAGAGCAAACATACTAAAATTGAAAACAGGAGATTAATAGAGAAAATGAGGAGCCAGCAGGTGGTATGGTGATGAAGGCACTGGACCCCCACATGGCCAACCACGGTTCAAGTCTTGGACCTGGTGGCTTGCTTCTCACTTTCTCTTTCTCTCTGTCTCTCTCTGGTCAAATTAAAAAATATAGTAGTGATGATGAATAAACCTAAATAAAATAACTCTTTAAAAAATAGAGAAAATAAATTATACCAAAAGTACATTCTTTTTTCCTTTTTAAAGGTTTTTGCTATAAGGTACATACACTCGCTGAAGAGACACAGAGAGACAAAAAGACATGAAGCAGGAGATCACCCCCAGGGAAGATGGCCACGCTGCAATCCCTTCTCGTCAATTCTCCTCTCCAGATTCTGGGCACACAAGCACATGTGCCTGGCATAAGTTTTAAGGCACTTGTTCTGGGACTTGAACCATGATCGGCTATGTAGGAGCCCAGTGATGTAACTGCTCTGCCATCTGCTGGCCCCCCAGAAGCCAATTCTTTAAAAAGGACAAAGAGACTCAATAAGCCTCTAGCCAGACTAAGAAAAAACTGAGAAAGGATGCAATCTGCTAACGTCACAAATGAAAAGGGGAGGGACTAGCACTTGGTGTAATGGCTATGTCGCTGGACTCCCACGTAGTCGACCACAGTTCGTGTCCCGAACCTGCTGGCTTAAACTCACACCGGGCGCGTGTGCGTGCGTGCCCAAGATCCCGAGAGGAGAATGGAGGAGAAGGGATTGCGGCGTGGCCATCCCCCTGGGTGGTGATTTCTCGCTTTCTGTCTCTCTGTCTCTCTCTGTCTGTGTGGGGAGTGCATGTGCCCTATAGTAAAAACCTCTCAAAAAAAAGAAAAAAGAAAAGAAAAAGAAATGAAAAGGGGATACTAGGAGAGGTCTCGGCGTTAATAATCCGGGAAAACCATCAACAACACTACACTCACGAGTTTGGCGAGTCACGTAACATGGACAATTCCCTGAAAGACAAACTGCCAAACGCATACAAGAGAACAACGTTAAGTACACCCAAGTTTTTTCAATTAATGATTTTTTTCAATTAAAGTCATTACATTGAATTGGTAATTAAGAACCTTCAACCCAGAAATCACCAGGTCAGGACGGGTTCACTGCCAAATCCTGCCAGCGCTGCCAGGGAAGCCACTTCCTGGCACCGCTCAGGAAACAGAGACTGAGGGCCGCATGCGCCCACACCCGGCCCCGCGCACAGCACAGCGGTCAGACGGGGCGGCGCCTGCTCAGGACCGACAGGAACCCCCGCCAACGTCCGCACATCCACTTGAGCAACGTAAACGTGAGGACGCGCCCGCCCCGGGCAGCCACCTGGGCGTACAGGGTGGCTGGAGAGCAGTCGTGTGCGTGGCGGCACCGCAGGCTGACCGGCTTCACACGTGCAGAGACACCGCGGCAAACGCCAACACCTGATTCAGATGAACAACTCACAGGACATTGGGAATCGAGTGGAACTTGCTCAACTTGATCAAGAGTATCTGCAAAAAATCCCTCGTGACTAACGTCGCACGTAGTGGGAGAAATGCACGGCTTTTCCACCGTGACCGCGGCCCGCGCAGACACGGTGCGTCTCGCCCGCCAACGTCGCGCTGGAAGTGTAGCTTTGAGTGTTACATTTAGGAGTGGGAGTGGATGAGATGGAGGGAAAAGAGCAAAGGGGAGGGGAGGGGAGGGAGGACAAGAAAGGCGGCAGGGCGTACAGATCGAGGAGGACATCACACTTTCTTCACCGGTGACTGGATTATGCAGAAAATCCCAAACAATTGACCCAATCTCTCCTGGCACCAATAAGCAATTACGGAAAACTCTCAGGGCACAGGTTAATGCAGGAAAGTCAATCCCCCTATACGCCAGTCATGTGAAAACCGGATCTGGAACAGAGCATGCGGCCCTAGTCACAGTAGCCCTCCCAAGGTGCGGCGTGCAGGCCCAGGCCCCGCGGAGCACCTAGCACCCCTGTGTGAGCAGCCACAACGCTCCCACGAGTCACCGAAGAAAACTGGGTGGAGCCATGTCCACAGCAGCCGTGGGAGGACTCGACGTTCCAAGATGTCGGTCTCCCCGGTTGACCCCTCGGTGACATTCCACGCTAAGGAAGATCCAGCAGGCTCCTTGCTGGGCGTCAGCGCACCGGCTGTAAGCTCGTGTGGACACACGAGTCTCAGGACAGTCAGCGCTGCAGGAGAGGAGAGCGAAGGCGGGGACCGCCACGCCGGCTTCCAGACCTCCTGCGGATTACACCGACCAGGACAGCAGTGTTGATGGGAGGGTGGACATGACCATGGGGACAAAATACGGAGACAGACCCACATGAATGTGTCGCCTCTGATTATGGAGCACAGGCAATGGAGTGGAGAAAAGGGAATCTCTCCACACATGGTGCCTGACCAACTAATCTCTCCACACACGACCAACTAATCTCTCCACACATGGTGCCTGACCAACTACACAGGCGAGCGGTCGAGCCCAGGGCTGGCCCCGTGCACGACGGCTCGTCACTGTGTGCTGGGAGCCCGATCCCACGTGCCGACCATGCTTCAGAGCCACCCCCAGAGCCGGCAGTAGAGGGACACGTGGGGCCCACACGCATGCACGTGCGAAACCCTGACGGGACGGGAATGGAGGGAGACGGGAAGGCGGCACGGCCGTGCCTCTCGGAGGGGTCTCGTGCTCACACACAAGTCCTCTGAGGATGGAAAATAAAGAGATGTATAAAACTAGCATAATAAAATGGAACCTAGAGACCAAGTTTCCACCACCATCAAAAAATAATTCAAAGTGGATTACACTCCTAAATGCAAAACGCAAAACTCACCTTTTAGAAGATAACAGAAGACCATCTGGATTCGGAGGTATGATAACGACTCCTTAGATACGCTCAAGCCATGATCCGTGAAGAAATAGTGGGTAAGCGGGACTTTATTCAAACTGAGAACTGCACTGTGAAGCGTCCTGTCGAGGAAACCAGCAGACAAGCCTCAGACTGGGGAAAGCGTTTGCAAAGGTGCACAGGTGAGGTGCTGCTGTGCACTCACCACACGTCCTGCTGACACGGCAGCAAAAGGCCCGCCCGTGGCCTGGTGGTTAAGGCAGCTGAATTCCACAAGAGCAGCTGCGTGGTTTGAGCCCTGGCCCCAGCTCATGTGCATGTGAGCCCAAAATCCTGAAAGGAGGGAGAGACGGAGATGTGTCATGGTGTGACCGTCCCTGGGGATCGATCTCTCTCTCTCTCTCTCTCTCACACACACACACACACACACACACATGCCTCTTGGTAAATCTTTTAAACAAACAGAAAACTCAATAATAACAAAAGAAACAACCGGACATGAACTGAAGACGCTAACACACCCCTCAGCCCAGAAGACATCCAGGTGACAATTTCCCATGATCAACACTGTGTGGGATTAGATAAACATAAATGACCAGGAAGTAGAAAGCCCCAACCAAGACTCCCACATGCAGTTTCTACCGATTTCCGACCATGGGACTGGAGCAGTGCAGCAGGGGAAGGACGACCCTCCCAGCAAGCGAGGCGGACGCAGCCTCGGCCCTGGCTTCCCAGCAGAGCCGGACTCGGGGAAGAGCAGGACTCTGCGCCCATATCAGCGACTGTTCGTGAGTAAAGGAAGAAAGGGTATTGTGGTGGGTTATGGCTTCAGAAAACTGTGGAAATTTTAGGCAGGGGACCAGCAGTTAGCATAATGGCTATGTCTCTGGACTCCCACGTAGTCGACCGTGGTTCGCCTCCCGGACCCGGTGGCTTAAAACTCACGCCAGGCGCGTGTGCATACGTGCCCAAGATCCCGAGAAGAGAATGGAGGAGAAGGGATTGCGGTGTGACCATCCCCCCTGGGGGGTGATTTCTCGCTTTCTGTCTCTCTTTCTGGCGAGCGTACATGCCCTATAGCGAAAACCTCTTGGAAAAAAATAATAAAAAATAAAAAAATAGAAAAAAAAAGTTGCCTACAAAAATTCTTAAATCCAATTTAAAAATCAACAAAGGGATGTCTTTTACAAGGAAAAATGTATCGAGAACAAGTTATAAGATCGCAACTATGTAACTTATTGGTTGTTACATGCTGAAACGTTGTTAAAAGTGTAACGACTGTAGGAAGGCCCTGTATTTGTACATAACTGCTACAAGAAACACTACTTAAGCACCACTTCCATGTACATACCGCAAACTAGAAAGAGCGTAGAATTGATGTGAAAAGGTTCTGAAGGCCATAGAAGGGGGTGGGGTACTGAGAAAGAAACAGGTATAATTTCCTTTCAAAGATGTAAAGATAATACACAGAGAGTATCATTGAGTAGAATTCCAAATTACTGGGATGGGGGTGGGAGATTTAAAGACAAATAATGAGCCATACAGCCAAAAAAAAAAAAAAAAATACAAAGAAAAGTTTCAATAAAACGAAAACAGACAGTAGGAATAGACCAGGTGTGTGTGTTGTCTTAACAAATATGGATAAATTAAATGTCTTTATTAAATGACAAAATATTTCATGTTAGATTTAAACATAATTCCAACCAGAATCCAAATTACACAAAAGCTAAAAATTAAAAATAAATACACAGGCAGAGTAGATGGGAAATACAACAGGAATGACGGAAATCATACTGCAAAGGTAGAACCAGGGCAGTCTCAGTTGAGTTCTAAAGGGAGGGTTAGCGGCGCACACCCGTGACCAGCAGTGTCGTCACAGTGATCAGCCACACAGCCACAAATAAGAAGCCACACCTCTTGCCTGTACAGAAGCTGATAAACTGCGATCAGATCGGCTTTGGGGCATGAGTTTGCCAGTGATCCCAGCTCCAGCCCTCCACACACCCAAGCAAGCATCTGGGCCCCTCGGCATCAGTGTGCAGGAAGCTCTGTGTCCGCAGGTACCACAGGGTGTCTTGCTCGTGGCCCCAAATAATCACATTCATTGTATAAACGTCACTTAGAGGGGCGTTCCCTCATCTTGGTGTGATAACCCTGGGAATTAGGGAAAGACCAAAGCTCATCACCTGCATGAGTTTGAGCCCACAGCTAACGGCCTCTGGAGCCCAATAGGACCCTGATCCAAGACTAGGAATTATTTAGGAATCAATAAAAATCAGAAGACTTCATCTCAAACCTGTAGACCATGATTAAGTCCATACTCAAGAGTGTCCCGTCCCTGTTCGGGCGCCATGTGTCCCGACCCGGGGGGACAGTCGAGCAGGTTTCCTGAGGGAAGGAGTGAGAGCCAGGACAAGCGGCACAGTGTCACGACACGGAGACGACACAGTGTCTTCAGTGTCATCTGTTTATTGTGGGCAGCACGGTACAGCACAGAGAGACAACGCAGTGTTACAACTCTTCAGGGTCACGTTGTCTATTGTGAGCAGCACGGAGACAATGTGATGTCACAGCTCTTCAGGGTCGTCTGGAGACGACGTGGCGTTACAGCTCTTCAGGGTCCTCCGGGTCATCTGGAGACGATGCGGTGTCAGCTCTTCAGGGTCCTCCGGGTCATCTGGAGATGATGCGGTGTCAGCTCTTCAGGGTCTTCCAGAGACGATGCAGTGTAACAGCTCTTCAGGCTCTTCAGGGTCTTCCGGGTCATCTGGAGACGATGCTGTGTCAGCTCTTCAGGGTCCTCCGGGTCATCTGGAGATGATGCGGTGTCAGCTCTTCAGGGTCTTCCAGAGACGATGCAGTGTTACAACTCTTCAGGCTCTTCAGGGTCTTCCGGGTCATCTGGAGACGATGCTGTGTCAGCTCTTCAGGGTCTTCCAGAGATGATGCAGTGTAACAGCTCTTCAGGCTCTTCAGGGTCTTCCGGGTCATCTGGAGACGATGCGGTGTCAGCTCTTCAGGGTCTTCCAGAGATGATGCAGTGTAACAGCTCTTCAGGCTCTTCAGGGTCTTCCGGGTCATCTGGAGACGATGCGGTGTCAGCTCTTCAGGGTCTTCCAGAGACGATGCAGTGTTACAACTCTTCAGGGTTCTCTGGGTCGTCTGGCGATTGTGGGCCAGGCATCGTGGTTATATACATGCTGGTGGGCCGTGATTGGTTGTAAAAGGTGGGTTATGATTGGTTGCTTTTGGACCAATCAGGAGGTGCCAGATATGCAAATCTGAGGGATTCTAGTGGCCAATCAGAGAAAGGCTTCGAAGGTCAGGTTTTTTGAAGGGAACCAATCGTGACCTTTGGCATTGTGTAATTGTTTGCTTTCTGAGGAACCGGCGATATTCGCTGGTGCGCAGCCTCCCACCCAAGAGAAAACTCATAACTACGTTTTCACTATTTAATAACACACTTCATGTGTGTGTGAGTACATGTACTCACAATGAAGAAGGGAGGAAAATGTACCCCGTGCCTTGCCAGGCTACTACCTCAGGTAAGACACTAAAAGCAGAACCCGTGGCCAATGAAGAATAACGAGGTCAATGACGTTTACCAGCGGCTCGTTCACACGGTACTGCCTGCGCCACTCCTCTCCGTTCCCTTCTGGCAGTGCCGTATGCTGCCCCATAGTCTGGGTTTACGTTACAGGGAACAGAGCCACCGCTGGGCTTCTACTGGGCTGGCGGGAATGTCACGACGCATTTTTCTGTTTTTCTTTGCCAAAATGTGTCACGACTTTTCTGACAACTCAATACTTACAAATTACATAAGGCAGCCCATTTACCATTTTATACCTATGTTTTTTGTTGTTTTGTTTTTGCCTTTGTTTTTGTTATGTGGATGGGTGTGCTTGCCAGAGAGAAGAGAGAAAGAGAGAGGGGAAGGGGGGGGGAGGTGGGGATAGAGAGAGAGACAGAGAGACAGAGAGAGAGAGGGAGAAGGAGGGAGGAAAAGAGGAATGCCGCCTCAGGTGGCATGGCCACACAACAGTCCTTCCTCTTCCAGTCTCTCTCGGGGATTTGGCACACATGCACATGTGCCCAGGATGATTTTCAAGCTTCGGGGTCTGGGATTCAAACTGCCCAGTCAGCCATGTGGGATCCAGCACCTTAACCACCACACCACCTCCTGGCCCTATATCTACTTTTAAAACAAAAATGTCAGGTCCATGAGCATCCTAGATTAAATAGTCTATGTTGTTATAAACAGAGAAATTTCCCCGGAACTATGAAAACCACTCTCAGAGCTTCCTGTCACTACCTTTTATTATTATTATTATTATTATTATTATTATTATTATTATTGGAGAGGTTTTTGCTATAGGGTGCGTGCGCTCGCCAGAGAGACAGAGCGACAGAAAGTGGGAAATCATCCCCCGGGGGGATGGCCATGCCACAATCCCTTCTCCTCCATTCTCCTCTCAGGATCTTGGGCATGTACACACACGCGCCCGGCGTGAGTTTAAGCCACCGGGTCCAGGACTCAAACCGTGATCGACTATGTCCGAGTCCAATGACATAGCCATTACGCCAATTGCTGGTCCCCCGTCACTACCTTTTACTGCAATACCCATGTTTGCCTTCCAAAGCACTTTCCTACTTCTAGGAGACTCAGAACGAGCAAACTGGGTCCATGCAGTGTCTGATGGCCAAGGGAGCCAGATCCCACATGGCCGGCCATGGCCGAGTCCTGGCCCTGCCAGGCACACGTGAGTGTGGACACAAATCCAACAGCATGGAGAAGTGGAGGGGAAGGGGTTGCGGAGTGGCCCTCTCTTCTCTCTCTCCCTCTCTGTCTCTCTCTCTGCTGAGCACATGTACCCTCTGACAATTTTTTAAAAACGAATTAACTGTCTTTATATAAAATCTTTGTGTGTTTTTTATGGCGAGAAGTATCCCGTAGTGTATATTGGCACACTTTCTCAAGCCATCCTTCTGTTCTTAGACATTTTGGTTGGCTCCATGTCTTAGCATTTGTAAATAATTCCGCAATAAACCTAGATGTGCAAGCATTTTTCCAACTGAATGTATTGCTGTCCTTTGGGTAAATGCCCAAGAGCGGGCTGCTGGTTGTATAGTAGTTCTGTTTCTAGGTTTCAGAGGAAACTCCACAAAATTCTCCACAGTGTTCTAATTTACATTCCCACCAACAGTGTAGGAGCGTTCCCTTTTCTCCACAGTCTTGCCAGCACTCGTCATTCCTCATTGTCTTTGTAATCTTAGCCATTCTGACTGGGTTAGGTGGTGTCTCATTGTGGTGTTTGATTGCATCTCACTGATGATAAGGGATGTTGAGCAATGAGACCCTGTTACTTGATGAGAGTGGACAAATATGGAAGAGTTCCTGCTGAGTGAAGCGAGCCAGGCTATGAAAGACAAGCACTGTATGTCCCCATTTAATATATGCATGTAGGAGGAGGGTGGGAAGTGGCAGGAGGGAGGGAGGGAGGGAGGAAATTAAAAGGGAAAAATGCAAAATATTGAACAGACACAAAAACAGAGAATCATCTGCTGGTGATAATGTGTGTGGTAATGTCTTCGACTGGACTGGTGTCAGTATATTCATGGCGGGAAAGTTCGTTGTGCATGCTATAAAGCTGTACAGTGATTGAATGTAAATAAGAAATAAGAAAATTAACATTTTAAATCTTTATGTGCATTTTCTGTTTGTTTTTGGACAATTCCCAGGTGTGTTTGTTCCATTACGATGTCAGCATCACCTATGTGAGTATGCCTGAGTGGGTTACTCAGCTATTTATAAGGATAACATTAGAGATTTTTACAAAATACTCTGAAAAAAATTGCCAGAGATTATGTGCATTGACTGGAGAGAGACGCAGGGGCAGGCGAGGAGGAGAGTGAGCAAGCATCCTCACGGGGCATCGCCACGCCCGGTGCTGTCTTCTGTTGGGGATCTTGGCACTCACACACGCACCCAGGGTGCTTTTCAAACTGCTGCATCAGGACCTCGAACTACGCAGTCGGCCGTGGGGGATCCTGTTACCTGAACTGTCAGGCCACTGACTGGCCCCAGAGTACTCTAAAGATCACCCACTCTTTACTGAGGACTTGTGTGTTGCAGTAACACCTGAATTAGGAATCCTTCAGGGTCAAAGTCTCTTTCTGCTAAAGACGCCGGATTCTGCTCCTGCGGTTAAGACTGAGTGAGGTCTCAGACGTCAGCATTTGGAGGCCAGGGTGTCTGGGTCCTTGCCCAGCTGCGTGCGGTGTCCCCAAGTCAGCGCAGCCATTCTGTTGGGAAGGAAGGCGAAGCCTAGCAGAATTCTGAGTCAACCGCGAGTGCTAAGTCAAGGCCGTGCACAGGAAGGGCCAGGCCAGAGGGCTGGCTTGGAGGGCGGCAGCCCCCGTGGAGCACAGGGTAGCCGGCTGGTTCAGGAGCGGCCTTCAGCCCCCAGGGCTGACCTCTCCTGGGGCGTTTGTGCTAGGTGGGACTGAGCCGGTCTGGACCACGCAAAAGGCGTGCTCCACTCGCGGTCCGAGCAGTCAAGCCAAGCCCACCCGACCTGAGCTCCTGACTGCATCTTGACTAGGAGGGATGTCAGTGCGTCTCGGTTTTCAGTGAGCCCCGCTAATTACACAGCTGGCCGTGGGACGGACTGCCATCCTGTGGGTGCTCCTGAGGCAGGGCGGGCTTCCAGTTGCCCTCCCAGAGGCCCCTGAGCCCCTCCGTCCCCAGGTCCTCTGCTGGGTCACACACAGAAGCTGGCTGGCATGGCTGACTCCTGGCCACGTCCTCAACCTTGGGTCGTTTAGGACTTCGCCGTCACAAGAACCGCAGCGGTGACCGCGTGAGCATGGGCTGGCTGACTGGGGGTTCTGGCCAGCAGGAGGCGAGAGGGCAGCTTGTTCGGGAGACAGCGTGGGCGGGCGGGCCCTGGCCGGCGGTGTCCTGGGCTCTCGCTGTGGCAGGGCCATGTCGCTGCTTGCTGGGCATCGCCCACCCTAGGAGCTCCCTAAGTATCGAGGACCTCAGGTAATGACCCCCTTAGAGCCCAGCGATGCTGAGTACGTAGACATCGGTGAGGCCCTTACAGGGCCTCTGTGAAGGGCATCACTCTGGCACCCTGCCAGTCGGCACTGTTGGGGCATGCCTGGACACTCAGTGTAGAAAAAGTGGATTTAGGGGACCAGCAGTTAGCATAATGGCTATGTCGCTGGACTCCCATGTAGCCGACCGTGGTTAGAGTCCCGGACCCGGTGGCTTAAACTCATGCCAGGCGTGTGTGTGTGTGCCCAAGATCCCGGGAGGAGAATGGAGGAGAAGGGATTGCAGCATGGCCATTCCCCCTGGGGGGTGATTTCTCGCTTTCTGTCTCTCTGTCTCTCTCTGTCTGTCTGGCGAGCACACGCGCCCTATAGCAAAAACCTCTCCCAAAAAAAAGAAAGGAAAAGGGCATTTATAACTCAAGTGGCATGCGTGTCTTTTCCGAATGTCTTGAACATAGCAGAAAAAGCACAGGGAGGGCAGTGCGAGTGTAGATCCCTCCCGGGGGCCTGAGGGGGCTGGGCTGGGCAAAGTCGGGTCTGCTCGTCATCAGAAATGCGAGGTGCTTCTGCTCCAAGTACACCATGACTCTCCAGTGATCGAACAGAAGCAAACTAAGCCAGCTTGGTGACGAAACGGGGGCGGGCGGGGAGCAGTCGCGGAGGAAGCCACGAGACAAGGCCATGGCCCACCTGCACTCTGAGTGTGCGCACAGAGGCTCCTCGCTCTCCCTGGGGCCCGGCGAGCTCCCCACCACGTGTCCTGCTGTCTGAGAATCCAGGTGTCATGGGGAGGTCAGGAACTCAAGCACGAGGCCCTGCAGGGTGCAGCTGTCGCGGTGAAGGCCCCCAGCTTCCAGGCTCGGTCCCCTGGAGGTGTCTGGGCCAGGAAGTGAGCGTCTCCCCATGGAGCCACCTGTCAGCCCCCTCCGACTGGTGGGTACTGTGGGTGACCGGGCGTGAGTCGCCAACTCAGGTAAGGAATCCCCAAGGTCAGCCCCCCATGTCACATGGGTTTGCAGAAACAGGGCTCCACCCCGCTCAGCAGTAGAGACAACAGAGGATACGACGACCTAGAAAGAGGGTCCCAACAGCCCGCGGGCCTCTGCCACGTGGCAGCTGCGCCAGTCGGGGACAGCCAGCTCTGTGGCTGTAGGCGGCAGGCCACGCCTTGGCAGTGTGCCCTTCCTCAGAATCGCTGTCCTGGAGCAACTTCCACGTCCCTCTGACAGGGCAGGCGTCCCGGCGAGCACCACGACCCCATGGGCCTCAGTCCACAGGTGTGGCTGTCTGCATAGTGGCCCCCTCCCCACGTAGTTAGGGACCCTACTACGTGCAGTGGCAGACCCCACGTGGCTGGATGTGGGCCCTGGGCCATCCTCTGGTCTGGCCGAGCTCTGACGCTGTGGAGTCCTCTTTGGGCCAGTCCGGGCCTCTCTGAATTGGGCCGGCGGCGGCTCTGATGTGGAGGTGTGACGTCGTGGGTGGCTACGTCCTGTGCTGTCTCCTTCTTACTGAGGGTGTCAGTCTGAACTAAATAACCATTATTTTCTTTTTCATTTGCCAAAGGGCACATGCACCTGCCAGGGAGAGACGGAGAGAGAGAAAGTGAGACAGTGCCCCCCGGGGGGTCACGCCACACGGCCTGTCCTCTGTGTCCCTCCTTTGGGGATTTGGGTATGTGAGCGCTGGATCCGGGACTCAGGCTGCACAGTCAGCCACGCAGGGTCCAACCTCGTCAGCACCATGCCGCCGGCGGTCCTTACCCATGCACCACGACGGGGCCATGGGGGGGGGGGGGGCGGCGGGGCCGTGGAACTCGGCCACCATCTGCCACCACCGGTCTGGGAGCCGCCCACCTTCTCTTACAATTTTTTAAAAACGGATTCTCTTAAAGCCACAGCTCATGTTTCTCCCTCATAAGTTCAGATTGTCACTCCCAGACAGGTCGCGACGGCACCGGTGACCTTGACACTGAAAGGCCTCCATGGTGGTCGGAGACCCAAGCCCCAAGCTGCAGGAAGAGCTCCGTGACCGGCAGCCTGGGTGTGCACGCCCTGAGCACTCCTGGCACATGCCCCATGGCACGCTGGACTCGCGCTGTGCAGACAGGCTGTGACGCCCTGCTTGCCGCGTCCCTCGCACGTGTGGGACGGCGGGCAGACTGGATCCTACACGGGCCTGCCCCACTGGGGCGGCTGCAGGGTCAGAGGCTGGTGTCCGAGTTGGCAGGTGAAGTAAGTCCCTGGAGCGGCACACGGCAGCCCGTTCACCCACAGGGATGGGGTCTTAGCCTCTCCGGGGGACAAGGAGGGCTGTCAGTGCGGGCTCGCTGCCACACCGTCCCTCTATCCCACGTAAGTAAGGACCACGTGAGAGCTGAAATCTCTTCGCAGCTGGTCGACGAGGGTGTAAGGAGGGCTGAGAGCAAGGCGAGCACACCATCGGGGCGTCGCGGGCTGGTTTAGTCTGCTTTCACCTCCTGTGGGACAAACGCCAGCCCAGGCGGAAACCCAGCGCCCCACTTCTCCCGCTCTTTTCATTACCTGCCAGCGCCCGCGAGGAAGTTTCCAGTAACCATAATGCCCGCGTGGCAGTTACAGGTACCGGCTGGGTTTCCATATGCTGATGTACCCCATCCCTGCCTGAAATGGCACTTCCGACTGTTAGTTCCGGGTGACAGGGAGCAGTGTTGCTTTTCATACTCCGCAAAACTGTGCCCTGTTGCAAAGCAATCTAGAACACACGGTGTCGGAGGGCTACAATGCTTATTGTTTCTGACAACCAGAAATGCATTATTAACGCGCTAATGACATTGGTGGCATCTTGGACACAAGCAGGGAACAGTTCGTTTTTCTGTTCAGAATCTAGGCACTAACCTTCTGTTTGAGCGTCCGGCGGAAGGCGGTGAGACGTCCCAGCAACAGGAAGAGCTGCTGTCTATGCTGGAAATTGCAGCTCCGGCACTCCCTGTGCGTCCCGCCTCCTTCCCTGACACGTACATCTCGATTTCCCCAAATCAGAGACCCCCAAGCCGCTGAACCTGAAACCAACACAGGTCGTCCCAACAGGGAGCACCATGTCCCACTCGTAAATGACAGTAATATGTATAGTCAATGCCTACGCGCTCTTCAAGCATCCTGACCTAGCTCCAAATAACAGTCGGGAAAAAAATAATTAAATAATAAATAAATAAAAACACAACGCAGGAGCAAGCTCCACACAACCCCAATTTCCGTGATGACGCAGGGAATCTGTGATATGTCCTAACCGCCGAGGAAATCTACAGCCTGACAAGCAGCTTCGGCATGCAGAGCTCAGACACCTCCTCCTGTGGCACCGGGTAGCAAGCCAGGCCACGCGGCAAGCTTATCGATCACGCAGAAGACGCCTTACTCCCCGCTGGCCCGGCTCTCGTGGAATTCTCTGCAGGGCCCGAGCTTCTGCGCGAGCTGCGGCGCTGCCCCACGGAGGCTGGCCGTTGGCGCGGGCCCTGCCTATTAATTGTGGCTTGAACTGGGCTGAATTTACTGAAGTGCTTTCCTGGAAGGACGCCAAACACTAACAGGCAGATGAAATCAAACAAAAAGGGTCAGCTCTATTTAAGAGCACCGTGTAAGTGCTTTCGAGACCGGGTATAATTAAAGAGGCTGTAACCTGTGCGGTGCCAATGTCACTCCTCACCTGGCGTCGGTCCTGCAGGAGAGTCGGCCGAGCACGGTGTGAGCGGGGCAGCCGCAGCCGGAGCAGAGCGTCTGATGGCAGGCGGGCTTTCTCTTCCTGATTTTTCGTCCTGGTGTTTTTGGTTTTGCTTTATTATTATTAATATTATTTTTTAAAACATTCAATCACCACACATCATTTGGCTTGTAAAGAGAATTTAGCCAGCATGAAACATACCTCAGCCCAGCCCAGCCGAGAGCGCTGTATGCATCGTCCTCAGCAGGCAGTCAGCCGCTTCTGGGTCCCACGAACGTCTGGCCTCCGTACTTTGTTCCCTGATTTCCTTCCCTGCACCCTTCCCTTCCTGAAGCAGGCGGGCTTCCTCACGTGGAGCGTCCCCTCACCTGGGACGACGGCGCCGAGTCCACCTCTTTGCACTCCAGGACCTGCTGCAGCCGAGCTTGGCCGCTGTCCGACAGCCCCGCTCTTCTCACGGCCACCACCCAGAGGAGCTCGAGCATGCAGCTTTGTGGCCGCCATCCGGCCCAGCTCCCAGCAAGGGCCTGGAACACGGTAGGTGCTGAAGACGCAGCTGAGCGAGTGAGCACAGCGCACACACGGTCTCACAGGATCGGTACCTGCTGGGGTGGTCCACTTGCCCACGTCCCCAGCACGTCACCCCTTACGTGAGCCTTTGTGCTTACGGGGAGTGCACCTGCTAGCGGCCCTGCAGGACCCGCGTGGTCAGGGTGGGCGCCGCGCTGGTCTCACACACGAACAGCCACAACCTGCTCCTGAGACAGCTGTGGCGTCCTGGCAGCCAGCTGGCCTGGACACGTCCCTGCAGCGCGGTCCCCTGCGATACGTCACCATCGCTCAGCCACTGGCAACAGAAAGCTGGCACAGGCGCACCCTCCGACACACTCCTGCACTTCTGACCCCTCGTCCCCAGCCCACACTGGACAGGTGACCAGAGCCCTGGGTCACCCCAGGAGCTGTGACAGGCAAAGACATCGTAGGGTCCCAGGGCCACCATGCATCCACGCTCCACGGACTTGTGCAGAGAACAGCTGCTGTACGCAGAGCTCTGGGCACCGTGGGAGGGGAGGAAGGGGCCCGAGACAGGCAGCCCCATCTGAAGGCTTCACGAGGCCTCGGGCTGGTGGCGCAGTGTTCCTGGAGCAGGTATGGAGGGCGTGGACGAGGAGACGAAGTCAGTGACACCAGAGACGTAAGCACAGTCCCAGTCACCTTGGCAGGTTGGAGACGCAGGTCAGGCTGCTTCTGCATGTGGGTAGCCTCATGCTTCTCCTCAGAAAGGCTTAGGAGACATGCACCATGCCTGACCATCACAGGCCGTGTGGGCACTCACACACATGGACTTCAGGAGCTCACGGGAAGGTCAAGTGCCAGTTTAGTTTAGTGCATAAAACTTGAAACTTATGTCTTTATTTATAATACACATTTCTAAAGACGGAATACATACACGCATACATGCACTTTGCATACATACTGTGTGTGTGTGTGTGTGTGTGTGTGTGTGTGTCCCAGTGTTCCTTAAGATATCAGAACAGTGTTTAATGAAGACTCCTCCTTCCGGCCTGGTGGCCACCTGCTTAATTGGAAACCAGCGTTGGGCAGAGGTGTGCACAGGCCAGCAGAGCAGGGCGGGGCGCAGGTGGGGCGCGGACGGCCATCTCGGGTCAGCGTGACCCTGTCTCAGACGGCTCACATCTGCCAAATGCCTCTGACGTGCAGGAGATGTGAAGGAAGGAGGGAAAGGCCCCCCGTGCCCCGGTATAGCGGCCGCCGTGTGGCCTGTGCAGGCTGACGGCCACAGCTGCTCCACAAGCAGCGGGGCCAGGGCCTGGGGGCCAGTTACCCTGCTGGAGGCTGGGCATCGCATATGGATCTGGGGGGCCCCAGGGTTCTCCTGCTGGGCCAGGAGAAGCGGGGAGGGGAGGGTCCTGGGAGGTGGCTGTGAGAAGCGAGGCAGTGTGGCCCGGGAGCTCACAGGGGTGCCTGAGTCTTGGAGGCCATGCACTTGCTGAGTGGGCACAGATGTCCTGAGATGCCCAGTGTGTGTGGAGCTGGGCCATGCCAGGGCCCAGGATCTCAGCCTGTGCCCATCTGTGCCAGCCACGCAGCGTCACACAGTGTGGACTGGGGATGAGGGGTCAGCCCAGGGGACTGGAGTGGGGGCCAGAAGGTGCTTCTATCACAGGGAAGTGACAGAGCAGGGACGGCACCTCTGAGCAGGTCCGACCCAGTAACAGTGACAGGGAGGCAGCCAGTCCAGGTGCTGTAGGCCGTGTGATGGCCGGTCACCACAAACGTCAGCACAGGAAGGAGGGCTAGAATCCGACGCCACAATACGCCCACGGATTTGACCAGAACCGTGCGTGAGCTCGTCCCCCGGGCATCAGGCCGTGGCTGACCCGCGTGCTCTCCGCGCGCTGTCACAGAGCAGAACAGGCATGTGCGAAGACAATGACGTGATGTCCCAACCAAAAGCAGAAAACGAGACACGCGTGACCTCGATGAAGAGGGTGGGGCAGGGAGTCACACACCAGGGCCAGAAGCTGCCCCACGGTCTCGCTCCAGAGTCCACAGGTCCCTGCCCTGCAGTAACTGGTGGGGCCCCAGGGCTCTGAGAAAACGGCTGGATCGAATCTTCACAAGGCCTCGAGGCCCAGCTTCCAATCTGCACGTCAGTCCAAACTGTCAGGAAAGGACTCAGAGTCAAAAGAGAGTGTCGCGTCACCTCTGACTGCACCGAACCAAGAAGGCCACGAAGGATTTCTCACAGCGGCGTGCCTGACCAGAGCTGGTGTCTGCAGGGCTCTGCAGAGCCACCACCCTCTCTCATCTCGGCCATTACCGTGTGACCTTGAAGGAAGGACCAGCCTCCACCAGCTGGACTGCAGCACCCTGTGTCCAGACAGACCTGGATCTCAGGCTCAGAGTCGGAGACCCGCCTCAGTCTGCCAGGACTGCCGTCCTCGGCGTCCACGGCTGCACGTGGGCCAGATGCGGCTCGGAAGCCCACGCACCTTCAGCTCTGACTCGTGCAATCCGACCGTGTTGGCATGTTCTCACGAACCAAAGTCAGCACTGCCCCGGGACAACCGTACGCCAGCTGGTAGGCTGTGAGAAAGTCAGTCTCCACAACTGGCCCGTCCGCCCTTTCCTGGGTGCCCTTCTCCTGCAATGTCCTGGGAGGACTAAGACAGCAGAGAGTATCGGAGGGCGTCGTTCCTCAGCCCCAAAGCCAGTCTCTGACAGGAAGTCTTTCCCTCGCGTCCCCCTCGCACCCCCAGTGGAGACCACCCCAGCGGCAGGCTGGCACCAGGGCCCTAACCTATGGAGTCCCGAGCCACGAGGGGCAGGTGCACCTGCAGAAACAAGGCGAGCGGGGTTTGGCGAGGGCGCGGACACCGAGGAGCGGGAGCAGTGTGGGCCCGGCTTTCACCAGTGGGTGGGGGTTGCTTCCTAGTCCACTCTGCATGTTTGAACTTTTACCAAAAGTTCAGTGCCCCCCAGGGAAAACTAATTAATAAAAACAGTACTTCAGCCTTGCTGCTTCACAAGTGAGGACTTGTATGTTTGGGCTCTCACTGTCCCCCACCCACTGAGAAGATGTTCGCAGAGATGTTTTGTCCCAGTCCGCAGCCGAGACCCCAGTTCTCACGGCCCTGTTCCCCTCCCAGTGCACACCACAGCCGAACCCCAGTCTTGACCCTCTGGGAGCCAGCAGCCGGCGGCTTGAGGTCCTCTGACACAGGCTGGCCTCCTGCGTTACTCCGGCAGCTCGGCGCGGGGGCTGGTCCCACCACACTCCCCGTGCTGTCACGCCCGGCAGACATCGGTCGCATCATTACAGGAGGGGACTGCTGTCGTGGTGTACTCACAGTCAGACTGTGTGTTAGTAGCTGAGGAACACGGGGTCATGTTTGACTGGGAAAGATCCGGGTCTCTTAAAGGTACGTGTGACGGGGTGAGGCAGCGCTGTCCCCGGCCGCCCTGGGAGGCTGGTGCGAGACGCAGCCCACTACTCCTGTCCCCCGATGACGGGTGCTCTGCGTGTGCTGACGGGCTCCTCTGGACCCCCGCTCTGATGTGAGTAATGGGCGCCGTGCTGGCCTGGGCAGTGGCCGCTGTCTCCCCTCTTCCCTGCGGACAGAGTTCCGGCCTTGAATTGTATGAGCTTGTATTGTGAGACCCAACGGCCCAGGCCCCTCTGCCTTCCCGTCCGAGCAGGTGCACAGCAGGGACCGTGCAGGACACCCTCGATCACACACGTTACAAGAGCGTGCCTCGCCCACCACGCACAGGACGGACGCTCGCTTCGGGACGGCGTTAGTCCTGGACGGCAGGAGGGAGAACGTCTCCACTTTGCACATCGGAGCATTCTGCCATCGACCTACTTCGAGGACAGAGGAATTGCTGAGCGGGAGCTCACTCACTCCATCGACGGGTTAATAATTTCACGTGCTATTCTTTTTTGAAAAGGCTTATTTAAATGTTTATCAGTTGTGCAAAGCGGAGGCACACGGGCGGTCCGCGAGGGACGGCTCATCATTGCCTATGCATGGGAGCGTTGTAGGAAGATTAAAATAACATTGAGTATATTCTGTAAATGAAGGGGAGAACTAACAGAAGCCTCCAGAGTCCATTATAAATTTTAATAATACATCAAGGTAATGTAACTGAATAACCGATCTCCAAGGGAAGAAACACAACATTTGGCTAATATTACAATTTAAATTATGAAAACAAAAAGAGCTTTTAGTTAATCTTGTCTTTCTGCTTTTATTCTGCAGGCTTTTTTTTATTTTCCCTGAATCCAAAACACCATGTAAACAAATAAAAGTACGGAGGAAAATAAACAGTTTGGCATCTCAGTAGATTAATTAATGCGCTTCAGCCTTGGCACCAGTAGGCGAAAATTATGTGCATAAATAATATCACTAATTAAAAAGATGCAGATTAACATGCAAATAATGTTAATGAGGATCTGCAATTCCAGAGTGGTTTCGCATAACATCAACAATTTAATGGGTTGGAAGGCTGGTGTTTGCATTACATTAATAAATTTCAAAGACCTTGCATAAAAAAGTTCTGTCGGAGCCTCTGTTTCCCACTTGTGAGTTGTAAATTCTGTGGGCAGTGGCGAGCACTCGTCAGCAGATGCCAAAGTCATTATCTCAAAGGCTGTTGACAGGGTGCCCCGTGCCAGCGTGACCAGCTGTTGGGAACCGGGCAGTCGGCACTGCTCCACGCCAATTATTCATGTTATCTGGGTAGTCTTGATATTTATTTAAACTGATTAATATTTTGTGCTCTGCATCTTGATCTGGAGGGAAATCATTTTAAGCAAGCAAAGTTTAAAAAAAAACAAACCCTTCCCAGCCTTTGATGTGTTGCGGAAGTTGAACGCATAATGGAATTGATTAAACAAACATCATTCCGAACCACACACCAAAACAACCTAAGGCGTCTTTAATGATGTCATATAGTGTTGAAATAGAGTGTCCACACCGCATTCCAAGTGGCCACGATCGGGCGGCTCCACTTACACAGCAAGGCTCGTCCCCCGCAGTGCCGCTGGCTTTGCTTGGGCACGCACGACGGTGCTTCCATGGAGGGGTTGTTAGCAGGAAAGAAAGACTGAAGACGTCACGTGGATCCCTTCCTAACACACCAAGAAAGATTGCAGACGCCACATGGTTACCTTCCTAACGCACCGCACTGCCCCCGGGTGTTGGCCACGGTGTGTGCGGGTGCTCCACGCCCCGTGGCTAGATCGATAGTTCCGCTGTGTGATGCTGAGGAAGGACCGTGATGGCTCCTGCGGGCTGCTCCCAGGGCAGTACACGCAGGGCTTGCGTGCTCACATGGGGGGCAGCTCCACGCTCTGGGCCCCGGAGCCACAGTGTGCCCCATCCACGTGAGGCTGATGCCTACTACACAGTTCCATGCCGTGGAAAGGCCAGCAGTCTGACGTCGGCGGTCGGGCTTCGCTTTGCTCTTAGCAAGCACACGAGGATGCTGGAGGGCCGGGTCCCCCGGACGGCCGCGCAGTGGCCGGAGAACACGGGGTTCTGAAGTCGGACGGCTAGCAGCCGCCGCTGTGCTGAGGGAGGGCAGGGCGGAGGCGCGTCTCCCTCCTGGACTTTGTGAGGAAGGTCTGGCTTGCGTAGGAGAGAGGACGGCCTTTAGAGAGGCTGGAACGGGAGCTCAAGGGCAGAGGGGAGTGGACGGGGGAGGACAACCTGGCATGGAGGCTGCCGGCACGGCCACACGGCGCCTGCTGCAGAATGAGCAAGGACGCCTCTTCCTCTGGCCCCTGTGGCTTTTCCAGTTCCGTATCTCTGTCTGACTCCCTGGTCACAGGGCCCTCCCCTGGGGGCCTGCCCCGACCGGGTGGCTATGACGGCTCTGCCCTGAGCACGCCGAGGGGAGGGGGTGTCAGCTGCCTCAGCCCCAGCACCTCGGGCAGTGGGTTTGGGGCGCAGGGGATCTCGAGGAAGGGGAGGTGCGCAGCCAAGGTGCCCTGGCCACAGCCCAGAGAGCACTGACCCCGGCCCCCAGCCCGGCCTCCCTGGACCCTGCCCTCCTGGCTGCAATGGTGACACTCACCCCACAAACTGCTGTCCCTGCAGTCTACGCAGTCAGGACCAGAGAAGTCCCGCACAGTGACGGCCAGCAGCAGCAGAGGCACTGCCGCCCGGAGCGCTCCCCTCCAACGGGCGCGGGACAGGGAGGAGGTGACAGGTGACGAGGCCTTTGCCAGTGAGCCGCCTCCCACCCCCCGGTTGGCGTCAGTGACATAGGTGCTGGTGCTGCTGTGGGCCGGGCTGCCTTGGGAGGTGCCCTGGGGCCAGCCGAGGTCCCTGCCGTGGGTGCCCACCCTTCCCGGCACACTTCTGAAGTCCGCCTTCCCGGGAGGTGGGGGGTACGGGCCCAACAGAGCAGCACCATGAAGCTGGCGGCCAGGACCCTGGCTGGTCTTTCCTACCCGCTTTTCCAAACATAAGGACAGGAGAAAAGAATTTAGATCAAAATGCTTCTATTTCAAATTTTGCTCATTTTATAATTCTGTATGTGCGGGGGAGGAGTAAGAGCTGAAAAGTATTCTCTGGACTTGGATGTGAGGTGATTCGGAGCGATTAAGGACGCGCATTGCCCTTAAAGTCTTAGACGAGCGCTGTGGGCCGTCGCCGTCCCGGGTGAGCCAGCCGACCCACACTGCTCCGTTCCCCCTGCCTCCCCACAGCCCAGCAGGGTGGCCGCGCTGCAGGCCGCACCTCTGGACACGGGCCCTGCGCTCCCACCTCCCGTCCCTCCGCCCTGCTCCCAGGGCACCTCCCGCCCTAGCTGTAGGGAAGGCACCTCATCATCCAAGGCTGCCTGAAGGCGGAAACGCACTGAGGCCCGCCCCTGCTGCTGCGTCCTGAGCCCAGAAAGAGCGAGGCCCGGGTTCGGGCGGCTCGGTTCCTGCTCAGAGGACTTGACCCGGGTGCACCAGGGCATGGGACGTGCCCCGCTGCCCTACCCTGCCTCCTTTCTTCTTCTTCTTAGGTTTCTGTCACCGGGCACGAGTGCTCACCAGAGACAGGGAGAGAGAGATCCCCCACACACACCCGATAGCCACACCACAGTCCCTTTTCCTCCATCCTCCCCTCAGGGTGACTTTCAAGCCACCTAGTCCAGGACTCAAACCACAGTTGGCCGTGTGGGAGTCCAGTGTCTTAGCCACCTGCCACCTGCCGTTCCTGCCCTGCTTCTGCTGAGCACGCCCACCTCCTGCTGTGGCCACTACGATCCGGGATGCCGGAGGGCCCGGCCACAGGGCTGTTCAGAGCTGGACGGTGCCCGTCACAGCCGCGCCGAGGTCGCCCCTGGCATTCAGACTTCTCAGGACAGTGAGGACCGACTGCCTCCCACCGCTGCTCCCACGTCCCACCGCAGACCTGAGAGGAAGGCCGTGCTGCATTTTACAGGTGAGCAGCCAGGACAGAGGGCGTGAGCACCCCCAGGGACCCGGCCGTCCTGTGCGGGGCTGGCACTGCAAGTCCGTCGGAGGCAGCTGGGGGTCTGGGCTCAGCACACGGACACTGCCACCTTATCGACGGTGCTGCACGTGCATCTCGGGCATTTCCGGAGCACTCGGGCCACCCGTTTCCCGGGCACTAGGCAGGAGGGAGAGACGATGCTCGTGTCAGAGACAGGAGCACAATGCAGCTGCTCTGCTGACGGTGTGTGCCGCGTGAGGGCAGCTCTGTCCCCGTGGTCCCTGTGAGGGTGGCTCTGTCCCCACCACCCTGTGAGGGCGGCTCTTCCCTGCAATCCCCGAGGCTCTGGCCCAGCATTTCCCACCCACATGCCCCCACCTGGCTCCTGCCGTCCAAGGCCTTTGCAAGCTCGAGCCCTCATCTGAGGCAAACTCTACGAAGCCTTGAACACAGTAGACGTGGCCACTCTCTCTCCGGAGTTACGGAGTCCTGTCACCGGAGCACTGTGCCACTCCTCGCTCTCACCGGCAGGTCCTGGGCTGTAGGCCAGGGACACAGTGGAGGAAGAAGCAGGCCCGTGTCCTCAGGCCCAGACTCGGAGCACCAGGCTCAGAGCAGGTGTCCCTGATTAGGAGAGGCGTGGGCTCACAGGGCGAGGCATGGACTTGGAGCTTGGTCTAGGCCTCAAGTGGGGCCGGCAGTCGCGGAGACCTCGTCCGAGAAGTCCCGCAGCAGGCCTTCCAGGTGTGCCGTGGGGACAGAGCTGCGCAGGACGAGCGAGCAGCCACACGCACCCAAGTGCCCACCGTGACGGCGGGCAGGCGGCGAGAGCAGGCCTGAGGGGCTGGGGAGGAGATGGCGTGGTCTCGGGAGCCCTGCCCAGGGCCCCAGTTCTGTCCTGCCAGTCATAAAGGCACTGAGGGCATCTGGGGACCCCCGAGATCAGGCTTCTACCGACACGGATCTCTGGGGACAGGGGTGTGAGGTGTGGGCAGGGTGGAGGAGGGCGGGGAGAGCATGGGCGCCACTGCCAGGGCCAGGCAGCCTGCTCCCCTCGAGGCCGTCTCCTCTCTGTGCCTCGCTCCCTTCGCCTGAATGGTACATGCCCCTGAAGGAGCTGGCAGAAACATGACATGACCGCCGCCGAAGTGCTCGGCACCAAGCCTGGCGTGTGTGGAAAGCTCCGTGTCCGTGATTACGACGTAGACAGAGATCCAGGGAGGAGACCGAGGGGAGTCCGGGCATTTCCTCATGTCTCTGTGACCCTGCACACAGCTCCAGAGAAAGGCGCCATCTCGTTTCTACTGCTAACACCACACTTGTCCCTCGTCCCTGGGAAATGGGTCCTGCTCAGATGTGCACGCACAGGCCTGCTAGAGTACTCTCAGGAGCACGTGCGGGGGTGAGGGAGCATTTCAGCATGGCGATGGGCACTTCCAAAGAGAGACTAGGCAGAAAGCTACCGGTAGACAAGGCTGCTGAAAGCAGAATCGGATGTCTAAGTCCTGAAAGGAGTCCAGGCAGTGAACCGCAGCATCCACCATGGTCCACCTCTGGCCCTAGTCAGACCACTTGTCCCACCTGGAGACTTCGCCTCACCTGGGATAGCTCCTCCTGGATCCTGACTGGTCAGTTTGCCTGGAAGATCTTGCAAAAGGAAGGCTAGTAAAGGACATTTCAGCCTCTGCCACTACAACCAGGCGAAAGCTGCGAGTGGAGCTCCTCTTCTTCCTTTCCTGCCGTCCCTTACAGATTCTCATCATCTGTTGACACCACTATAAGCCAGGTGAGGAATTGGTGGGGTGGCCCATGGACTCATCCCGACAGGAGTCACCATCTGGTGACCATCATCTGCCAGTCTCTGCCATGCACACCATGCACGGCTGGTGCCAGCATGATTTCACCTACCGTTGAGCCTAGCCGTGAGCCTGAAGAGGTCTTGGGGATTAGCAGATTCCATGGATCCCTCTCTGCTCTCGGGCAGCAGCTGCCCCACCTATTCCAGTTGGCCCGCCCAGGGCCAACTCCTTTCCTTGTTGCTGGTCTCCAGTCATCAGGACCCTGAGTACCCCAGGGGCGTCCTGAGCTTAAAGTTTAAGGGCGCTCCTGCCAAGTCACCAGTAGGAGCCCTGCTCGTGAGCCAGGGGTCCCAGAGCACAGAACCCAGGCGCAGGACAGCTAGCGCATGTTCCCTGAGTGGGTCACGAGGGCTGGTGCTGAGAGGGCACTCCCCCTGCACCCTGGTACTCTGGGTGCCCGGGTCCTAACAAACCACACTGAAAGGTTGCTTAGTGCATCCTGGAGGTTGGCCGTCCACCCACAGACACCTCATCACTGGAGTTTCAGTTGCATCTTCAAAGGCTGTTTCCACACCGGCTGTGAGGGGACTGGTGGGACCGCGGCCAGCTGCCACAAGCACCTACTCTCCTGTAAGATGAGTCCCTCGGTCTGACAAGATGTTAAACGTCCTGTCATGGCACAGGGTCAGACCCTGACAAGCCCCTGGCTGGATGTGCTGGCTGAGGTCTCGCCAGCAGGAAGGGGCAGACCCCCACTGAGAATGTACACTGAATCCAGGCAAAGATGACCTCGATGCCAGGTTGAAGGGGGTCTGGTGAACCAACCTGACACCATTTCTACAGTGGCTTCCTGGAGGTGCAGTGCCGTGTCACAACCTCGGCGAGTGGGAGTCCAGCTGTGGGTCTCCCTGAGCCTCCATGCCCCCGCTGGCTATGCACTCGTGAGCACGCCATGCACGGCTGGTGCCAGCTGTGGGGGCCACTGTCTCTCCCACAGTGTCCTCCCCAAGGACACTCTGGGTGGCTGTTCCCAGGCAGCACAATGACCTCGGCACTTCACCCAGATGCCCATGCCCTGGGGGTCACTGCATCTAATCTTCCCACTGTCCTTCTGCCAGGCCCCGAGTAGCCAGGCAGGCCAGCCATTTGCCTCTGCCCATGAGTCTGCAAGGATTCTCACTGCAGACCACTTCACTTTCCACACAAGTAAGAAACAAGGCACAGTGCCTGTGACTCTGCCCACCACCAGTGGCTGTCCCCTGCCACTGTCCTTTGCAGCCACCCGAGGGTGATAGCAGAACAGTCAATCCCAGCTTCTCACCAGCCACAGTGGGAGCTGAGGGAGAGACACAGGCACAGCCAGGGGGCAGACACGGGCGTCTGGGCCCTGCTCAGTGGCCCTCCAGTGCTCGGTGGCCCTGAGTGTGCTGATACCAGGAGTTGTCCTCACATCTCCTAACACACGGGCCACCACACCTGTGAGTGGGCGGGTCCGACAGATGCCAGATGCAGCGCGGCAGCTCTGGCCCTGAGGTCAGGCCTCCTCCGAGCAGGGCCCGTGGTGCACAGGAGTTGTTTCTCTTGCTGTGGCAGAGGCAGGGCCCAGAGCCCTGCAGTCCAAGTCAGAACCTCCCGCTGGGTCTTACACAGCTCGGCAGTGCCGCTTCTCAGGATGACCGGCTTACGCAAGGGTGCCACGGTGCATGGCCCAGACCGTAGAGGGCCAGGCAGCGGCCTGCACCCTGAGGAGCTGCCTCTCCCTCAGGCCCCATGCAAAGCTCGGGCTCTGAACTTCTCGATAAGCAGAGGTGGGCTGTGCTGTGGGTCGTGCGGGGGTCTTGACAGGCACAGTGCTCCCTTCTGCGTGATGGGAGGCCCAGGGACAGTAGGCCAGTCTAGACTTCGAAGGGGTGGGCGGTATGCCCCAGCCCACCCGAACACCTCCTGACGCACCAGACTCTCAACCTTCCTGCCATGACCTCCCACCTCCAAGGTGCAGACTCTTCCAAAGCCTTCCCCACCCCACAAGTGCTGTCCCGCGTCCATCTTTTAACACGATGTCTCCGACTCAGTGCGCTCTACAAACCAGCGGTGGCCTGGACCTCTCCAAGCTGCGCTGTGGTTGACGGCAAGAGCGGACCAGCCTGGGATCAAGACTGCCAATCTGCGGGCACCCTCGCTAGCGGTACCTGCTGTATCTACGCACACTCCCGGATGCCTTGGTGACATGGTGTCCACAGAGGGGCCACCGGCCACATGCTGCACCCTCCCACTGTGCTAGTGCACACACATCGGGCGCTGGCGTGCTGACAGGGCCCCGCAGTGGGGAGTGCCGGTCCACTGTCGCACTCTGGGATATGCCTGGTTGCCGGAGAAGCCAGGCCACAGATTAGTTGGGGAGAGGTAGGGACCACCATTTTCACGGCCTTCAGGTTGAAAGGGGGTGCTACTCTCTGCCATGTCTCCCCGCCCGGCCCCCCACACTCAGGCTAGACCAAGGGCACCCTCGTGGCTCCGGAGGAGCCGATGTGAGATCCTGCCTCCCGGGTGAGCGCCCAGCTGTCTGCCTGGGTGGGCGCACGTGGAGCCGGGAGCCCGCTGATACCCTGATGGGACCGAGACGCAGGGAGGAGCCCGCCCAGAGGTCTCAGAAAACTGTGTGTGGATTTTAAAATTATTTTACACCAAAATAAACTCATACCTCAGTTCCACTTTCCTTGAACTTTCAGAAGTCCCTTGGCATGTGACTAATCTGACCGCGACACACACACCTCCACTGTTCCAGGGAAGCCACGTCCTGGGGTGTCCGAAGCAACTCAGACCCTGTGCACAGCAGTCCCCAGAGGCCCAGTTCCTTCACTTCCCCCTCACGGAAAGCCCTGGGGGTTCCTCCTGGGAAGGTCTTCGGGGACCTCACCATACTCTCCCATGGAATGTTACAACAGCTCCTTCTGGGACCCGCCTCTGCTTCAGACAGCGCGTCCCAGGGCGAGAACAGCTGCAGGTTCCAAGCCTGACTGGGGTGGTGGCTTCACATGGGCCACCCCCCTTAGCCTGGATCACTCTGCCTTGCCTCCTCGGGATGCGTAGACTAAGCAAGCCCTGGTTGGAGGCTGCTCCACCCGGCGGTGTCCCACCGTCCCCAGGGCTCTGCAGGTTGGGCCCTCCGGCTTCCACTCCACTCTTGGCCAGTCTTCAGCTACACACTCCCACGTACCTTCAAATAATTCATCAATTAACTTTTTAAGAAGAGCTTTCTTCCTAAGGCTCAGAGGTAGATTTTGAAAGCCACTCCCTCAGGTATGGACAGGCCCCTGGCTTCTTTTGTGTGTTACCTTCCCTTGTTCGCCTAGCTTCTCGAATGTTCTAGGCTTTGTCTTCTCTAGGCCTTTATAAAATGTTGCCAAAATTCCATGCGGGCTTCTCTGAAGTGGCAAAATGACCTGTCTTCCTTTTGCACCAGAGGCCCGGCTTTGCTTCGGTGTCAAACAGCTGGGCCGGCCGCTCATGCCCGGAGCAGACGGGGCTCAGGCGCAGCCGGTGCCTGGGCAGTGGGTCTCCATCCTCATCATTCCGTTCTGTTTATTTATTTGGTTTTTAGGAGTGCTTGGCAGTCTCCCACCCCAAACCAAATGGAGACCTGGATGACTCTCCTCAGCCCCCGCCCACCGTGGGCGGCAGCCTGCCTTGGGCTGTGTCTGTCCTTTGCTCTTGAATGACTCTCCCTGCCCCTCCCCTGCTCTTCTGTACCTCCAGTGGTGACATATGCAAACTCCCTTTTCCACGCCTGGCCACTGACCTCCAGTTAGGTCTGGCTGGTGGAAGACGCAGGAGGTGGAAGAGGACGTGTGGGCAGTGCCCTGCCCATGCGGGGTGGCCCATCTGCCCCATGGTCCCCGCTCACAGCTAGCGTCTGCCCAGACAGGCGCCCACGGCTATGGCTCCTGGCCCCCAGTGCCGCTTGCTCCTGCCCGGGGTGGTGGCAGGCCCTGCAGCTGTCCCTCTCAGGCGGCCCACCTCCTACGGTCTGCAGACCTCCTGTAGCCGGTTTCCCATAGGCTTGAGCCCTCGGCAGACGGTCCTTTCCTAACTGGGCCCCAGCTAGTACCTTCCTCGGCAGCCACCTTGCTCCACTCAGGCTGCTAACGGGGTAGGTTGTAAAGGACAGAAGGAAACTGCTCACAGTTCTGGAGGCCAGGAAGTCCCAGAGCAGGCACTGAGATTCGGAGTCTGGCGAGGGCCTCTTCCTTGTCCATGGCGCCTTCTATGTCCTTGTATGGCAGAGAAGATGCGGGCATGCTCTGGCTTCTTCTAAAGGGACAAATTTCCCTCCCGAGGGCTCCACCCTCACGACCTCGTAGCCCCCAATCACGTTGAGCAGTCAGTGGCAGCAACGTTCAGAGCTGGTCTCCCCCAATGTGAGGAGTGAGGCTCTGTCGGGCTCCTGCGTGCCCTGCTCCCTCCGTTATGAGGTGACCTGTCCGGTGCGGCGCAGCCACCCTAGGACTCAATGCAGATGGCCCGCCCGAGAGCGAGGGTGCTGGGGTCACATATTGGGTTGGTGCGCATGGAGAGGTCCTCTGCCCGAGAGCGAGGGTGCCGGGGTCGCGTACGGGGTCAGTGCGCATGGAGAGGTCCTCCGCCTGAGATTGAGGATGCCAGGGTCGCAAACGGGGTCGGTGCACAAGGAGAGGTCCTCCGCCCGAGAGTGAGGGTGCCGGGGTCGGTGCGCATAGACGGTCCTCCGCCCGAGAGTGAGGGTGCCGGGGTCGGTGCGCATAGACGGTCCTCCGCCCGAGAGCGAGGGTGCCGGGGTCGGTGCGCATAGACGGTCCTCCACCTGAGAGCGAGGGTGCCGGGGTCGGTGCGCATAGACGGTCCTCCACCTGAGAGCGAGGGTGCCGGGGTCGGTGCGCATAGACGGTCCTCCACCTGAGAGCGAGGGTGCCGGGGTCGGTGCGCATAGACGGTCCTCCACCTGAGAGCGAGGGTGCCGGGGTCGGTGCGGTCCTCCACCTGAGAGTGAGGGTGCCGGGGTCGGTGCGCATAGACGGTCCTCCGCCCGAGAGTGAGGGTGCCGGGGTCGGTGCGCATAGACGGTCCTCCGCCCGAGAGCGAGGGTGCCGGGGTCGGTGCGCATAGACGGTCCTCCACCTGAGAGCGAGGGTGCCGGGGTCGGTGCGCATAGACGGTCCTCCACCTGAGAGCGAGGGTGCCGGGGTCGGTGCGCATAGACGGTCCTCCACCTGAGAGCGAGGGTGCCGGGGTCGGTGCGCATAGACGGTCCTCCACCTGAGAGCGAGGGTGCCGGGGTCGGTGCGGTCCTCCACCTGAGAGTGAGGGTGCCGGGGTCGGTGCGCATAGACGGTCCTCCGCCTGAGAGTGAGGGTGCCGGGGTCGGTGCGCATAGATGGTCCTCCGCCTGAGAGCGAGGGTGCCGGGGTCGGTGCGCATAGACGGTCCTCCGCCTGAGAGCGAGGGTGCCGGGGTCGGTGCGCATAGACGGTCCTCCGCCTGAGAGCGAGGGTGCCGGGGTCGGTGCGCATAGACGGTCCTCCGCCTGAGAGCGAGGGTGCCGGGGTCGGTGCGCATAGACGGTCCTCCACCTGAGATTGAGGGTGCCGGGGTCGGTGCGCATAGACGGTCCTCCACCTGAGAGCGAGGGTGCCGGGGTCGGTGCGCATAGACGGTCTTCCACCTGAGAGCGAGGGTGCCGGGGTCGGTGCGCATAGACGGTCCTCCGCCTGAGAGCGAGGGTGCCGGGGTCGATGCGCATAGACGGTCCTCCACCTGAGAGTGAGGGTGCCGGGGTCGGTGCGCATAGACGGTCCTCCACCTGAGAGCGAGGGTGCCGGGGTCGGTGCGCATAGACGGTCCTCCACCTGAGAGCGAGGGTGCCGGGGTCGGTGCGCATAGACGGTCCTCCACCTGAGAGCGAGGGTGCCGGGGTCGGTGCGCATAGACGGTCCTCCACCTGAGAGCGAGGGTGCCGGGGTCGGTGCGCATAGACGGTCCTCCACCTGAGAGTGAGGGTGCCGGGGTCGCGTACGGGGTCGGTGCGCATGGAAGGTCCTCCGCCTGATGGGAGATGAGCGACGCTGGTGGGCCTGAGCCCTCTTCCTGCGTGGCACCCTTTTACTTGGAAAGGAAACGCACAGGCACCTTGAGGTGTCACGACTATTCTGACCGTGGCCTGGCCTGGTGACAAGCAGCCAGGACGCTGAAAGGTTAGAAACGGACCTTGGGACCAGCTGCACCACACGCACTGTGCCTTTCCCGCCTGGTGGGATGGATGGGGGTTCAGGCGAAGACCCAGAGAGTCAGGGAGCCTTTTCCACCTCTGGATCTATAGACCGTGCCTAAAGGACTCAAAGGTGTCTCCTAAAAGAACTCTGCAGGAACAGCAGATGGCGTAACGGTTACATCACTGGACTCCCACATGGTTGGCTGTGGTTCGAGTCCCAGACCTGGTGGCTTAAACTCATGCTGGGTGTGTGTGCGTGTGTGTCCAAGATCCCGAAAGGAGAATGGAGGAGATGGGATTGCGGCATGGCCATCCCCTCTGGGGGGTGATTTCTCTCTTTCTGTCTCTAGCTCTCTCTCTCTCCGGCGAGCGCACGTGCCCTATAGCAAAAATCTCTCTAAAACTAAAAACTCTACAGAATTCACCCCGACTGCCATGAGAGGCAGCAGATCGGAAGATGGCTTGCAGAGTGCGAGCACTCGCAGGGGCTCCCCATCAGCTTCTCGTCGCCAATGGCCGTCCCAGATGGTTCTCACGTGGCTCTTTGGAGAACGGGGGTCGCAAGGAGAGCAGCAGCGGGCCACTCTGTCAGGTGGCCTCGGTGCCTTCATTTCCTGGAGCCTCCAGAGCCCACGCTTCTTCATCCCGTGGGGAAAAGGGGCTGTCGGCGAGTGAGTCAGGACAGAAACTCGAGCCACACTTGAATGTGTTCACACGTGCTTTTCTGAGGACTGTTGTTTAAATTATGCATAATTTGCTGGAGGGACTCCTTAATTACACGTCAGGAAGTAAATTAAGCCTTTTGTCACATTTGTTTCCTAAAGTCGTTTACATTTCGGGGACTCCTGAGAGGTACCAGAGAGCCTCTGGATAGTGCCTGCCTCGCTTAGCGACCCGGGCCACAGGCGTGCCCAAGTGTGCGTCCTGGGAGAGCATGCAGGTGCACCTGAGCAGGCCGCCCGTCACGCGGAAGAGTCCACTCTCCTTCCGGCCCCTGGTTATGGCCTTCACTCACCTCCACCTCCCTCTCCCTGCCCCCCTCTCCCTGTCCTCCCTCTCCCCGCCCTCCCTCTCCCCGCCCTCCCTCTCCCTGCCCTACTCTCCCCACCTCCCTCTCCCTGCCCTCCCTCTCCCTGCCCTCCCTCTCCCTGCCCTCCCTCTCCCGCCCTCCCTCTCCCCGCCCTCCCTCTCCCCGCCCTCCCTCTCCCCGCCCTCCCTCTCCCCGCCCTCCCTCTCCCCGCCCTCCCTCTCCCTGCCCTCCCTCTACCTGCCCTACTCTCCCCACCTCCCTCTCCCTGCCCTCCCTCTCCCTGACCCCCTCTCCCTGCCCTCCCCTCTCCCATCCCCTCTCCCCCCTTCTCCTCCCCTTGCCACTTAGAACTAACTTTTAGTAAAGCTTTACCCTAAAACCTAGCACTAGGTTGAGTGGTCCTGGTGACCCTGTGCTGCATTCCGGGTAGCTGTTGGCCACTGGTCCTCGGGCCCTGGCGGCGGGTGCCCTGTGCTGGGTTCCTCGAGGTGCGTGTGCGCCCCACCCCAGGCACAGCGGTCTTGCTGAGGCCGTCATGCTGTGGCCCTCGCCTCGCGTGTGGACAATCGCAACTTTGAGCCATTCCTGCAGTCAGTCCACACATTGGCCCTGACCACTCACCACTGGCCTCCTTACGGAGGGCCCTGGGGACTCCGAGAGCTACCATTCCTGCACTCAGGCCCGGGAGCCCCTGAGTGGCCTCGGGCCCTGGCTCTGTCTGGGGTCTCAGCCTCCCCGCAGCACACAGATGCGCTTCCTCGGGGGGCAGCAGCTTGAGCCTGGGTCTGTGAGCCCGAGAAGGGGCACTGGGCAGAGGCCAGTGGGGGCTGCCTGACCACATGTGAATTCTGATCTGCCCAAGAGAGGCCGCGGGGGTGGCTCCCCCAGAGCGAGGGGTGAGTGCAGGGTCACAGGTGGGCCTGCGCCCACTGGACCTGCGGTGGGTTCCCTGAGGCCTGGCCCGGGGCTCGGACCACTCGGAGGCGGAGTGTCGCTCAGGCAGCTGAGCTGCTCTTCCTTTGCCATCTTTAATTACACTGGTTACTCTAAGTCGCCCACACTCGGTACCTTCTGTCCTTAGCGACTGAGTTTATTTTTTAAGGTTTTTGCTTTAGGCACGTGCACTCCTGGAGGAGAAAGAGACAGAGACAGAGAGAGGAAAGTGAGAATTGCCCCGGGGATGGCTGGTGCAGTCGCCCCTCCGTCCTCCTCCTGGGTTCCTGGGCGTGCATGCACACGCTCCTGGCATGATCTCAAGCCCCAGGTGTGGGACTCACACCATGGCGGGCCACGTGGGAGTGCAGCCACACAACCGCTACGCCTGTGCTGGCCCTGTGACCAGGTCTCCCCTGGGGTCAACAGCCTGCTCAGAGAGGCTCTGCCAGTCCCCACTTCTGCACCGCGGCCGGCCAGGCCCCGCGTCCAGAGCTCGTCACCATCTGTGGCGCTAGGCTGGGCCCGAGTGCAGGCATCTCTGGACACGCATGGGTGGGGGCTCCAGAGAAGGCTGCGGCCTGAGTGGGCACCTGGGCTTCAGCACTGCCCTGCCCCTTGGGCCTAGCCGGGTGCTCTGGGAACAGGAGGGGCGACACAGAGAGCTGCCTGCAGCGGGGCCGCACTGAGGGGCTGAGCTCCTGGGGCGGGGCAGGGTAAGCGTCCTGCTCCGGAGCGGCCTCCCCACAAGTGAGCTGCAGGCGAGCGGGAGGAAGCCCAGGAGAAGCGCCAGGCGGCCCGGCGGCCTCAGGAGACAGGCTGTCCAGGGCTTCACTCCCTGTCCTGTCAGCCGCCAGGGGGTAGGGGCTCCTGACCCTCGCTCCTCGGGACTGAGATCTGAGGGGCCAAGTCTCTTTGCCTTGGGGGATGAGGGACTGCTGTCCCCAAGATGGCAGCTACCCAAGGCAAGTGACCCCTGGCTAGCGGGTGACCCCTGGCCAGCAGGCTGGGCTCTGGCGGGCAGGTGATGGGAGATTGAGGAGAGCATGGCGTGAAAGCTGGGGCCCAGCTGGGGGGCCTCAAGGCCCCGCATCCTGGCTCTTCTTGGCAAGAGGGACTGTAGGGTGAGGGGCAGGCAGGAGTCCAGCCCATGCCACTCTCCGAGTCGGAGGGCGAGGTACCCAGGTGCCCAGGCCCCAAGCTGACCCAGGTCTCCTTGATGTCACTGTTGGGCTCTCCTCCTGGGCCTCACATCTGGGGTGCTCAGATAAAGGGGACCGGAAGGAGGATACAAAGGCCACAGCTACCCCCGCCCGGAGCAGACCCCACGTGCCCGTTCTCCATCCTTCCCTCCTCCCTGCGCCAATACTCCAGGATAAATGTTAATGACTGTGAACAAATTTGTTCTAAAGTTCAAATAATAAACGTAGGGCCAGCAGGTGGCATAGCGGTTAAGACACTGGACTCCCATATGGCTGACCATGGTTCAAGATCTGGATGTGGCAGCTTCAAACGCACACCAGCCCATGTGCATGCATGCCCAAAATCCCGAGAGGAGAATAGAGGAGAAAGAACTGCGGCCTGGCCATCCCTCCTTTGGAGGTGATTACTCCCTTTCTCTTTCTCTCTGGTAAAATAATCTCTCGAAAAAATAATATTAAACATGATAATAAACTCAAAATTTCTACCTTGTATGTCCTTGAAAACAATCAGCTTGCTGCGTGAGGTTGAACAGACCCTGGGCTGCCTCGGTACCATCACTGAGGTCGTGGGGGACTCGTCTCCAGGTAGAACATTGCAGCAGGACATACCCCGCCCCCAGCAATGGAGGCTCGAAAACTTGCCCGGGGTCCTCTCAGCAGGTGGTGCCCAGGCCCCGAGCTTCCCTAGGGCACCGAGCTTCCCCATCCACCCTAGTCCCCTTCAAGCAGGTCTCAGAGGCAGCTCTGTTAGCACGACCAGAAGCCAGGGCCAAGGCCTCTCGCAGCCTCCAGCGTGTGTTGTGCTTGCCCAAGAGGTTCTCTGGCTCCCCTGCTCCCCGGCCGTGCGAGGGAGCCGGGGCACGGTGACCGGTGACCGCTCACCCTAGAGGCTCCCCGGCCGGCCGTGTGAGGGAGCCTGGGCACGGTGGCTGCTCAGCTAGACGCCCGGCAGTTGGCCCAGAAATCAGAGGGGATTTGCTCTGTGCTCCTGCCGGAATCCTGGAGCTGAGCCGGAACAGAGAGCATGGCACCAGTGGAGGGGTCACGGGCCTCAGCTTATTTCGGCCTCCCCGAGAAGCCATCACACTGTCATGTCCAGGCAGGACGCATAGATGCGGACCCCACTGTGGCTCAGCAAATGCTCTCAAAGGTGAAGGTCGAGCGGGCGGCCCTCAGAGCTACCGTGAGTGCCGGTGAGATGAACCCCAGAGTAGGACTTCTGAAAACAGGGGCCTGTGGCCCATCGGACTCAAAGGTGAGCATTTAAACAAGAAAAAGCAAGTTGTTCTTTTAGTTTATAATAAACGGCCATGCTTTTTAGTTACTTTTTCACGTAATACTTGTCAGACCACACTGGGACGTGGTCCTTCACCAGAAAAGAACAGACACACGGTGTAGTATTAATATACCCTCTGGAGTAGAGATCTGCCACCTGGTGCAGTGGGACATTGCCACCCACTGCAGGGAGACATACCGCCCGGTGCAGGGAGACATACTGCCCAGTGCAGGGAGACATACCGCCCGGTGCAGGGAGACATACCGCCCAGTGTAGGGAGACATACCGCCCGGTGCAGGGAGACGTTACTGCCCGGTGTAGAGAGACATTACCGCCCACTGAGTGAGACATTACCACCCACTAAGTGAGACACACCGCCCAGTGCAGGGAGACACACCGCCCGGTGCAGGGAGACATTACCGCCTGGTGCAGGGAGACATACCGCCCACTGAGTGAGACACACCACCCAGTGCAGAATGAACGCCCCACCCGTAGCTGTCAGAACGTCCCACCCGATAGAGCGAGAACGTCCACCCAGCACAGCGAGAACATGAATTGATGAAATCCTCGCGCCAACGTCATTTTTGGCAATAAAAAGCAGAGAGACTTAGAGATACAAAACGAAGCACCTCGACATGCTGGCCCTCTGGCCCCACACAGGAAGGTCCCAGCTCTACGTCGAGGTCTCCCCATCCACCCCAGTGCCCCGTCTGCCGGTCTAGGCTCGGAGGGAGGGATTGCAATAGGAGAAGCCCGTTAACTGTGCCTCTTTCTCCTCTTCTCTCTGTCTTCTCTGTCATGGAAGAAATAAAGAAAGAAAAGGGGGCCAAGGGGTGATGTGGTGTTTAAGGTGCTGGACACTTCCACACAGCCAACCATGGTTCAAGTCCCGGACCTGGTGGCTTGATTTCTCACTTTCTCTCTCTCTCTCTCTTTGTGTGTCTCTCTGGCCAAATTAAATTAATGAATAAGTAAGATAAGTAAAGAATTCTAAAAAACAAATTAAAGTAAAGAGAAAGAAGAAGAACCCTGGGGCACGTACACTCTGAAGCCGGGTCGCCGCTGTGGCCGCAGTCCCTGCGCTTCCTCTCCCTTCTGTAAGTGGTGGAGCGTGGCCAAGTGCCATGCGTCGTGAGAGAATTGGGGACCGGCCGAGCAAAGCCCCACTTGGGCCGGCCTTCCTGAGCTTTGGGGCCACTGACGAAGATGCCACGGTCTTCCGTGACTCAGAGGTAACTGGGAACCTGCGGCTCTGGGGGCAGTCAGCAGGGACGACATTCCTGAGGGACAGAGGACGCTGCAGCGGGGTCTAAGGACGAGCAGGAGCCGAAGGAGGGCACCGGGACGGCGCTGCAGGGGCCCCGCCGCAGCAGGTGCCCGAGAGCCACTGGCCAGCACAGCGGGGAGGGCAGGAGACCCAGCCCAGAGGCCGCGGCTCCCGGAACTGGCTCTTCACAGGGTCACTCAAGTCACCTGGCAACAGGGCGAGCATGCGTGGAGAGTGAAGGGTTTGAAGCCTGGTCCCTCGACCAGCCAGAGACAAAGCCAGGGGTGTCGAGAAGGAACCGGACGGAGACACGCTGAGGAGGGCGAGCTGTAGGGCCCGACACGGACTCCAGAGGGCGGGGAGGGGACAAGCTGATGAGGCGACTCCAGGTGCCCAGCTCAGGGAGCACCAGGTCCTGCCCTCAGCGTGTCAGGACAGACGCACGAGGTCCCACGTGGGGGGACACGCTGGGTTTTCTGAGCATGCGGCAGCCCGAGCAGACAGGCAGAGCTCTCAGCGCAGCTGTGGTCTGGGCCGAACGGCCATCTGGCAGCCCCTGTGGTCCTGACGTGGCCTGTGTGGCCCACACCGGTCAACAAAGGCATGCCAGCTGCTCGCGCCCACCCACTGCCCTGCAGCCCTCCGCGAGCGGCCTGCCCAGGACAGATCGCATCCTCGCGGCCTTGCCATGCCTGCCACTGCAGCTGCGATGGCACGTGTCCCATCTCGTCCCAGCACTCCCGTGGCCACGTGGCCTTCTGCATGTCCATCTCCTTTCCTCTCTGGGCCAGGTCTCCCTGCACTTCCCCCAGGAGGCCAAGCGTGAAGACATCCAGGCCTGCCCGGACGGTAATCGGGGCGATCTCCCTTCTCGACAGCCGGCACTCGCAGGTCTCACGGTCCGGCCGCGGGCAGCGCTCTGGGGCACTGTTGTCCAAGCTGCTGCGTGTACCAAGATGAGGCTCCGGGCTAGGCCAGGGAGGCCATATGCTCCCAACCGGTGCGACTCATCCTCGGGGCCTGTTCCCAAACCTGATAGTCTCGTACTGCGTCCTTCAGAACAATTGGCTGTGACAAAAACATATGTTTATAAAACAAAACCAGGGACCAGCAGATGGCATAATGGTTGCATCGCTGGACTCGCACATGGTCAACCACAGTTCGAATCTCAGACCCAGTGGCTTCAAATACACACCAGTGCGTGGGCGTGTGTGCCCAAAATCTCTAAAGGTAACTGGAGGAAAACAGATTGTGGCATGGCCATCCCCCCAGAGAGTGCTTTCTTATTTTCCATCTCTAGCGCTCTGTCTCCCTGGGCAGGGCATGCACCCTATAGCAAGTCTCTCTAAAAAGAAAAACAAAACAAAAAAAAAAAACCAACAAATTCAGTGCTTTAGAAAAAGAAAAGGGAAGGGGCTGGTAGGTGCTATGGAGGTTAAGGTACTAGATAGTCCACATGGCAGAGCAGTTCAAGTCCCGGACTTGGTGGCCTGCTTTCTCACTTTCCCTTTCTCTCTCTGTCTATCTGGTCAAATTTAAAAAATAATAATACATAAAATTAAATAAAGCCTCTTTTAAAAAATAAAAAGGAATGCATCACTCCACAGAACTGAGAAGTCCAAGGTTAGGCCTGACTTCAGGTACGGCTGGATCCAGGAGGTGCAACGGGGCTGTGCACACTCTCTCTTGGTTTTCCATCTGCCGTGCTGGGAATGGCGGTCCCCGCTGCACCCCAGACCCAGCTCGGTGGCACTCCTGCACATGCATCCCATGAGAAGGGTCTCCCTGTGTGGTTCCGGGGCATCTGACGGACCCTCACCAAGCAGCTGGTGGGGCAGGCCCAGGTGCAGTCTAAGACCTGGGAGTAGATTCCAAAAGAAGAAAGGGGTGGACACCCACTGCCCTGCTCCCTCCCCACGTCCTGAGGACACCAGGCACACCAAGTCCTTCAGGTGACGATCCATGACAGTATCCTGGGACAGAGCTACAGACCCCGTCTGTGTGACAGTGCAGCCTGCAGCGGGGCCGCCCACGCGGTACTCAGGGCTCACGCGGCATGGGGCCTCAGCACCCTCCGTCTGCTCTGGGCACTGAGCACTCGCTCTGCTTGTCAAGCCACCTCCTGGACCAGGCAGCTAGTGGCTGTGCCCTGTCCCCGTGCCCCAGTGTGTTCAGGGACAGCAGGCCACAGAGCAGCTCTGCCTGGCCGGCAGGAAACACCACACAGGAGGGACGCAGCTGGGCCCGGCCTCTTCTCCCCAGAGTCCAGCTGTGGGCAAAGCTGCGGACCCCTGAGCAGGAGGGGCAAAGGGGCATGGCTCCATCCTGTGGACTCCCATTCGCGGTCGTCAGCCTCCCAGGAGACCCCTGGGGGCAGGGGCTGGGGCTGGGGTCACAGCTGTCTCCTGCAGCTACAACAGTGGGTGAGTGCTAACGGTCAGTGCCCCAGGGAGGAGACGGAGGGGTGCCCAGTCACGTAGTGTCACCCAGCGGTCCCTGACCGTGTGGCTGACACAGTGGGGGCGGGCCGCCGAGAGCAGGCGGGAGCACTCGCAGAGCAAGGGAGCCGTCTCCGCGGCAGGAGTCCGGGACCCCTCCTGCAGGCCAGGATCCGCGTTGCTAGGAGGGTGGCGGGACTGCTGTGGGGTTGCTCATAGAAGTTCCCGCTCCGTGCCCGGGCGCAGGTCTACAACCTGGAGTCTGACCCAGCAGCCCACGGCTCTCCAGGTGATCGACCCGACCCGTGCCGGGCAGTTCAGGGCGACAATGGAGCAGGAGCTGCGGCAGTGCAGAGGAGGCTACGGCGAGGCCAGGAGCCCCGGGGCCGAGCCAGCTGCGGGTGATGGTGGACTCAGGAGCACACGCTGAAGCGGATTGTGGCTTCCCAGCCACAGGTCCTGGGGTCCCACTCCCCGGCACAGCCTGGCTTCCAGTCAGCAGGCAGTTGAACCTGGCGCTTCAGGGGGCCACCAGGAAGGCGCCCTGTCTTACGCTTCTCCGAGCCTGCACGTTCGTAAAGCAGCCCAGGTCCAGCTGTGGCCAGGGGCTCCCGGAAGACGCTGCGTTCATTTCCAGACACTGCTGCGTCTTGTCTCGTTTTAATCCAGTCTTTTTTTTTTCCAGGTCTCTTAGTCTGACAGTAGTTTGGCTGCCAGGTTTTCTACGTCCTCTAAGATAAACCCAGCATTGTGAAAGATCGGGAATATTAACTTCATGCACAAGTGGGATTGGTCTTGTGAAAACGGGTTGGTCGTGCCGCGGACACCACGGGTGGGGAGGCGGCGAAGGCGCGGCCTGCTGCGTGCTGCGTGATAACCCAGCGGCCGCCGGCGCTGCATCACACGGGAAGTTTCTCCTTCGCTTATTAGGGCTGGGTCCTGAGACAACAATGATAGTCATCTATTATACGATGTCAGACATAAATCATAATATTGGCAGGTAATCTTAAATCAATATGTTAAATTAATTGCGTCTCATCGGTGGAGGGGACAGAAGGCGTGTCGCCACACCGTCATTATTTACAGCCACCTCTCTCCTGACGGAGCGCCCTCCGCCTGCCTCTGCATCTTCGCCCAGTGGCTCCTCACTGCGGAGTCGGCCCAGCGCCACCGAGTGTCCTTTGTCTCACGGGGACAATACGTCATCACCCAAGTCACACTCATAGAAAAGTAACGATTAAACGTCTTTTCACACAAGTGTCACGTATCCGTCACCGCGAGGCCTGCCTTGCACGGCCAGCGAGAATAACCTGGCTGGGACCCGAAGGGCGGGCAGAGCACTGTCAAGCCATCCTTTGCATTTTGAGCAACATTTAATTAGAAACACACTTTAACCACCCAAATGATAAAAATCCAAGAGATTAAAATTTGAGTGTCAATTATCATAAAATTCATCATTGTAATTCTTATTAAGACTCAGTGTTTAGATAGGTAATGATTTTATAATATGCCAATTTGCATAAGGAGCCTGGATGGCTTATTATTCCGATTCTCCGCAATTACGATCCCGGCTCCGCACATCAGGGCTCTCAGCGATGTGAAGGCACGGCGCTAATTAATAAGCCACTTACGGAGTGCAGCTAGTTACGGCGGGCCTGCACTGACCTCGCCGAGCCGCGCCATCTCTGAAGTGCCCGTGTGTACTGCGAACGTAACGAGGTGCCAGGAGGGAATCATTAAAAATAATTTACACAAGCCTTCATTTACAAGATCCTTTGATAGCAGACTTCCCCAGCGTTTAGGTCCGCGGCACAGCCCGCCATGCGCGGCGCGCCGAGCCGGCAGTGAAGGGGGACACCTAAGTGGTTAATTAAGAGCCATTCGGACGCCACGAGAGCCTCCTGCGAGCCCCTCTGATGTCTGCTGTGTCAAATGTCTCTCCCAGGCAGAGCCGCGAGAGGCGGCAGGCATCGCAGGCTAATTACCGGGGACGAGGAGCAGCTGGGGATGGCCGGCCGGAGCCGGTGCCGTGAGCGCCCACGCCTCAGACCGAGCAGTCTTTTGTGTGGCTGGGCCGGGGCGAGGCGGGGCGAGGCAGGGCGAGGCGAGGGGCAGCGATGCTTGGGAATGGCGGAGCGGTTCCAGGGGCTCTTGGAGGACAACGGCCACATCCGAGAGTGCTACCCCGAATCTCGCCCCTCACAATGGTGTCTTCAGGAAACGCATCCTAGAAAATCACTCCGAGGAGCAAGCAGTTCTCTAGGCTCACTCTCAGGAAAGCAGGCAGCCACAGTGGCAAGTGTGTCACCACGAAAGCCACCCAGGGCATAGTCCCCTTCCACATCTGTGTGCACACACGCATGCAACATACACACGCACACCACACGCACACACATGCACACACATGCATAACACAGGGATCATGCATGCACACATGTGTGCACTCTACACACACCATGCATGCACACGTCCACATGCAGCCACGGAGTTCACACACGCACACTGTACACATGCAGGCTGCAGACCACACTTGCATACATATGCACACACACCAGCTCAAACATCCCACACACATTCACAACACACACACCACACAGAGACCACCCGTGCACACGCACACACACAACACAGCATGTACACCTCCCACACAGCAAAACACACCAGAAAGTGGAATTCTGAAAAGCCTTCACACAGGCAGTGTGAGCACGAATGCCTACGCACAAGCACGCACAGAGCTGCCGTGACATCGTGTTTGACGAGAGGCAGGAACCAGCTAGCGGAGGCAGGAAAGCGTGGGAAAGCGTTTGTGAGGTGGGCGTCAGGAGAAAAGGGCGGCTGTGGGCAGGGAAGATTGGAGGAAGCATTCAACCAGAGAGCGAACGGCGTGGAAACGAGTCCTTTCAAAGCCCAAAGAGACGAATGGAGCCTTGTCTGGCTAGGATGAAGACACTTACCCTCCTGACCAGCAGGAGGGGACGGGACCCCCGCGTGTGTCTGCGGGACGGTCATACCCATCCACGGGTCACTCGGCTTCTACCTCCTCCCCCGTGAACTCACCCCTGAGAGATCCCACTCAGAAATGAATAAAACCCTTCGTCTGGCCGAAGGTGACTGCGTGGCCATGAAGCAGGTGTGAGCACAAAGTCAGGAAACGGGCCTGGGTGTAGCCCCAGGGCCCAGGCAGCCCGGCTTTGGGGGTATGGCTATTCAGAAACGCTTGTTTGTCACAAGCAGGGTCACCTAGATCGCTTACACTTCTATGGAGAGGAAATGAAAGTGTTACCCTCGACGTCCAGCTAGCGGGTGTGAGTTTTCCACGCCGAACCCTAAAACCGCCGTGGAAGTGATGACAGGCGACGAGTGTCGTTAGCAGCTGTGCCGTGGTGCCAATGAGCACAGCACTTAGCTGCAAAACTTTTATGGGGATCCCAGTCTTTTAACACTGGCCTTTGCCATGGAGAAGGGGTTCGGATTTAAAGCACCCTTTGAAGTCTGGAAGGTCATCTCCAAGACAAAAGGAAGCAGGAGGAAAACCAGCCCTCAGCATGGATGACCTATGCCCAAATTGGCCTCCGGGGGCACCCACGGGAGCTCTGTCCTGCACCGTCCCGCCTGTACAGGGGCTAGGTCTGCTAGACCCACGGGTGCAGTCCATGGCTGTCCCTCGGAGGCACCGTGAGGTGGCCATGTGACCTCCAGCAGCAGCAGAGACCCTTCTGGTGTGACCACCCACTCAGCTTGGTCCCCTTCGGTTTTGTCACAGAAGGTGGAGATGTCTCCCACCCAGAGAAAGCTGTGATGCAGAGCTGCCTCCTGCCTGATGGGGAGGATACTCAGGAAGACCCCCACACACACACAAAGAGGCAGGCATGAGTCACTATGTTCAAGAGTGGGAAAACAGGAGCCTGCAGGTGGCGTAATGGTTAAGGCACTGGACTCCCACATGGCTGACCACAGTTCAAGTCCAACACCCGCAGCTTGAAAATCACACCAGGTACATGTGCATGCAGGCCCAAAGTCCTGGGCTGAGAATGGAAGAGAAGGGACTGCAGCCTGGCTACTCCCCAGGAGGTGATTTCTCACTTCCTTCTCTGGCTCTCTGTGTCCCTCTCCAGTGAGTACACATGCCCTGCGAGGGGGGGGGCGGGTAAAAAGAGCGAGAATCCAACCAGCCCAGTCCCCCGTGACCTGTTGGCTGTCCGAGGAGAGCAAAATGGCGGATGCAAGCTGCCTGCTGAGGGGGACAGGTAAACGCCCCTCTCCTCATCGGCACAGCTTAGTCTATCCAGCAAAAGATGTACACAAAATGACTCTCCTACAATGCAAAAGAAAACCAGAAAAGAAGCGAAAACATTGGAAATTGGTGGCAGCTCATATGAATAATTTTAATTAAGGTAATTCCCAAACCAATGGAACCCTTAAGTCATATGTCTTCTGAGAAAAATCTCTTCACACTCTTAAAAATTACTTAGTGTTTTGCTTCAAAAAGCAAATAAAATATTCAACACATTAGGGGGTTGATCATAATACCAGCCTCTTACCCTTTTTTTTTTTTTTTTTTTGGAGAGGTTTTCACTATAGGGCGCGTGCACTCGCCAGGCAGAGAGAGACATGGAGACAGAAACTGAGAAATCACCCCCCAGAGGGGATGGTCATGCCACAGTCCCTTCTCCTCTATTCTCCTCTCGGGATCTTGGGCATGCACGCACACGTGCCTGGCGTGAGTTTTAAGCCACCGGGTCCGGGACGTGAACCGTGGTTGACTACGTGGGAGTCCAGCGACATAGCCATTATGCTAACTGCTGGTTCCCGCCTCTTACCCTTTTGCATTTATGGTTAAAATTTTATTTTCAAATTATCTGGCCTAGACTAGCCAAAGCCTCTCACAGGTGGACGTGCCACGGGGGTACCCACGTACTTGGTTGTCTCTAATAGGTACGCACTGGGCACATTTCAGCACATATTTTCAACCACAGCGAAAACGAAGTGATTGTACATGGGCGTGCTGCCAGCCTGTGACGGGGCCAAAGGTGGCCGTGGTCAGCCCCATCACGGGCAATCATCTCACGAACTACTGGAAAGACCGGCTGGAAGCTGCCGCTGCATTTGGAGCCTTATCGGTCATCGCGACTGCTTTTCCATCATGGCTGCAGAGCAGGCGTGATTGGAAGGGTTTCTGTTGCAGTTTTCCTTTGTCGGGCTTCTCTAGGGAAAAGCCCGTGTAGATGAGGTGAAGAGGAGTATTTTGAACAAAATAAACTCAAATTCTGCTTTCTTAGACACCGAGAGCAGAGCTGGCCGCAGCAGGGGGACCTGCGGCGAGAGACCGCCCTGTCCTGAGTGCGGCCAAGAGCTCCCTCCCCCGTTCCCTCCATGGGGCCAAGCCCTCGCCCTGTTTCAGATACGTAATTTACACTTCCAAGTCCAGGCTGAACTGTGCGCTTTCTTTAAAATCCGAGGTTTGGGTTAAACACACACACAGGCCAACAAACGCGACCTTCCATGGCAGCCACAGCCACTCGGGCAACCCGTGGCTCGTGCGCGCAAGGCCGGCCTGGAGGAGAGGAACCGGACGCTGAGCCCAGGGCCCTGAACGGGCGGGCAGCTCTGATCCCCGCGCCGCCGCCCGGACCACCTGAACAGTTAAGACTGGGGATCCGCCGTCCTCCAGGGGCGCAGACAGACTTCAAAAAGTTGCAATTACGTGGGAGCTGCTGAGCTTAGGCGACATTAAGTATCATTAAGCGATTTCTGCGTGAATGAGCCGAGCATGCCTTCCCACGTCTGGCTGCAGAGGCCCTCGGACCTGCGAGTTGAAAGGCAATCTGATAAATACCTCGCTTGTTGGGGTATTTGTCTGACAGACACACCGCCTATGTCACCCCTCCCGAGACAGCGGTGACTCCCAGACGGCGAGCACCGACATGTCACACGTCCACGCTGCTCCTCCGCCGAAGGGGACGCCCGTCTGCACGCTCTAGAGAAATTAGCTCGGTTTTCTGAAAATAAAAGAAGTCCTTACACTTGGGAGCCGGCAGCTCAGACTGTCGGTCAGCTCTGATCTTCGGCATGCAGGGTGGCCTGGCGCGGTGGTGGCCGTGGGCAGGAGAGGCTGCCTCCAACAGAGTGGCCAGGAGGGCCGGCTCACAGAGGGAGTTGGGAGAGGCCCCGCTGCCCGGCCCACGACAGGCGGTGCTGGCCCGGACTGCTCCGGGGGTCCTGGCACAGGGCTGGGAGCAGCCTCCGGGCCTCTGGCGGCATCTCCGTGCCTGAGCAGCGCCCCCAGCACTTTCCCTGACAGCAGCCTCAGCGTCCCTCCCAACGTCTGCGCAAGACCCTGGGAGACAGGACACGCCTTCCACACACGCTGAGGCGCCCAGGCCCTGCAAGGACACACACACTGTCACCCTTCCCGCGTGCTGACGTTAGAAGCCCTCTGAAACTCCCTCACCGTGTTTTTGAGAAAAAGCAGATCTGTTTTCAGAACGATGGAGTCAGGGATGGCAAGTGCTAAGACCAGGCAAGGACCCCTCCTGAATCAGGTGTCCTGACAAGGCGGCTCAGAGCACGGGGCCGGCTCAGACCTGTCCGCGGTGCCACGGGCTCTCCGGCCTCAGCCGCGGCCAGTCCTGCCCCAGGAGCGCAGGGGAGAAGCGAGCCGGACGGCGGCACCCGCGTGGGCACTTCAGCTGTGCCCTCTCTGTAATTAGCATTCCGTTCAGCCTCTCGTAATGAGATGAAAATTAAAGTCCCCACCTTTAATACCATGTCTCCATGCTCGCCACGCGTCAGGAGTCCCCGTGAATAAACACGGGTATCAATGGGCTTCCAGAAAGGGTTTCCTTAGAAAGGCTGCCATTTACCGACAAAGCGCTCACGCTGTCCGTCTCTGGAAACAGGAAGCGTGGGTGGGTGCCAGAGAAGGGTCCCTTCCCAGCTCCGCTGTGGCCAGAAGAGCCAGAGCCGGCCGAGCCGGCCTCTGCTGCAGCCCAGACGCAGGGACGCACTCTCCCGGGGGCTATGCCCCTTCGCCGGGCCGATTTTCAGCCATTAATAACCTGGCCTTCGCGAAAGACATGGCCCAGCCGGAGCTGCCCAGTGTCGCCCCGCAAGTCCCTGGTCACCACTTGGAGATACCCCGCTCGTCCCTCACTGCCTGGGCTTCGGGCTCCCCTTCCCTGACACGCTGCCGCTTACAGTCGGTTGTGTGTGAAGTGAGACAAGCCCATCTCACAGCCCCCGTTCGTATAGTGACCTTATTAGACCAAATCAACTTTAAAGCCGTTTTCCCCCTTGTTGAGTCTACATAAAATTTTTATGTGATTGGAATAAAACAACAGGAACAGCTTAAATTCGCAGAAGAGTGGAGAATTTTTTCATTTTACTGCACAGAACTCTGAAGGCGATGACAACGGCTGGACCGTGGCAGGAGCAGTCCGGGGACGACGCCGGCTCGGAGCGCGGCTGATCTTGATTTTCAATGAACGGACAGTGCACTGTCACGTGTAGGACCGCGGCTTCCGTGCAGCCGGGACACCTCCAGCGAGACGTCGGGACGCTTCCCCGCGTCACGCTCACAGACACCGTTTCTCTCCAGGTTCGCTCTTGGGCTGAGAAAACCGGCCAGGCCATGGTCAGTTACTCTGCATTTGTTTCTAGTACCTCGAGCAGTCACCACGGCCCAGCGTCCTCGCCCTGCGTGGCCAAGGAGGGGAACGTCCTTCTCTCCCCCTTCCGAATGGCCATGTGAGTGATCTTCACGGCCAGTCACGCTGGTCACGGTACCGAGCCGGTGCAATCAGAAGGCACGCGCAGGACTGTCGTGCCAGGTGACATTCGCTCAGCCCGTTCGTCACTACTCCGAGTCGTGAGAACACACCCAGCAAAGGGCCTCGCGAGGCCGGCCACCTCCAGCCAACAGATCTGAATGGCAGACCCACGTTCTCGACCGCACTCAGTTATCAAGGCAGCCATTTCTGATCAGGTCAAAGGGCTGGTTAGGAACCCGTGTCGCTCTGTGGATCATTGTTCTCGGTCACGGTGTCAAGGTCGAATATGTTTTGGTCTTTTGACTGTGATGAGAGTATAAGGAACGGAGCCTCAGTTCTTCAGGAGGACCCGGTGGGAGATCCACCGGCAGCAGCCAGGCGGGAAGGCAGAGACCCTCAGGGCTCCGGGAGGCGAGGCTTTGTGGGGGCGGGGACCCTGTTAACAGCCGGGCACCGGGAGCCCAGCCCAGCCTGCACTTGGTTGTTCGAACAATTAAGAAATCACTGTGTGGGAAAAAGTGAAACAATGTCTGCTTTTTTCATTCATTTACTTAACAAGTGTCTCCGGAGAGGAGAGCAATCGTAAAGACACAGGCAGCCAGGAGTGGGGAGCGGCCAACGGGGCGGGGGGCCTCTTTCCCGGGAAGCCAGCTCTGAGGTGCACACGGGATCCGGGCTGTCAGAGGGCCATAGGGACATGCTCACAGTGGTCGTTTCTGACTTGGGGATTACGGTGGTTTTGATTTTCTTGCTTTTCCGTATTTATTGTTTTCTGCAAAGACTTCCCTGGGAGGGGAGAGCAAGACCTTCAACACCGGTTTTGAGAGGGCTCCTCCTTGTGGGCAGCCCAGGAGCGACGGCAGGGCCCTCTGCCCCCGGGCTGGAGGGGGAGCTGGGCTAGAGGCCGGCCGGCCAGGGTGGCAGTGGCAGGAAGAGCGGTGGCCCTCAGCGCCTGCCGTGGGGAAGTCACACTGCGGAAACTGGGCCGCGGACGGCAGGTCTGCCTGGGGTTGGGTGCCGCGGGGGCACAGTGGGGCCGGGAACGCGCGGGGCTGTCTTCTCACGGGACATCGCCCTGCCATCATCCCGGTTCCAGGGGCGGTATTTCTGTTTTGTTTTCCAATGTCACTCTCATTCCTTCCGTTATTGAGTACCAGAAGGAATAAAGCTTAACAACTTCAAAATAAAGTAAAATAAAATAAATCCTGAAACTCAGTTAAAGTAGTCACCAGAATTAATCCGAGCAGATTTGCTTTGTGTACATTTAAACTGAATGCACTTAGTATACTCAGATTTCACGCACCCTCAGTTTTCTTTACTCAAGTGAATTCTCTACCTCTTTCTCTTCTTCCCTTTGTCTCTCTCTATTTTGGTTCTGGAAGCAAAAAGAAGCCATTTGAAGTGAAGGCCTTGTAGTGTATGTTTTCAGGAACTGGAAGACTCTTGCTAAGTGCCGACTAGCGCAGTAACAAGTGACCCCCCCGAGCCTGCCCACCACGGGAAGTGTCTGTCTGTGAAATGGGTCGAATGTCACCTTGGAAATTCACTCACACGGGACATCTTATAACGATGCGTTTAACTACTAAGGGTCTTCCTTCCCAGGCCAACGCTGGGACTGAGTCCAGCACAGTCATGAAAATAGTGGTTCCGGTAAACAGGAACCAATTTCATCGGTTCTGGGCTCCTCACTTGCGGAAAAAAGGAGAAGAAAAAGAGCACTTAAAAACACAAATAAGTGCCTGGACTAGGTGGCGTAAACTGCCTTCCAATATGAAATTCTATAAAAATGTAAACTCCATTACTTTTTATCCCAGGGAAGTTTATTCTACGTTGAATGTGAAGTTCCAGCCACACCTGACATGGCGTGGCTTTAACTGGGTGGCAGGAACAGCAGGGAAAGGACTGTCTCTTGGGCAGAAGTCCCAGCTGTCTGTGAGCTCTCTGCCATGGTCTCACCTGGCCAGCCTGCGCAGCGAGGCCGTCGGAACATTCCAGAGGATGAACTTGCTTAACTCAGCTGCTACCGGTGGCCTCACTCTGTGCCACCTACATCATTTTCAATCCAGCCAGAATGTTTCTAATCCCTTTTATTTCTAGGTGTCTTGGAAGGAAACCGTATATTTATACAAGCTTTACGTAGTCTTAAAACGCAATACGTAATGCATGCCCAAATGAGTAAGTTGCAATCTTAGAGCAGAATAACCTGAGAGATTTACAGGGTGCTTACACACTGTTATTTAATCGCTAGGTACAGTGCACGCTATACTGTAATCTCGTTTAAACCAGATAATGAATGCAATAATGAACACTGAAATCCCCGTGTGCTGCTTGCATCGACGTGCGATTTTCAATGGCATTTTCTGAGTTGGCTCCTATATTGGAGGGTTTGGGGCCTCAAGAATAAGTTTCCTGTAGACCTGCTCTTGAGACGTCAGACATTTTTCTTACTATGAAGAATTTATCGGCCCCCTCCCCCTGCTACTTGCGGCTTTACAGATAATAATAACGATTTTAATAATGCCATCGGTCATGCTAACAGCATGTGCGACACTTCTCTCCCCACGTGAAACATGGGTCCTCGGGGCAGGAGGGGTGGAGGAGCAGAGCCACTTGAAACTACACTGGCGAACGAAGAAACCCGTGCAGAACAAACTAAGAACAGAAGCATCTGGGCCCTGCGGGGATGGAGCGTCCTTCCCTGCTACCCTCGGCTTCTCAGCAGGAGCAGTGCCAGCCATTCTAACCCTCGAAGACCAAGGTTTATCACTTGAGCATACGAAGTAAAAGGCCAGGCCCCAGGTGTGAGCGAGCCCCTCCCTGCCCTGCCGGCATGGCCCCGTGGTGCACTTCTCCGTCCGTCCGTTTATAGCACAGCATCACCGAGCACTGTCCTGTTCAGGCCATGCTGAGAGACGGTTCTGGAGGATGACGGAGACGGAAGCAGCCCCTCTTCCCAGAGCAGAGCAAGCCACACACACTCATGTCAAACCATAAGCCCAAATGATGTCATCGCAATGGAGTTACGCAATTTGCAAAATGTGTTTTCAGGGGCAAGGGAGAGCCGAGGAATGAGCCCTCTGTGTACAGCCGTGTGGATCTGCAATACGCAATGGCTGTCTATACCCAGCGTATGGATTACTGCACGGACATCCGTACATCAGGAGGAAACCCACGACTGGGACAGAGAGAACAGCAAGCTTCCTCCGGTGCGCGTTCTTTTTCCTCTTTTCTCAGCAACAAATCACTCAGAACGGGTTTTCTCTCTTCTCTTCACCTTCGAAGAATAAGCAATTTTCTTCCCACAATTGCACTTGACTTTCTCGACTCACAGAGGACGCGGAAGTCCTTTCCCCTGCTCTGTGGAGGCCACCACGGCACCCTCCGAGCGGCCTGGAGCGGGCACAGCCGGCGGGGGCTCCCGCGGCAGCCAGCCAGGTGCAGGACAAGGCCGCAGTGTGAGCGTGCCAGGGCGCACGGAGGGGCGCACGGGGCAGGAGATGCGGTTTCCAGCGGCCCCTCCCCGCCTCCCTCTCCCTCCGCTTCCGGTTGTCGTGGTTATTGGCGACATCAAAGCTGTTTCTGAGAAGAGGCAGAGCAGACAGTCCGATGGCTACAGCGAGCCCAGCCCGCGCGGCCTGCGGGCGACAGAGCCAGCGGATGCTTATTTGTTTTGTTTCTCGATTTCTCACGCTGCGATGTCGGGGGTGGGCTGGGGTGGGCTGGGGTTCCCGGGGAACTCCGGGGGGGAACGGTGCCTAAAGCACAAAACCTCTCGCGCACACGCGGGAGACAGCGGCGACGGCGCGGGGCCCATCCGTCCTGCGATCTGGAGGAGAGCGGGAGAAAAGAAAAGTTTGACAGGAATTTATAAATATAGCCTTGGTTAAGTATATCATCATTCATAATACCATTAAATCTATTTCAATAAACAAAAACACGCCTTACTTATCCCAGGAATTCTTCGTGAAAGGAAAACATTATGTGAAAAATAAAGTGTTATTGCAAACACAGTTAAAATCTGAAGTGAGGTTCTGAATAAACAAATTAAATTGCAATGGAGTATAGTGTGCCTTAGAGCCATTTCTTGACAAAACAGTCATCTTATTTACACGCTTCACAATACCCCACCATGGCTGTCGGAGGAAAAAAATAAGGAGAAAAATAATTAGCATATTAATCTTTTTTATGCTGCCATCTTTCAGATCCAGAAGACCATGGTGTAATTTAAATCTAAACGCTTTCCTGGCATTAGAATTCATTTTAGATGGGTCAATTGTTCCATAATAAAGGGGTAGAAGGTGTACTTCATGCGAGAGATTTATGTTCGCCATTTGTTCATATTCATGTGCTGCTGAATACCTCAATTCAGATGGTGATGGCTGTTCATATCAGCCGGCGTCAGCCACACAGATCACTAACCGGCAGCAATGAATTCCATTTGCAGGACAAAAAATACGGCGAAATTAACTCCAACAGTTTATTGATTTTTGCTTAACAGAAGCCAGTATTACAGCTCTATTGCCCTCATAATGATTAGTGACAAAAGTTTAATTAAGCAATTATGAAGCCAATAATAGAGTTGTCTGGGCCGCTCAGCCCGCGCCCGTTCAGGACTTATCTCGCTCCTGCACATCAGAGCAGCTGGGATGTGCTCGAGGAGATTAATGCCCGAGAACACAGATGCCTACTCTAATTCTGCCGCGCGATGCCGTTTGAATGGAGACGGGAACACAAGCTCCCCTTTATCAAATTACAAGTCCGCTTTTCATGAATATGTAGTTTAAAAAAAAATCTAGTTGTGGCTTCAAGGTGTAATTATAAAGACATACAACAAAAATGACACACAATTCTGTCTTAGTAATCCCTGCTATGAAATATGCATGATAATGTATTACTGAATAAAGACTTAACAGCGCACTAAGAGGCTTTGCCATTGTACCATCATCCAAACGACCGGCAGCCTTTTCCAAATGTTGTGCGAGATACTGTCTGACCTTACATCTTTGTTTTTCTTCCTCTTCAATGTATTGTCTCAAGCTTATTGTATTGTTATTTGTCCATAATGCCATTAAACCCGTCTTATCTATTTGTAAGAATTCCCAATTTATTATGTATGCTTAAATATGTTAATGGAAAAATAGGAGCTCCTTTCCGACATTAATCATTTCATAAAATATGCACTATGTCCCCAGAATCTGCAAACCTGGAGACGCGGAGGCTGCGGGGCTCCCTGCTCCCGCCTGACGTTCGGCCGCAGCGCTTCACAGGAGCCCTGGTCCTGAGCCTTCGGAAATGCCTTCACTCGGGAGAACCAGTCTGCCCTTCCTGCCTCCTGACCAGCTACCCTGCCCCTTTCCCTTTTCAAAGAATGACAAGAGGCCCTGCCACCCTCCTGAAGAAAGAAGTGATTTATCCTGCCACCCTCCGAAGAAACTCGCGTCAGAGGAGGCCACGCAGCAGAAGTGCATGTGTGTTCGGCAAACGCACCGGAGGCTGGGAGCTCGCAAACTCTGCGCACGCCGGCCCGCAGTGCAGCCCTGCACCTAGTAACACACAGCAAATTCAGTCGTGGGATTTTGTCACCGCTAAAATGTCACCTTATCCAAATGAGTGCCATTTATTTGATCAAAATCCCCTGAAAAGACATTTGTCTTCTTGGAATCGCCGGACAGCTGCTTCCGTGGGCCGGGCAGCAGCTGTGGGGTCTGCTCAGGGCTCTGGGTGCCTCGCGCTCCCACGGCCTGGTCTTCCCGCGGCAGTTTCACGGGGACAGCCTGGGACTCAGCCTCTGCAGAGCAAGCGGGCATCCGAGCAGAGGCCACATTCCTGCATGCTCTGCCTGGTCCCCTGCCCTCTGGGGACCCGTGGCATGAACAGGGTTACTTACCCTACTCTGCAGGGAGGAGGGCGAGCCCTGCGTTCCTGGGAGCTCCCCCGAGCTCTCTATTAGCATCCGAACGGGGCTTCCTCACTTGTAGCAACATCACCGTTACCTGGGAGGCCTTTGCTTTATACATTAACCCGTCAAGGGATGGCTCTGAACAGAAACCTACTGTGGAGGTACCTGGACTGCCCTAGACAAAGGGTCGGACCACGGGGGCCGCACTCCCCCTCGCTCTGCCCTCAGCGGCTTCTCGGTCCTGCATGCTCAGTGGAAGGGTGTTTAGACCTCTCGGAAGTTGGAGCAACTTCCTAAACTGCGGGGTCAGTGGGACGTGCTGTCTTTGATCGCCACCTTCAGAGAGAGCTGTCTCCATTCATTCCAGCAGGTTGAGCGGTCCCGGAAACACGGGTGGTACAAAACCACGTCTCGGTTTTCACTCTCCTTGGTTATTAATGAGGAGGGGTCCCTCCACTGCATTCCAACCCTTCTGCAGAAGAGACAACGGTGAGGACATCTAATTTGGGCCCATCTCCACTCTGCAAGACAGGAATGCCGAAAGACGCCATTGGCAAGATGCTGTTGCTATCTCTTTGGCATTCACTCAAGTCGGTTCGACCTGTGAAAGCTGAAAACAGTCCCAAGGCGTTCGAAAGTGCTGCTCTTGTGTGGTTAATGGCTAGAGTTTTCAAAATCTTCACCCCGATGCCAGCAGAGACCTTCCTCACAGTAAGGGGTGGCATGTCCCTGAGCTGCGGCTGTGAAGGGCCCCGCCACCCCTTAGGACAGCTGATCGCAATGGTGGAGACTTGAGGGACACAGGTTCAATCAGAGGAAGTTTGAAAGACTACCTCATCAAAATCATTGTGGCTATGTTTTATCTTTCTCAAGAAAATTCGAATATTCAGAACGAATGGCCACTGAACGTCCAGTCACACACTTTGTCTGGGGCTGCACGAGGAAAGACAAACTACCTGCCTTGGTTCCAAAGTTCAGTCCACCTGGAGGGACCAGGACACGCAGCGTCCCGCCCTCCGCAGACGCATGGCCTCCTCCTGCAGCAGCGGCGTCAGGCGGCGTCAGCCTTACGCACAGCTCGCTCGAGGACGCTGCAGTACTCCTCCCAGAGCAGGCGGCCGGCCGGCACCAGCTCAGCCAGACCGGGCACGCTGCGGCTGCTGCAGGGGGAGCGCCGCCCGACTGTTCCGTAAGCGGCCTACCAGTCGTTTATTTACCCTGGAGCCCTGAGGTGACGGAGGCAATTGGGTAAAGAAGGCTCTCACGTGAACTTCTGATTTCGACGATATAAACCAGCCGGTGCTCGTGACAGGGAACTTTCGAAAGGACGTTAGTGACAAACACAGCATCGTGCACATGGGACGGTGCGGGTCGCGCCAGTGCAGCTGCCCACACACCGCTGAGACGCGGAGCACAGCGCGGGCAGGCCAGCCCGTGTAGCGCAGACCATCTCGAAATGGAGCTGCGTCATGTGACAGCCGTGCTCTTCCCGACCGGTCTGTCGCTCTCTGTCAGCCAGGAGACACCTGACGGTCTTCTAGCCACTGCTGGGACCGGCCACGCGTGCTCTCCGCGCTCTGGTGCGGGCTGCCGTCCGCCCGCGAGCCTGCAAGTGCTCCGTCCTCACCGTGTCGCTCACACGGACGGTTTGTTTGCGTGTTTGGCTGCCGAGTGATGATGGGTGACAATTTGCTCTTATTAGCAAAGGGTTCTAAAGGCAGAGCGGCATTTTAATTTCACGTCTTCAATTCTCACAGCGATGCAGCGACTGCAAAACCGCTCACCTTTGCACATTCACTGAACTCCGTGGGGCGGAATGCTGAGACGGCCCTAGGTCCACGAAGGGGATAGGTGCCCTGCAGTGACGCACGAGGCATGATCGGCTTAGAGACACCGAGAAGCGTGTGACAGGAGCGAGATCAATCCGCAGCCTTGTTCTTCGGTTTGCTCGCCCGTATTTTATTGTGAAGACGAGCAGATGAGAAGCAGAAGTGTTTGCTAATAGGCCTCGCGCCTCGTTATGGGTGCCGCGTCCCCGCCTCCCGTAACTCGCCATGATTACTTTTTCAGAAGCTTCCCTTTCCCCAGCTGATCTTCGTCTAGTTAGGCAGCATTAATGACACTTCAGTCATCCCGGCTTTCAAGCTGAGTCCTTCCACAGCGAACAGAGAGTTGACATTTCCTGACATTTTCCCAACTAATTACAGGACAAATAATTAAGCATGTTCTCATATGTAACAAATGAAGGCAAAAGCCGTCTGTCAGGGTCGGTGATTGATGACACTCCGGGAGACTTTATCTGATGGGTCCTGCCACACGACGGAGGGGAAGCAAATTTATTAGAATGAACAATGCAAATTCTGAGTCATCTCATCCAGTTATGCGCCGAAGCAATATCCATGTCAAGGTGAATGTGACAATGAAAGCAAAATATTTGCATTTTGTGGAGCAGGTTGAAGGGGAAATCAGTGCGAGAAGATGACAGGCCTAATTATTTTGGCTCACACAGGCTGGGACAGCTGTTTCTGGTGTCCTGAACAAGGCTGTCACACAGGTAACTAAACAGGTCTGCACAGAAGCCTGCACCACACTGCACCGAGATGTCTACCACTAATGACCAGCGCTAATGTTACTGCCATCCCTGAAAACAGAGCAGGTGTCAGCGTGCACCTCTGCATGGCAGTCAACATTTCGCTACATAATTACTTGTTAGTGAATTAATTCCTATCTGTCAGTATCTATGCCGGTGTCATTTTTAGACCATTACAAAATTATGCCATCACTATAGCAACTGCAGGCACAGTTAAAAGGCAAGAGTTCAGACACGCAGGGAAAGTGCCTGGTTAGGCAGGAGATGAGGATGTAAAACCCACCCCAAAACGCACCCGTCTACCGCACTGATTTTCTTTATTTGGAGGACATGTTTGATCAATGATCGTTAGACAATAATCTGGGGTTTCCAATTTCAATCATGATTAATTTCGCACATAATTACAGCCACAATCCATGGCCACGTCTCCCCAGAAGGAGTTCACCACACGGCTGAGTCAATTAACTGGGTGCTTCGGCGAGGCGCGCCCAGGGCGAGCAGGACCCGCGAGGCGCGTGCGCCCGGCACCCGTGGCCTGGGCTCCACCAACCACGCCTTTCCCCTGGGTCCCTCCAGATCCCTCCCAAGGCCCCTGCTCTCCTTCGCGTAAGCCCCCTCTGCTCCGGCAGCTGCTTCCCGACCACCCCGTTAGCAGTTGCAGACGCTCTCCTGTGCTTCCTCCCTGCGTTACTCGGCCTGACTGCAGACTTCAGGTGCTCTCTGCTTGAAGAGCGGCGCCAACCTCTCGGACCCTAAATGCCCTGAAGAGACAGTTTACAGTGGGGGGAGAGACAACAAGGGAGAGGGAGGGAGAGAAAGAGATCGTGAGTAATGAGAGGACTTTTTCTTTTTACTTAGAATTTCAGATAAAAAAAGTAGAAGATATCATATATTCTATAGGAAATAGAATCTATGCTCATTGATTTTTTCGTTTAATTAATTAAAATGTTGCCAGGCGGAGAACAAACATCTCCGCTGAGCTGCCCACAGAAATCCATCATGCCGGTCCGCACTGCAAGGTCACTTTCGTTAAGTGCAAATATTTTACTGGTAATTTCGAAATGATGTATGGCAAGCGTCTGAGTGCAATTGGCATCTTTGGGCTCTGGAGACTCAGAGAAAAGGTGAAGTACAGAAGCTGGAATTTGGAAACGGGAAAGGTACAGTCAGGGTAGGCAGCTCCTCAGAGGTGTCGTGGTCTTGAGTGCTGTCACGCACCGTCCTGCTCGTCTGTGACACTCCCGGGAGCAGCGAGGCCTGCTGCGAAGGCACTTGGTGTCTGATGTGTGGGGGTGAGTTGGCAGCACCAGGTGGCTGGGGTGAACCAGGGGAGCCCAAAGACAGGTTAACTCCAAGTGCCAAAGGTGACTGTCCCGACAGGTGAAGGGGGGACAAGACAGCCGCCGCCGTGACCTTCCTGAGCGAAAGCTGCCTACGGGCGGCCGCATCGGACCAGGAAGACAGAGATACGGTCCCAGCCGGAGCTGCGGAGGCGCCACCATGCCAAACTCGTGTTCCTTCCAGGCTCACCAGCGTCTCGAAGGAGGCCAGGTCGCCGTGCCTGTGACAACCAGCCAGATTCCCACAGCAGGGGCAAGTCGTAACCCAGAGCCGAACTCTCAAGGCAGAGCCCCTCCAATGTGAGGCGTGAGCGAGCGGGTCTGGGTTCTGTTTAACCGGGCCGGTCTGCGTGCCCTGGAACTCCAGCTCCGCCGAATCAGCCCTGAATGGCAGAGATTGGCACCTTCCTGGAGGGTCCACGAGACTCCCTTCCTGAGCATGCCATCGACAGTTGTTAACACCAAGGGGACAAGGACAGCGAGCTGGGGGAAGGCCCGGTTCCCCGTGCTCTGGGCACTCCCGACTGCTCCCTGAATGCTCGGGTGCGGCCGGGGGCCAACTGGTTTGAAACTTACTTGGCTTAAATTTCATGTGAAATAATCCCAGACCAGTCGACGTCCAGCAAACGTATCTATTGCCTGTCATTTGCAGAACAGTTGGCCATGAAGAGTCTTGGTCTGCTCTCTGGTTCAGAGGCAGGTTTTTAGGCATGTAAATAATAGAGATTGTATACAAACTTGATACAAGGGAGCAGTGGGCCAGTTTCTGTCTAGTGACCCCAGGCCATCTCATTACTGTGCTCTGCCACATCACACTGTAAGAGCTGACCATTGTATAACCCACTTTGAAATATGCACAAGCTAATGGGATAAGATACAAAAATTATTATGCTGACAGTAAATCATATTACATTCCTAATAAGCATTAACTAGATAACTAGGTCAAAGCAGTATTATCTTAATTGATTTTTCAAAAGAAACCTGACAGAAAAATGTCAATGCGCGAATATTTCTTCATGCATCATTAAAACAAGATTGGCTTTTAACAAAAGAAGAGCCCTTCGCAGAATTGATTCTTGCTTCAGGCTGCCTGTGAGTAAGTGTATTACATAAAAATCTATACAGGATATTAAAACAACACCGCTCGGCAAGACACTTACAATTAAAAGCTGACACCCCCCAAAGTGCCGGCCGCGGCTTGCCGGCAAACGCAGGGAGCCTTCCTGGTCACACCGTCTGCCTGCCAGACTCTTCCGTCGGCAGAAGGCAGGGGCCGCCTCCAGGAGTTTCTGTTTGGATCAGAACGTGCTCCATTTGGAGCTCCGTGGCCACTGAACGATTCTGCGAGGTCACTGGGGAGCCCTGGTAATACCACCTGCTTCCAGAACGCGTGTGTGGTCGGGCACACGGGCGCCTTCACTGCCTGCTCGTGTGGGGCCCTGCTGGAGGCTGGACCCGCTGTGTGGAAGCTCACACTTCCGGGGAGATGAAGGCGACAAAGCCACTGTCCAGCCTCCAGCTTCGGCAGAGGTGGGGAACCTCGCCCCGCCTCCCGCTGTCTCCTTGGACCTGCAGACCGGCCTCTCTGCGCATTGTTTACTGTACGTGAGGGGCCGGAGGGCCCTGCAGCCTACGGTGGGTGCCGGGGAGCTCCACAGCGGACACGCCGCCCCGAGGCCCAGCGTGTCTGGAAGGCCCATCTTTCGAGAGCTGGCACAAGGACCGCAGAGCCCCGCCGCTGCCCGGGAAGAAGGCATTGGTGTCACTCGGTGGAGCTCGGTGTGTGTGCGAACACGTGGGACAACGGCAGCATGGACAGACTGCTAAGCCACCCGCTCTGTCGCCCTGTCCCTCCCCCCAGGGCAGTCCAAGCACCTTTGCCGACGCACGACTTCTATCACACTCTCCCCACAGAGGGACCGCGCACAGCTACATGCCCGCCGAGTCTGTGTCCCCAAAGGACACGGGACAACTCAGAGCTGTCGCGACTACCTGGGGTCGGGAGGGTGAGCTGTCACACAGACCTGGCAGTGAGCGAGTGCGGACTGCCCCCAACCCAGAGTCAGCAGCAGGATCCCCCCCAGAAATGAGGTTTCCAACAGCTGAAACTTAACCGTTTCAGCGCTGAGTCATCTTTACAGCAATTTTCTCCCAGAACGGTCGTCGACTCCGCAGGATCCAGCTCCCCGACGTGCTGCTGTGGACTGGGCCTGGCTTCCTCATCTCTACAAGGAGGGAAGGAGCACTTCCTCTGCAGGGTCCTGAGGGAACCGGCATCTGGGGGGGCACCTGCAAACCCTCTGCTGCGTCACACCACGGGCACTGATCCCTCAGGGTCCCCACCGGCACCGGGACTCCCATCTATCTGCAGACTCAGCACCCAGCACACCGACCAGGCCCCGCCCCATCGCGTCCCGCCTCCCATGGCCTCTGCCAGAGCAGTGTCCAGCAAGTAGACCCCTGAGGTCCTCACCCACCGTGTCCTGGCCCCTGGCCTTCCCTCAAAGTCCCTGGGCCTCAAGTGGCTCTTCCCTCTCTCCTGACCCGCTGCAAGCTCCAGCTGGGGTCCCACATCCACCGGGAAGACGCTTCTTCATCCTCCTCACCCTGGTGGGTCTGCGTGTTGGCTGTGTGTCTTCCAGCCCCTCCAGCCACAGGACGCATCGCTGGCCAAACTTCGGCCCCTCCAGGAGCCACCAGCGTGGCCGTCACCAACTAGGGAGGTGGTTCCCAGTCTCAATTCTTCGGACCCCGACATTTCTCCAGTGAGACTGTATTTTCAAAGCAGGAAACCGATGTCTTAAAAGCTCTACCAAGTTTAAAATTAGAAAATTTCCTGCCCATAAAATGCAGAAGAGAAATTTTATTCATATTGAAGTTTTCGTTTAATTTATTCTCAAATGAACTCAAGAAACATATGCAGGTAATTTATCCTTCAATGGAAGCTTACTTCCTAAACAGATGTCTTTAACTGCCTCCAGTACAAGCTTTCGGTCCTACTCAGTCACCTCTTACAGAAACTTGAAAGAGTTTCAAAAGTGCTCTGAATAGGCCATGGAGTGGGAAAAGCTAGTTGAAACTAGTCTGTAGTCTAGTCACCTTTCTTTAAAAACATACATGTGTGTGTCTGTGTGTGTGTATATGTGTGTGTATGTGTACGTATACTATATATATGTGTGTGTATGTGTGTGTATGTATACTATATATATGTGTGTGTATGTGTGTGTATGTATACTATATATATGTGTGTGTATGTGTGTATGTATACTATATATATATGTGTGTATATGTGTGTGTACGTATACTATATATGTGTGTATATGTGTGTATGTATACTATATATATGTGTGTGTATATGTGTGTGTACGTATACTATATATATGTGTGTACGTATACTATATATATGTGTGTATGTGTGTGTGTGTACGTATACTATATATATGTGTGTGTATATGTGTGTACGTCTACTATATATATGTGTGTACGTATACTATATATATGTGTGTATGTGTGTGTGTGTACGTATACTATATATATGTGTGTGTATATGTGTGTACGTCTACTATATATATGTGTGTACGTATACTATATATATGTGTGTATGTGTGTGTGTGTACGTATACTATATATATATGTGTGTGTATATGTGTGTACGTCTACTATATATATGTGTGTATATGTGTGTGTGTACGTATACTATATATGTGTGTGTATATGTGTGTGTGTACGTATACTATATATATGTGTGTGTATGTGTGTGTGTACGTATACTATATATATGTGTGTGTATGTGTGTGTGTGTACGTATACTATATATATGTGTGTATATATGTGTGTGTACGTATACTATATATATGTGTGTGTATATGTGTGTGTACGTATACTATATATATGTGTATATATGTGTGTGTGTATGTATACTATACATATGTGTGTATATATGTGTGTGTGTACGTATACTATATATATGTGTATATATATATATATATAGAGAGAGAGAGAGAGAGAGAGAGAGAGACTTTGAAAAGTGTGTGGGGAAATGGAATTAAGTATAAGTTTGCAATCCATGCATGGTTTCTTACAACACGCATTTTCCATGCACGTATTTACTCTTTTATTTATTTATTTATTCATTCATTCATTCATTCATTCAATATTTTTAAAGAGAGATTTTTGCTATAGGGCACATGTACTCTCTGGAAATACAGGACAGAAAACAAGAAATCACTCCACGGGGGGAATGCCATGCTGCAATCCCTTTTCCTTCATTCTCCTCTTGGGATCCTGGGCACACACGCACATGCACCCAGTGAGAGTTTCAAGCCACCAGGTCTGAACTCGAATCGCGGTCAACTACGTGGGAGTCCAGCAACATAGCCGTTATGCCATCTGCAGGTCCCCGCATTTACTCTTTCAAATAAAGATATATTTGCAGTCCTTGGGTCCAGTATATTTCAGTTTCTGTCATCTACCTACAGGTGTTCTACAGTAAACACCGATTGCTGGTCTAACTTTGATTTAATTGAATTCTCTCCGCATTTGAATTCTGAAGACCATTTCTCTAAGGTGTCAGAAGGCCATACTGTACTAGCATCAATATGAACTATCACATATGATTCCTAAAATATCATAATACACAAAAGCGTTCTGTACACTTAACCAAGTGGTGTGACACGCTCTATCTGGTAAAACAGAGATATGATATTGCGGCTGGCAGGTGGCATGGTGGTAAAAGTACTGGACTCCCACATGGTTGACTGTGGTTCAAGTCCTGGACCTGGTGGCTTCCTTTCTCACTTTCCCTCTCTCTCTTTCTCTCTATAATCAAACTGGAAAATAATAATAATAAATAAAGTTAAATAAAATAATAGTTTAAAAAAATAGAGATACGATATTAACTTAAGGACATTGCTCAGAGATACAAAAAATTAGACTTGTGTCCACACTCCCATTTTTTTTTCTAATTTCATTTTAATTTCTTATTTACACTTAATTGTACATCTTTATGGTGCATAATATAAAACATGTATGCAGTGTGAGGTAGCCAGAGTGAAGGTATTACCACATACATCTTCTCAACAGAGAGCCTGACATTCCTGTGTCTGTTACATGTTTTTTCCAGAGCCCCCCATCCACCCCCTACCGATGTAGTCTCTGGTGTCTACACTCGTCCTCACTACTGTGTTTTTTAATCTTTTAATTTAATAATCTTTTTCTCTTTTTTTAATGGTTGGTTTCATGGATGAAAAAGATAACACATCAACATTGCTTGAATAGTCCTAAACATAATAATTTATACCTACAGCTAATTGTTGCTTTATTTCAATACACTTGTCTATTCTGAGTTTTAGCATAAAACAAAGTAGATTAAATCACATGATAATTGGTGGCATTGTAAGTGTTTCCTTTAAGCATGACTTCAAATCAGCGACAACAAACATGTGAGCCAGTGCCGAACTGGTGGTAATACAGCAGTAAGTGAAGAAGGTGCCCAGCGCGATAAAGTGAACTGGTGTTTCACACACACTCCCTCCAGCTCATCGGATGCTGTTCCCACTCTGGCTCACAGGTTAGGTTATCTGCCTCCACGTATCAAGGAAAGAATGCCACATCTTATAGCTCTAGGGTCTTCCAAATCACACTGCAGAAAAATATCCTGAGGGTCAAGAATTGATTATTATTTTTAGAGAAATGATTTTTTAATTTTATTTTACTTAATTTTCATTCATTTCCATTTGACCAGAGTGAGAGAGAGCTGGTGGGGGGGGGGGGGGGGGGAGTGAGAAAGCAAGCTCCCAGGTCTGGAACTCGAACTGCATTTGGCCATGTGGGAGTCCAGTGCCCTTAACCACCATGCCACCTGCCAGCCCCAAGACTTGATTTTCAAGAAACTGAGTTTTGAGAAGTTAAGGTTAAGTCCCAAGGAGCCAAGGCTTAGATGTCATGGCACCAAAATAGCCTGGGAACTCTTGGCACAGACAGTTTAGACTGTAGTAGGCTTCTTCACATCCCTAACACGAGGCATGGGTGATAAGGCCAGGGGATGGTCAGCAAGGAGAGCAAGGTTGTAGGGCGGTAGAATGTGTGGCAGACCTCAGAGAAGAACGCTGAATTCCCTAGGTGTTATCAAATGAAGCAAAATGCAAAACACAGAATCGTAACTACAGAGGCTTCACGGACCTGACCCAGGAAGGTGTAGGCTCAGCTATAGTTCAGTTCTCAGCCCATATGGCATAAGGCGAAAGTGCAGATAAGGGGCAAGTGCAGAAACTGAGCTAGACACTCAGAACGAGAATAGAGAAATATTGGGGCAGGGAAAATCTGTGCAGAGATAATGGTTAAGAGTCATTTTTTAACTTATGAAAACATGAGCACATATGTTTGAAATTTCTCAGGACCACATGTGGAATAAATAAAATAAACACACACATTCTCTCTCTCTCTCTCTCTGTCTCTCTCTCTCTCTCTCACACACACACACACACACACACACACACAAAACCCTAAGAACATCATAGTTCATTGCTAAAAACTAACTTCAAAAAGAAACATCTTGACATGGGAGCAACAATAAAACCGACAGCTGATTATTCAACAGAAATGATGCAAGATGAAAGACTATGGAATTACACATTTAAGTGTTCTGAAAGAAAATAACTGCAAAGTTAGACTTCTATATCCAACCAAAATGACCTGAACAAAATTTAAGAAAAACAAGCATACTTACAAATAAACTAATTAATTCATATAGAGAATTTAACACTACTAGATTCACTGTCAAAGAAATATAAAATAGTTCTTTGGGTAAAAGAAACATGATCAATGGTGGAGAATAGGACAGCACGGAGAAGCGAAGAGCACCCGAGAAGATACGTGTGTGACTGGATCTAAATGAACATTACATGTGGGATAAAAAATAATGACACGATAACATAGGTGTTCCATAAATGTAGAATTTTTAAAAATACATTCAAAGAATTAAATAGGCAATCAGATATAAATAAATAAAAATTACTAAAATAGAAGACAGAAGAAAATCGAGAAGATTGTTCAGAAAATAAACCAATGGAGTCGATGATATAGAGATATAGAGACTGAAGTATGTAACGAGAAAGAGTAAAAGCAATAGTAAATATTTTAAATGGGAAAGAAGGGATTTTTGAAGACAGCCTGCATGAGAACATGCTGTAATTAAATGTGCATTCTTATTTGAAAAATACACAACCACCAAGAAATACAATTTTTTTTTTGAGAGGTTTTTGCTATAGGGCACATGCACTCGTCAGAAAAATAGAGAGACAGAAACAACCCCCCAGAGGGAAAGCCACACTGCAATCTCTTCTCCTCCATCCTCCTCTCGGGATCTTGGGCACACACGCACACGCGCCCAGCGTGAGTTTAAGCTAGCGGGTCCGGGACTCAAACAGCGGTCAAGTACATGGGTGTCCAGCGACATAGACATTACACCAACTGCTGGTCCCAGAGAAACACAATGTTTAAGAAAGTCAGCACCTAGACAAATGAATGACTCTCCAAAACAGAAGAGAGCACGAGAAAAGTTTAAGCACAGATAAAAGACATAAAACCTTCAAAATTGCAAATAATTTTAAGGCAATAACTATAAACTCAAAGAGTATTTGTGTGGCAAACATGCTTTGTTATCATTTTACCTAAATGTATGCCTCTCCAAAATATCGCCAACCTGTCTCACCTGAAGTTTTGGCAACACTCATCGGCAGACGTCCAGCCTAGTGCTCTTGTGAGCGTGTTTCTGTTTTGAATTATTCATTTCCTAAATCTAGATTTGTAAGATCCTTTTCTTCAAGTAATTTGATTCATATTAATTTCATATAAATTACTGATTTTAAATCTTTTGTTTTTAGTTGGCATGAACTGTCATTCAAAAATGAAACAAGATAAAAATGCTTTTAAGAAAAAAATCAAGAATATTGAAATCAACATAATATCACAAAAGCTTGGAAAATAGTAGAGGTTCCATTTAATTTTAAAAACTGGAACACAGAAATAAGGAATATGATAAGAAAGATGTTAATCAAAATTACTGGTAGACACATAGATAAATCTGAAAAATATTTACTGTAAGGGCACTTTTGACTTGAAAATTAATAAGAAAATAATATACTAAAGAAAATATCAGTGAAGATGAGGAGTGAACATTAAAATTTTGTTTGTAAAGAAAATGATGAAGTTAATGATAAATTTTACATATAGCTGTTGATTGGTTTTATGTAGTAGTTATTGTTTAATATTAATAAGACACAAAATTTCAGAATTGCCAATAACAAGAAAATGAGTAAATAAGTTTAATCTAATGTGATAGAAAATTTTAAAAAAAAAGAAATAAGAAAAAGGAATGAGTTAAAAACATAAGGGGACAGAAATAATTTCAAATACTTTAGCAATTAAAATGAATGTACAGGGGACCAGCAGTTAGCGTAATGGCTATGTTGCTGGACTCCCACATAGTCTACCGCAGTTCTCGTCCCAGACCCGGTGGCTTAAACTCACGCCGGGCGCATGTGCGTGCGTGCCCAAGATCCCGAGAGGAGAATGGAGGAGAAGGGATTGCGGCGTGGCCATCCCCCCTAGGGGGTGATTTCTCGCTTTCTGTCTCTCTGTCTCTGTCTGTCTGGCAAGTGCACGCGCCCTATAGCAAAAATCTCTCCAAAAAAAAAAAAAATTTTAAATTAAAAAAAAAATGAATGTACAAGTAATAAATGGTCTTATTCAAAGATGTAGATTGCCAGGAAGGAACAAAAGATAATCAATTAACATTTTATTTCAAAGAGACAACCCAACTATAGTAAGATACAGAAACAGTGATAGTAAATAAATATACAAAGAAAATATTGAGCAAGAAAAGCTAGTGTAACAATATCAATAACAAAAGAAGACTTCAGACAAAGGATAATATATGAGGAAAAAGGCTATTATTTATTAATGATAAGGGAGGGGCTCACTAAGAAACACTTATTTGATAAGCACATGACAACATAGATTCAGATATATAACAACGAATATTAATACAAGAAAATAGTGGACAAATTTATCATCATAATATATACTTTTAACATAATATTCTGAAAATGAATAAAGAAAGCAAATTAATTATAATGAAAATGCTTTCAATAGTGTAAATTACCAAGCTTGATCAAACAAAATCCACAAAAATTTGCACCTGGTGATTAATAAATCTGCATTACACTTTTAAAGTATATTCAACTAAAAACTTTTTAATATTTAACATGATTCAAAAATATTTAAAAAGTCATTTTGGGGGACCAGCAGTTGGCCTAATGGCTATGTCGCTGGACTCCCATGTGGTCGAGGACAGTTTGAGTCCTGGACCTGGTGGCTTAAACTCACGCTGGGCACCGTGTGCATGTGTGCCCAAGATCCTGAGAGGAGAATGGAGGAGAAGGGATTGCGGCATGGCCATCCCCCCTGGGGGGTGATTTCTCGCCTTCTGTCTCTCTGTCTCTCTCTGTCTTTCTGGTGAGCGCACGTGCCCTTTAGCAAAAACCTCTCCCCCCCAAAAAAAAAGTCATTTTTGTATCAATCTCTTTTATGTGGAGAAAAGGAACTATTCAGAAGTAACATAAAATAATACACAATACTAAAGCGTGCAGCCCCTGTAGTTTCGTGAACTAGAGCCTAACAGCCAAATGCACAGTTCAAGTCCCAAATCCAGTGGCTCAAAGAAACACTAGGTGTGTGTGCCCGAAATGCCGAAAGGAGGAAGACATGGCATTTTGGCATGACTTTCCCCAATAGGGATTCTCTCCCGCTGTTCCTCTCTCTGGCAAAGTAAAAACCAAACAAAACAAAAGAACTTGGGTATAGGCTTTTTACTTAAAGGAGTTGTAACAAAAATGATAAGGTGTTTCAAACGTTACAAAGTGAAAACCCTTGTAGAGTATGCCAACACAATGCTTAAAGGAAAAGTTATTGCTTTACATTTTTGTATTACAAAAGGATAAAATGTGAGTACTAACCAACTCAAAAAGTAGAAAAATAAGCTTAAAAAGTTCAAAAAGTGTCTTAGAAACAGAATATCCATGGGCCAGCTAGACGGCGTGGTTAAGGCAGCTGGATCTCATATGGCCACAGAGTGGTTAAGTCTCACACCTGGTGGCTTGAAAGAAACACACCGGGGGTGTGTGTGTGTGTGTGTGTGTGCGCGCCCAAAATCCCGAGAGGAGAAAGAAAAAGATGGGATTTCTCTCTCTCTCTCTCTCTTTCTCACTGGCAAGCACGTACACTCTATAGCAAAGTTGTTTGTTGTTATTGATGATAAAATATTATTTTTTTAAAAAGAGTATATATTAATTTTTTATAAATAGAGTGAAAGAAGAAAATCATCCTCTTCATTAAAAGACCAATGAAAAGGGGCCAGCAGGTAGCATAGTGGTTAAGGTGTTGGACTCCCATGAAGCAGACCATGGTTTGAGTCCCGGGCCCAGCAGCTTAAAACTCACACTGGGCACATGTGCATGCATGCCTGAAATCCAAGAGGAGAATGGAGGAGAAAAGAGTGTGGCATGGCCTGGAGGGTGATTTCTCACTTTCCTTCTCCCTATCTTTGTCTCTCTGGCAAGCACACATGCTCTATAGCAAAAAATCTCTCTCAAAAAAAAAAAAAATGTAATTCAATGTATAGTCATGTAAAGGGAAATCACAAGAGGTGAAGTGGCTAGAGAGGTGAGCTTAACTCGGTATGTGGACACACCCCTGTGCAGGACGGTCAGGCAGCACACAGCTGGGCAAGGACGTGGCCTGCCCAAAGGACCAGCCGTCGTACTGCCAGGAGCCCTCTCTGCGCAGAGGGCTTCAAACCCTGTGGCTGTGTGTTCTCATTTTAAAACTATAAAGCCACATTACCTATTTATAACTTTTGTGTTGTGTTTACACAATTATAAAGAAGTCATTTCCATTGTATTATAAATACTCATTTATTTTTTAATTAAATTTTTGCACTCATTTTCACGGATGTCTGATGAAATGAGAATACCATATGGTGCAAACACCGTCCATGATAAGATACGTCTGAGCACACCCTCGCGACCTGAAATGCTACACTGTTCCTCTGAATCTCTGAATTACATATACTCCTATGTGTACATGCAATCTGTGTGTGTGTGTCTGTATTTTCAACATATGTGAGAGACAGAGAGGAAAGGGAGAGAGACAGAGACAGGTATTTTCAACAAGGCGTGTCCCTGCTGTGACCCTCCTGCCCAGCCTCCCGTTAGCTGGGATTACAGGGGCGCACAACCGTGCCCATTGTGCCTTGTGTTCAGGTTGGTCCTGGAGTGAACGGAGGCCTTCCATGAGGCTCCAGCCTCCCAAGTGGAGGCACTGGCGGTGAGCAGGTGTGGCTGAGCCAGACCGAAGTTCGTGTTGCACTTCTCCTGAAATATCCATACTGCTAACTTACTTCCTGAGAGTTCATCACCTTACTGTCTTACAGTCTCCGAAATACATCAACTACACACTTCAAATATCCTATACTTTCAAGAGTCTAGATAAATTTATGATAAATTACAGGATCCAGTAGTCATTTGGTAAAATAAATGACAATGTTCAACACAATAGAAAATGCACCCTTACCTCCAACACATGACCCTGGCACTGCTCTGTCAGGAGAGGACAGGCCACCTTGTACCACCTCTTCCTTGATGTCATGCAGAAGGTGCAGAGTGGGCAGCTGAGGCTCACAAAGCTGAGGCACTCACAGGTGGGCTCATTGCCAAGGCTAAAGGAAACGAGAGATGACTCATACAATGATTGATTCCTCAGAGCACTTGTTCCATGTGTTATGAATTAAGTGGGGAAAATAGAGAGATGGATAGATAGATGATAGATAGATAGATAGATAGATAGATATAGATAGATAGAGGTATATAGATAGATAGAGATAAAGATAGACAGATGTAGATAGATAGATAAATAGAGATAGATACAGATAGATGTAGATAGATAAACAGAGATAGACAGATATATAGATGATAGATTGATAGATAGATAGAGAGAGAGAGAGAGAGAGATATAGACAGATGTAGATAGATTGATAGATACAGATAGATAGATGTAGATAGACAGATGTAAATAGATTATAGATAGATAAATAGATATAGATATAGATAGATAGATAGATAGATAGAGGTAGATATAGATAGATAGATTGATTGATTGATAGATAGTGGTAGATATAGATAGATAGATAGATAGATAGATAGATAGATAGATGATAGATAGATGATAGATATAGACAGATGTAGATAGATAAATAGATACAGACAGATGTAGATAGATAATAGATAGATACAGATAGATGATAGATAGATAGATAGATAGATAGATAGATAGATGATAGATAGATAGATATAGATATAGATAGAAGCATAAACATAGGGATAGACAGGGTTCACAGCATGATGTCATGTTTTCTGACATGATGAATTAGAGTTCAAAACCTTCATAGTTTTTATTCTGAATATTGACTGTGTTTTCATGAGTGAACCTGTCTTAGTTCAGGCTGATATAATAATACACAAAGGCTGGGCATCTGAAATAATGGACATTTACATCTCCCAATTCTTTGTTTGGGAATTCCAAGATGAAGGCATTGGATATACCGCCTGGTATATCCATTGAGGGTTTATAGGAGGCCACTTTCTTGCTATATCCTCACATGACGGAAAACTGTGGTCTCTTCCTCTTTCTGTAAAGGTACTAATTTAATTATGGAATTCTACCATCATGTAAACCTCGTCCCCTTCCAAAGACCCACCTCCAAATACTGTCACCACAGACATTAGGGTTTTGACATATTAATCTGAGAGATACAACAATTCAGTCCCAGCAAGGTCCCTAGAAACATCACATTCCTGACAATAGTGTGGCCATAGAGCGAGAAAATGCAGTCAGCAACCATCATGGTGCCTGCCCACTGCTCCCATATGGTTTAGGAAAGTCTGACAACATCTCACACTCCCTTTCTAATTTTGTCTTTAGTACAAAACAGTAAAAAACAATAGAACTTTTAAATTTTCCATTTGTTTGTTTTTCTAGAGGATTTTAAATTGTAGAAAATTTCATCATAGTAGGGTTAAGTGTGGAAATAATTTTACCTTTATTTCTAAAATGGAAGATAAGAAGTGGTTGAAGGGAGTAAAAAGGCAGAAAAAAAATAAAATAGAGACAAAAAATAGATGTAACAAACAGGAAATAAACAGCAAGACAGTGGATTTAAATATAGCCTTGTAGGAAATTATATTAAATATAAATGGCCTAATTAAAAGACAGGGATGTAAGGTAAAGTGGACTTCTTATAGTCAACATGTATTTGAGTATTGCTTTTTTTATGCAACCTTACATCCCTGTCTTTTAATTAGGCGCATTAAATGGATTCTGCTAGAGGCTCCTAGCAGTCATTCTTTGGGATGTGACATTATAAAACCATTTTATTTAGTTTAAAGAGAGACTTGAAAATAGGGAAGCGATTATGAATACATTTTTCTTTAGCGAATTGTTCTAGTATTTTCACTGAAGGTTGCTGCTCGCCTGCTCCAAAAGGAGCTGAGGGGTATGGGGTAGGTGAGGGGGGAAACAGTTTAGCATCTGATTTTGCTTTTTATGGCAACTCCAGAGCAGTGTGTACTTGGTTAACATATATTACTCTGTCTAAAGGGTAGGATCAACATTTCAGGGGCCACTACCAAATGCAAACAAATTCGATAACTTGTTTCTTTTGACTCAAGTTGCATTGCGACCATTCAAATGTGCTTTTGGTACTTGAGTTCCTGTGGGTGTTGTCAGGAAAGTGGAAAACTGGAAAGGAACTTTGAAGATCCTTGGTACGCTATGGAAGGGTTGTGGTGCCGGTAATACTCTTTCGGACTGAATATGAAGTGCTAAAGAGCATGGGGGTGTTCTATTACTAGGAATAATAATAAATAAATAATAATGATGATGAAAGGGCTTGACTTTTTCATTGATGTAACTAAATAAAACATAATCAAAAGTAAGCTGATAAGGTAAGGAATGTGTTTTTAAAGAAGTTTCTACAAATTTGAAAAATGCCATTTCTCATGCTAGCCAGTATGAGTGTTATAAAAACTTATCTCTAAGAAGTGTAGCCTGTTTGCAGGCCAGCAGGACTACACATGGCTGGTGGCTGGACCGCAGACGGCTAACTGTTCCGTCCAGTCCGATCACAGTGGCTCGAAAAACAGGCCAGGCGCTTGTGTCTGCACACTCCAAATCCCGAATGCAGGGAGATGGAGGAGAAAGGATTGTGGGGTAGTCATGCCCCTTTTTTCTCTCTCCCTGGAGAGCACACACACCCTGTAGCAAATTAAATAAAAAACAGACTTCTCAAAATTTGTCTATGTTTTTCTTTATATAAAAAAAGAACAAATATTTCTCATCCAGAATGGAAATCCCATATGTATATGACTACGAATTACTCTGTGTCCACACACGTGACATATACGTACAGAAGTGGACCTCTGTAGAGGCAATTTGCATTACAGTAGTGTGTAGGTTCTAAGAAGGATGCCGTGAGTTTTCTATTTTGTATCTGGGCTAAAAACAAAGTTCCTAAATACATTTTTTTTTTTAATATTGTCATGATTGAATTTTAGCAGGAGTAATTATATTTATTTCACCTATGTATAATTAAAATATATTTTGTTGAGTTTGAAAATGTCTATTCAAGTTGTATTTTTCAGTTCCCAAAACAAGGATTTCATAACTACTTGAATTCTTACAGTAAGAATGTATTAATATAGGTTCACTTTAGATAAAAATTTTTAAATAAAAAATTACCTCACATCTGTCTTTCTTCAGTGATGCTGAGGCTGTTTATTTAGTTGAAAGATATTTTTTTCTGCCGAGAGGCAGATACTTTGCCATATTTATGGTCTGTAACTGTATTTAAACGTATAAGCACATATAAATTTTGATACTGTGGCAATAAACTATTAAAAATGAACTATTGAAAACTATTGAAGATGAAAGAAGCACAGGATAAGATTAGGTCTAAACACACTTTTTCTTTGACACAGCAGTCAGAAGACATACAGAGGTCTTTATTCAGTACAGGAAAATTTTTGGAACAATTTATTGATTATAGATATTAATATATGGATTTACTCTGATTTATTAACTATAATTTCTAAGTCATAATTACTCATATAATAGAAACCCTTTCTTTGTCCTTGTCATTTCATCTATTGCTTTTCCAAATCTTTTTTTCTTCAAGATCCAAATGTTTTTAACTCAAACTATTTTCAATATTTACATGGAAGTGCTTATGACTGTATTGACAGAAAAATAAAAATTTACATACAATGAGAAAAGTCTATACACTGGGTGACATGTTATATATATATATATGGAAAAAATCAGCAGAAATTGGGGTAGAGCTAAATGTTAAGATATTCCAGGAGAACAAGGTAATGTTATTTTTTTCTGAATATAAATAAGAAAACTATTCATTTCTAATGTACTTACCAAATATTATAAGCCATGGAAATATAAGGTTTATCATCAGGAAAACTCAGGGGAGAGTAGAAAATCTTTATTTCCTAGAAAAATTCTGGAAGACTCTCAGGTGTTTCCTCAGGGTACGGTCCAATCACCTGCATTTGCGGTCTCCTCTTTCTCGCTCTGAGTAGAAATCTGATTGCATTGCTGACTCGGGTTTCCTTTGCTGCATTTCTCCTCTCATTCAGACTGCTCCTTACTCAGGTTTAGCCTCCCTCCCTCCTCCTCACATCTTGTTCTCTTTCTCTGCAGCTACAACTTTGTGTTCGCTCCCAAGGGAAAGGAGACAGGTGATGGAAGCCTCTAACGTGCTCTGCTCCTGCTTCTGGAGTGGGTCTTCCTCCCCATTTCCAAGGTGGTCCTGACAGACCCTGTGCTGAGCACCGAGGTCAGAGCACACGCTTCGGCCCATGGATTGCTAGGCGTGGGTGGGCTGCACCTGCCGAGAACGCCGTGCAAGCCCACCCGTTTCACATCTGACCCAAGGAGGGTGGCTCCCATGCACACTTCCTGGCCCAGCTGTGGTGCCTTAGGAGGGTGGTCCCTCTTACCGGGGCCTTTCATGGCTGACATGGACTGACTCCTGTCCTCAGTGTCGCTTTTCCTCTAGTTCTCCGCAGAATCTTAGTGCAGGCGGCATTACCCTCTCCCTCTCGACCCCCCAAGGGAATTTTTTATCTAAAGTGAATCTATATTAAGACAATCTTACTGGAAGAATTCAAGTAGTTATGAAATCTTTATATCTGTAACACAAAAATACATCTTGAATACACATTTTCAAACCCAACAAATTTGATTTACAAATTTGTCCCATTCTATTGGCTGCCCTTTTTAGCTTGTTGTATGTACCTTGCTGCACAGAACATTTTCAATTTGATGTAGCCTCACTGCTGCCCCCCTCCCCCTGGGGAACACACCGCAGGTGCTGACCAGTGGGGCAGGTGGCCACTCACTGGCTGTCACAGCACACGTTCTGGGAGAGAAGAGGGGCATGGCAGCCACATGATCACCGAGGCCCAGGATTGAGACCCAGCATGTGGGGTCAGAAAGCCTGCTCTAGGGATCTGTCCGTGCTGCCCTGGGTCAGAAGGTAGAGTCTTGGTTCAGGACAGGGTTTCATAAATCCCTGTGACCAGCGCACAGAAGATGGAAATCTACGCAGATTAGGTTGATGGCCATCTTCATTTTCAACTCTATCTCCTTATGTACCATCTTCATTATTTTCATTGCATTTTAAGGGGAAGAATCAGGTTCTGAAAATTAAATGGCAAATTTATGAGGCTTTCTATCATTTTTGTTTTTTACTAATAGCAAAAAAAGAAAAAATAACACTTTTAGAGGACACTACTACATTTTGTTTAAATAGCATAACCCATAATTTTTGATTCTCTATCCTTTTTTAAAGAATTATTTATTTCATATTATTCGTTTTTAATGTTTTGTAGAGCACCTATGCTCACCAGAGAAAGACAGAATGAGAGCAAGAGAGAAAGAGGGAAAGTGAGAAAGCAAGCCACCAGGTCCGGGACTAGAACCACAGTTGGCCATGTGGAAGTCCAGTGCCTTAACCACCATACTACCTGCTGGTCCCCAGATTTGCTACCCTAACTTCATTTCTTACTAATATATATATATATATATATATATATATATATATATATATATATATAAAATGATCATTTCCAAGGTACAAATGAATCTTTCTAACCAAAGGCCCTGCAACTTTGGACCGCTGTATTTTGTGGCTGTGCCCGCGGGTGCAGAACCACTGCTGCCCCCACCCTCTCCTCTCCACTTGTCTGCTCACCAGCTGGCTGCTTACTTTCTTGGCAATGCCCAGCCAAGTCCACCGCTCAGACTCTCAGTCTCCAAGAGGCAGTTGGCCAGCCTTGGACCTCACTGAATTTCTGTCCTCTCAAATGAGTGTCCTGAGAATCAGAAGTACATCTGTGATGCCAAATAAATGTTTTTTGGTTTTTTTTTTTTTTTTTTTTTTTTTTTTTGAGAGTTCATGCAATGCATCCAAGTGTGAAAATGTTCTGGATTTCTGACAACTTGTGTCTGTGTTGGTAGGAATGAGAGCATCCTTCCCCTGGACTGCAGAGGCCTGCTGGGAATCTCATACCCCGGTGATAAAATGGAGTGCGCACTGAGATTTGATGATCATAGCAGAAGCTTCTGACATTTTAATTTACCTTTAAAAAATGTTGAGCCATAATTAGTCTTCTTTCTTTCATTTTCTCTTGGAGAGCCAGAGCCCATCCTATGTTAAAATACAGCTTCATGGGAGCTCTAATTGTGGAATGATTAGCTATTAATCCTAGAAGTAAGATGAAGTTTTAATCCAACTATTTTAAAAAAAGAAAAAGAAAAATACAGGGGCCAAACACTGCAGAACAGTAAAATGCAATGCTCTGCAGAGCAGACCAACATGAGAAGGTTCCCAGTTCAAACGAAAAGACCTCCCTAAGTATTCTGACCATGAGCATGTCCCTGATCTGGGGCTGACCGTAAGCTGGGGGGAAGATCACAGCATCGAAATCCTATTGGGGGTGATGTCTCTCTCTCTCCTTCTCTCACCCTCTCTCTTGCTCATGGATGGAATAAATAAACTTTATTTTACAAAAATGTATATATATATATATATATATATATATATATATATATTATATTACAGTGAACAAGATTTTCACAGAAATTGCTCAAACTAACTCAATTTATATAACATTGATATTCTTAAGCCATAGTTCTATACACATATATTTAAAGAAATAATATTTAACATTATTTAAATTATTTAAACATTATTTAAATCATTGAAATGAGTAATTATTTACTCATTTCATGAACCAATGAATTTGTTTTGTAAATTTGATTCTCAACATATGTACATACAGTGAAGTGCATTCTATAGCAAATTGATAATTAAAAGTTTACCCACTTGTAAATTCTGTTGTTATTGAGTTTTTGGTTTTTGTTTTATTTTGTTTAGTTTTAGCTATCGAATTATAGGAGTTCCCTGTATGTTTTGGATATTAACTCTTCAATAGATTTATGATTCACAAATTTGTCCCATTCTGTTGGTGGCCTGTTGTGTGTACTTCACTGCACAGAACATTTTTAATTTGACGTAGCCTCACTTGTCTATTCTTGTCTTGGTTTCTTGTGCTTTTGGTGTCATATGCAGGAAATTATTGTCAAGATTAATGTCTGGAAGTTTTTCTTTTATGTTTTCTTCTAGTAATTTTACAGTTTCAGGTTTTATGTTTTAGTTGTTAATCCATTTTAGTTGATTTTTGTATATGATGTAAAATACGGATGCAATTTCATTCTCTTGCAAATGGATGTCCAGTTTTCCCACCACCATTTGTTGAAGATGTCCTTCCCCTCTGCTCTTTAGCCATGGCCATGAGGACGTGCCTGGGCTGGCCTGCTGCAGGATGACATGCTCAAAAGGGATTACCCCAGTGTCCCATCAGGGCATTCTAGGTCAGTCAGCTGGTGGGCAAGTCTAGCCACAATAGCAGAACTTGCTGAGTCACATGCCACAGAAGATGGTAACCTGAGGTCAAACTCTGCCCTGATCCACTCATCCTAGATGAGTCATGACTACACTGATGTTAATGTTGTCCGTCACTGAGAACCTTGGGCTGCTGTGCAATACCATGTGGCACAGATCCTTGGTCTAGCTCTGCACTGTAGACTGCATGGTCCTGGGGAGACTGTCAGTCCATCTGCCCTCCAGTGGGGGTGGTGCATGAATCAGGCTCTCCAGGCTCTTTCTTGACAGGGACTTGGGTAGAGTCTATGAAAACAATAAACACACCTGGGCTGCCTCCTCCAGGAAGTAGCTCCCAGTCCTGATATTCTTGAGCTTCCTGAAAACCCATCTCCACCCTGGTTCTGCCATTCTCGACCTGATTCTTGCATGAGACATCCATTTCTCTTTTAATAAGTTTTCTGTGAGTTTTTTGGCCATAGTCTGTTCCTTCACTGATGTCCCAGGAAACGTGCTTGTGGCTGCTGCAGCATGAACCACACCCATCCTGGGGGTGCCGTGCACACGAGATGGAGACCCACCCCACTGCAGCAGGAGTGGGGATCTTGTGCCCACTCTCAGTCCGCCTCACACCAGATATTTTTGAGAAAATTACTTACTCCATCTTAATATCAGTTTTGTAGAGATTGCTTTTTTTTCCTCCATGGTCAAAAGAGACAAGAGGCAGCGACCTCGCGTCCCCACCAGGGTCTTGGGCTATGTTCTTAGTCCAGTCTCAGTGGGCCTGGGGTATAGGCAGCATGTCCACTTCCAGCACGCTTAAGGAGGACGTTGGACGTGAACCTAGGACCCTTCCCCCGTGTATCCAGTTGCATCAGCACTGCACCACCACCTAGTCCCTCTTGGGTTAGCAGCAGTACTTACTTTAGAATTAAAGAGTTCACATATATGTGGTACTCACCACCACGCCCAGCATCGCCGCCTCCCCTCTCTCTTGCGGCCTAAGGGAGAAGAAAGAAATTAAACAAGCAATGGTAATACTTTACCACGGGACGAGGGCAGTGGGCTGAATCACTGCGGGCAAGAAAGCCTTTGGCGCGGGGCATCTCTCCCTTATTCTGGAGATCCAGGAAGACTTCATAAAAAGGTGGCATCTGTCCTGAGACCGATGGATGATGTGGCCGTTGGTGTAGGGAAGCTCTGGGGAGAAGAGATAGGTTTCTGCCGAGACACTCAAAAGTGTGAGAGAAGACCAAACCCTTGCAGGACGGAATGAAGTCTGGCATGCTTGGATGGTAGGCTGGGAATGCCCAGAACTGAGGGAGGTAGGACAAGTCGTTCGGCTGCAGAGTTAGCGAGAGGCAGCTCACGTAGCCCTGAGTGACCTGTTAGTGGGGATTCTGTGCTAAGTGTAAAGGACACCCGAAGAGCGGCGTGGTCTGCTTAGCTGTGCTGCCAAGCAGATGGCCCAGGCTGAAGTGGAGGAAAGATTGGAAGACGGTAGACAGGAAAACCAAGAGAGACGAGGACACTGGTGCAGGGCCCTGAGCCACCTCGATGGGCATCTGGACTGGGGAGAAGGTCGGGGGAGAAATGGCCAGCCCTGGGAGACGTCCTACGAAGCTGTCGTGACCGGGAGAATGGGGTGCTGGTGGGAGAGGCTTGTGAACTGAATGGCCGTCTGGGAAATGAGAGGAAAACAGCTGATTGGGGGCGGGCAGTGGAGCGGAGGGCTGACTTTGGGACCCTTCAAATGGGTGAGTTAGGGAGAACGTAGGAGCGTGTGGTGAGACGGAGCTCACGCAGACCCGCTGCCAGTAGGAACCCTGCGTGTGCAGGGTGTGGGTGGAGTCTGACTCCCCGGAGAAAGGCGAGGTCGCTGGGAAGAGCCTTGGAGCAACCAGGCTGGCCAGCTCTCTGCCCTCGACACTCCGAGCTGGGTAACCTCCCCCTGCAGTAGCACTGCGCCTCCTCCCCATGTCCTGCAACCTGCCAGAGGGTGGACGAAAGACAGCGGGCACATAAAACGTGTGCATGGGTGAGCGTTCAAGAGCAGCCTAAGGGGCTTCTCGTGGTGACACGCAGGGCTAGCCTGTCGGTACTCCGACCCTACAATGGCGTGCAGCACATGCTCCCAGTCGCCTCTCCTGCCTGGCAGTGTCCTCGAGAGCAACCTGGGTTTCAACAAGAAAAGTTTGTGCAATTTGTACATCTGAGACGAGAGCCGTGGGTAAAGAGGGGAGGTGGGCACACCTCAGGGCGGGCACGATGGATAGAGGAAAGCCACTGGCATGAGTATTCTGATGTCCGAGTTACCTTAATTCACTCTCTCCCTGGCAAATGGTAATTCACTCGGAGCAGCACCGTAACTTTATTGATCGGCTTCTGCTTCCACTTCTGTGGCTGGTGCAGTCCTCCGGAGGCTGGAATCTCAAACCAATGGCAGCTATAAAGATAAGAAGTCTACCCATCAGCTGTCTGTAACCCTTAGCGCTTACCGAGTGAAGGTGAGCTGGTGCTCCATCAGATAAATCTTGAAAAGAAACCCTCACAAGCCTAGCTTCCGTTACCTCTGGAAATGCAGCCCTGTCAGCTCTGTGTTACTGTCAGCATTCCACAGATAGAAGGTGCGCACACACATGGGCACATGCGCACACACACACACACACACACACACACACACACACAAACTACCTGGAAGCTTGTTTATCCCAGTCGCCATTGGCTTTTCTATTACTCGTGTTTTATTGCAACTAGTATTGTTCTGGTTCTTGTTTAGTGCCAGCCCTTAGAAAGGTCTCGAATGCTTTGTCTCGCTGGGTCATCATTAATGTCTTTTGCTGTGGATGTCCCCACACAGGTGAGCAATTGGAATTCCCAAGGCATTGTGGCACTCGCCTAGGGCCACACCAATAGCCCGTAAATGATGAGCAGTGAGAGTTTCAACTCTGAACTTCCGAGTTTCCCAACTCGGCTTATCTAAAACCAGTTCGCTCGTCCTGCCTGGTGCCTGTGCTCAGACAGATCCACACCCCGACTGGCTTATCCGCGTGATCGGAGTCCCACAGCCCAGCTGCTCGTGCAGCCTGGCTGTCAAGAACGTGCAGGTCTTTCCGAACCCTGAAGTCCCTAGGCTGTGTCTGGTGGAAATCCACGGCCACCCATGAATCCCAGCCTCCCTCTGGCCCTGTGGTTCGGAACTTACCACTCCAAGTGTTGGAAGTGCTGTGGGGACACTGCCAGTGGTTCACTCCACCCCCCATCGCAGCCCTGTCCTCCTGCTGGTGGTCCCGCTCCTCGATGGCCGTCATCGGGCAGAGAGCAGCAACGCCCGGGTCTGGCCCTGCACACAGACCATCACCTCTTCTGCTCCCCTTTCTGCAGGAGTGATGGACAGCTCTCTCTCCGGCGACGGGGGTGGGGCTCCTGAATGGAGTTGACCCCTGACCTGGGGCTGGGCTGCCCAGACTCCTGTGTGGTCTCCTGGCTCCCCGCCCCACCCCGAGTAGCTGGTTAAAATGCAGGAGCCAGTGAGTCCAAGCTGGGTCTGTCCCTCTGACCAGCTGGTCTATGGGTCTGTCACCAAGTGGCGAGGCTCCTGGGAAGCCAGGAGCAAGATGCCCCTGCAGCTGGTGAGTCCACAGCCCCTCCTTCAGCACAGGTGCTTCTCCCCAGAGGAGCCCCCGTACAGCTCCCCAGGTGAGACCAGTCCCGCCGAGGCCAAGGCTTCCCCTGGAAGGTGGGCGGCCAGGGAGGAAAGAGCCCTGGTGCTGCCAGCCCCCTCTCCTGGGTTGGCTGCCAGTGCAAGGACCACATCATTCAGCAGGTGGAAAGACCCGGCCCGTGGCCAGCGTGGCCTGCCTCTCCATTTTCAGTTCACAGGCACACTGCCGTGAGAGAGCTCGTCTAAGGTGTCCACCTGGTACCTTACCCCTTCACATGATCCCAGAAGAAATCCGGGGCCGGGCCCGCGAAGGACCAGCAGGAGAGTCTGTGTACTTCAATTGCAGTGGTCTTGAATTGTTTAACGGTTGCTTAAAGATCAGTTCTTAAAAGCTTTGTTTTCCATTCAGTTTTCTTCCATGACTGAGAAAGAGTGAGAAGAGACAGACAGCCTCGGCAGTCTTCCACCATGGCCTGCCCCAGCCTCGGCCAGATCCAGGCTGTGGGCATGCACACGCCTGGAGTGCTCAGGGCCGTCTGCAGACATGAACCCAGGACCTGCCCTCGCGGGTCAGTCCCATAGAGCATGCGGGCCGCTGCACTGTTGTCTGGTCCCAGTTTGGGAAATGCCGTGCCTGCTTGTGCAAATCAAGTTCCTGCTTAATAACTGTCGGTGCTCTGGACAGAGGCACCACGCCCGACGATGAGTTGTGTGTAGCATTTTAAGCACAACCCCCACCCCCATGAAAAGCCATAACATAGTTTTCTGTTTTTCTATACAAAAATGCATCATGGCTTTTCTGACAACCCATACAAAAGGAAAAAACAACTTTTTCACTATCAACCAAAGAATTCTATTTGAATGTATACACAAATCCAAAATGTGACATACTACCTAAAATGTTTGCTTTTTGAATTTTATGTAATTTTTGACGTAATAAATTATTTATTAACATTCACTGCATTCCACTCAAGCCCCTTCAGCTCACCTCTCCACAGCTTCTACCTGCGAAATGCCTTTCGGGAGTAGGCAGTGTTGGCGGGCTGCTGAGTTAAAGCCTGGCATCTTCACCCACGTGGTTTAAAATGCCATGATGAGTGAGCACTGTGCAGAGAAGTCAATGAGACCCGAGCACAACCAGCACCACACGGAAGTCCCGGGGACAGAGAGGGGGCCGTCCAAGGAGGGTGCACGGCTTCCGGCATACGCCAAGAAGAGCTGAGGCCAGGTGCCCACTTGACAAGTGGGAATGCCCTGGGGTGACACCATAAAAAAGGACAACCTGGGGGGAGACGTGTAGACTGGAAGGCTGGGCAGTGGCATGGTGCTTACGGTCACTGGACCCCATATGGCCAACTGCCAGTTCAAGACCCAGATACAGATGCTCAAAAAACACACCAGGTGCTTAAACATGCATACCCCAAGTCCCCAAAGCAGAAATGGAGGGGGGTTGCGGTGTGACCATCCTCCATGAGGGATGCTTTCTCACTGCACCCCCGCCCCAGCCATCTCTCTCCAGTGAGCACGAAATGTAACAGAAAGAAAGAAACAAAAGAAACGAGAAAGCATCTTTAGAAAATAAGAAGTAGAAAAAAGAGCTTAAGTTTACAAACTGTGGAGGATATTGAATTCTAATCTTGCACTGGCTCAGAAAGGAGACGATGACATATGTTGTGTGATATAGGAATAAGGTAAGAAAATATTTGTATTAAGAAGGTTAGTTAGGAAACACAAACCCGGTCTCATCCTGGCATGGGTATCAAACTTGAGCTGTGAAGTATTGTTTTCCTTAACTAAAAATGAAGATTTTCTGCTGAGACTTCTCTCTCCAGATTCATTTCTAGTGGGTAGGGCTACCTCTGTCTCCTCTCCATTTCTCTCTCTCTCTCTCTCTCTCTCTCTCTCTCTGTGTGTGTGTGTGTGTGTGTGTGTGTGTCTTCCTGTCTTTTAAATTTTTAAATTTTTTAAAGTAAAGCATTCTCTGGGCTCTCAGGCCCCTCCTTTATTGTGCTAATTGGTGCCTTTCCTGGTTCCTTTGAGGAAAGACACAACCCCAGGCTTGTCCTGACGGGATGCTGACCTTGAGCTGTGAAATACTGCTCTTGCATGGCGCATACCACATAGTTTTCATTTTTTGCTTTTTAAAATTAAAATCTAAAGCTTTTTTATTATCTTTTTTCTTTCTCCTTTCTTATTTTATTTTTCTTCTTCTTTCCTCTTCTCTAACTCTTTTCCTTTGTTCTTTATTTTTATTTGTTGGCTGCTTGTTGGCTGCTCAACCTGTACACACTAAGTGTCCAGACAGGTCCAGGTGAGCAGGATCCAAACATCTGAAAATGATCAGGGCCAGGATATTCCTCCATTCCCACTGAATTTGATGCACAGAGAGTGAAAACGGAGTGGAAGAGAGATTGCAGATCACTTCCTTCTGCACGCCTCTGAGCGCTCAGATTGAACTTCAAGAATTAGGAAGAAATGCACAATCCATCAGGTGACCAGAAATCACCACAGGGCCACAAGAAATATAGAAAAGCAAGAAAATACCTCTCCTCCAAGGGAAAAGAATAACTCCTCAAAAGAATAACCCCTTTATCCTCAGAAAGTACAATGAAACTCATGGAAATATCAGATAAAGAATTTAGAATATTCACAGTGACAAAGCTAACAGAGATGCAAGAGAAGAGAGACAATGAACTGCAGAAGAGGCAGGAGAAAGGAGATGATGAGTTCCAGGAGGTGAGAAAATTCTTGCAAGATCTAAAAGAGGAAATATATACTATAAAAGGAATCAAATGGACCTGTTAGAGATGAAAGCTATAATACAGGAAGTCAAAACCTCCCTAGTATTAAAAGCCAACTAGATCATACAGGAAATAGAATCTCAGATGTAGAAGCTAAAATCATTGACCTTGAAAAATCCACAAAGACTGAGAAAATTGCCCCCAAAAATGAGAATAATATACAAGAAGTACTAGATACTATCAAACGTCCAAACATCCAGATAATTGGTATCTTAGAAGGTGAAGACACTCATAAAGGCACTGATAATCTATTCCATGAAATCCTGGAAGAAAACTTCCCAAACCTATAGAGGAATACAAAGATCCAGTCCCAAGGACTTACAAAGGACCCCAAATAGAATCAACCCAAGAAGATCTTCTCCAAGACACATTATAGCCAGGCTGACCAAAACCACAGACAAAGACAAGATACTAAGATTGGCAGGAGAGAAATGGCAAGTTACCTACAAAGGCTATCCCATCAGGCTAACAATGAACCTCTCATCGGAAACAACATGAATGAGGAAAGAATGAAAAAGTATTTTCAAAGTGTTAAGGGAAAAACACTTTCAACCAAGAATACTGTACCCAGCAAGATTATCCTTCATTTGGGAAGAAAAGACAAGAACATTCTCAGATAAACAAATCCTGAAAGAATTTACCAACACCAGACCAGATTGCCAAGAAGTTCTCAAGGGTGTGCTATACCAGGAAAAGTAAATACAGACACACAGAAATAAGAGTTCAAAAACTAAGAAAAGGGCCAACTTAATCATAGGGATAAATCTGGAGTTGAATATTATAACCCAGAATTTAATAGAGAAGATCAAACCACAACAGAAGATAAATTAAGTACATGAGACTGAACTGGTGAAATAGCATTTATGACTTTTGACTAAAGCATTGCTGATTTTCTTCTAGGCTTTGTTGTCCAGTTTTAAGGATTTTTGTCCTGTCTTGAGCTGTCGATAGGTTCATGTACCTACTATTTGAACAGAATCCTAACTTGTTTCCTGGCTTTAAGTTTGAAGCAAAGCTCCTTAGCATTTGTTTGATTTATTAAAGATAAAGCTGCTTTTCTTGAAATTAAAAAATATATTTAAAAATACCTATTTAGGGACCAGCAGTTGGCATAATGGCTATGTTGTTGGACTCCCATGTAGTTGACCATGGTTCGAGTTCCGGACCCAGTGGCTTAAACTCACACTGGGCGCGTATGCGTGCGTGCCCAAGATCCTGAGAGGAGAATGGAGGAGAAGGGATTGTGGCGTGGCCATCCCCCCTGGGGGCTGATATCTTACTTTCTGTCTTTCTGTGTCTCTGGTGAGCACACGTGCCTTATAGCAAAAGAAAAAAAAAATAGCAAACAAATAAAACCCTAATCAATGACCGTAGTAAGCTCTATAGCATCAGCTAGGTGCAACCTTATAGTATATTCATTCTACTCAGTTTCATGCCTAAAGTCACGTGTGTACTCACAAATATGTACATACCAGCTGAGTTTGCTATGGAAAGTAGGTAGATTATTTAAGAAATGTTGTGAATCAATAAAATGAGGCGGGGGAAGGGATGGAAAACAGCTGTAACACCTGAGAAGTTCTCGCTTTCTGTCTCTATGTCTCTCTCTGTCTGGCTGGCGAGTGCGGAAGGGCGGGTAATGGCAGAGGGAGAAATGGGGGAAGATAGATGTATGTATATATATGAAACTAGAACTGGGAAATTACCGACTATAACATACACAGAAACTAATTTGTGATGAGTGATTGATGTGATAGTTAAATCCATAACGTTTTAAGAAAAAAAATGAGAAAATCTGACAACTGTGGGGCTGGTAAGGATTTCTTAGATGAGATATAACATAAACCATGAAAAATTGACAAACTGGTCATTACTGAAATTAAAAACTTGTGCTATTATAAAGTTCCATTCAGGGGGACCAACAGGTGGCATGGTGGTTAAGGCACTGGACACTCCTACATGGTCAACCATGGTTTGAGACCCAGAATTGGTAGCTTGCTTTCTCATTTTCTGTCTCTCTCTCTCTCACTCTCTGTCTCTGTCTCTCACTGGTCAAATTAAAATAACTGAATGAATAAATAAAATAAAATAAATAATGCTTTTAAAAAAAAAAAGTTCCACTGGGACCAGCAGATGGAGTAATGGTTACATCGCTGGACCCCCATTTAGTCAACCGTGGTTCAAGTCCCAAACCTGGTAGCTTAAAACTCACACTGGGTGCATATGTGTGCATGTGTGCCCAAGATTCTGAGAGGAGAATGGAGAAGAAGGGATTGTGGCGTGGCCACCCCCTTGGAGGAAGGATTTCTCACTTTCTGTCTCTCTGGCAAGGGCATGTGCCCTATAGAAAAAAATCTCTTGGGAACCAGCAGTTAGCGTAATGGCTATGTCGCTGGACTACCATGTAGTCGACCGCGGTTTGCGTCCCGGACCCGGTTACTTAAACTCACACCAGACACGTGTGCGTGCGTGCCCAAGATCCTGAGAGGAGAATGGAGGAGAATGGATTGCGGTGTGGCCATCCCCCCGGGGGGTGATTTCTAGCTTTCTGTCTCTATGTCTCTCTCTGTCTGTCTGGTGAGCGCACACGCCCTATAGCGAAAACCTCTCCAAAAAAAAAAAAAAAAAAAAAGAAGAACAAAAAAAGAAAAAAATCTCTCTAAAAAAAATTTTTTTTAAAGTTCCATTAAGAAAATGCAAGGCCAGCCAGAAGGGGAGAAAGGTGTTTTAGCACCGTACCTGAACAGGAACCGTAGCCAGATATGGCTCCACTGACAGACGACATGCTTTAGTAACGGTAAGACAAACCGCCCAATGCAAATAAGCAAAATAGCTGCAGATACATTTCAAAAAGAAAAGTGTGCAAGCAGCCCGCAGGAACGTGAGTGTGTTCGGCGGCGTTGGTCCACAGGCACTCCCTTCACGGCCACCACGAGAAGCCGCTTCAGAGCCGCTAACAGCTGAGATGAGCCGCCTTCCGTGGCCAAGGGCTGGGGAGGGCGCACCACGTGGAGACCCTGCTGCTGCTGAAACGTCGGACAGCCCGCTCTGACAGCCAGGCAGCCTGTGACCCGGCAGCCCGCTCAGTATCTTCGGGAGAGGAGCGGGAGGCGCTGTCCGTGAAGGAGCACAGCTGTCCATGGAGACGCATTGGCGGTGTGGGCCTCGCGGACACACGCCGAGCTGAAGTGTCCAGACGCAAAGGAGCAGTGCCCTGAGGTCCCATTCACACGGGGCCCAGGAACACAAAACTACCCTGAGGAAGGTCCCCGCAGTGGGGTGAACGGAGGGACTGAGCTTCTGATCTTGATTTGGGGGTCGGTGCCATGAGCGCATGTGGTTGGCGAAACTCATGACACCAAACGCCGGCCAAGTGCTCGTCCCATGTCTTCAGTTAGCCTCGGTGAGACGTCGCAGCCGACCGCAGCACCGGGACTAGGCAGACACTCAGATGCCGGCAGCTCTGTGGTGGCCAGGTCAGTACAGAGGGCCTCTCCTTCACGCTCTTCCCCAAGGCCTTCCCGGCCATCTTCATGCTGGGGACCATGGTTTTATCCTGACATGAGCAACAGTACGGCCTTCCCTCTGTGGTTTCGCATCGCTTGGGAAGTGTGCGCTCCAGAGGGAGGCGTACCCCAATCCCTAACCCAGCCCTGCATGCACACACGCCTTTACGCTGCAGTCCCCCACCTTCACGTCCGTCTCCCAGGCCAACTCCAGCAAGGACGCAAGTGACGTGAAGGTAGTGGGACGGGGCAGTGATGCAGAGAAACGCCATCTCTGTGAGACCGGCCCCCTCGGGAACATTCCAGACTCCTATCCAGAGACCTCTCCGAGCTCACCAGGCACATGTGTCCCTGTAACCTGGGACTGACCACAGCTGGGGCTAGATGACAGTGTCACCCAGCGCCACCCAGACCTGTGGTGGCTGTCGGTCTCTCCCTATCTCTCCTCTCTCTCAGTCATGGGAGAAATAAATAGGTAAAAAAACTTAGAGAACTGGAAGATATTAACTAATATGTAAACAGCTTGGGGCTGGCCCTGGAGCCTATTAGTGAAGGGAGCCAGACTCCCCGTGGCCAACCGCGGTTTGAATCCCAGCCCTGGAGGCTTGAAAAACACCATGGGTGTGTGTGCATATATACCTAAATAATCCAGATGGGCCGGAGACGTAGAGAAGGGGCCACGGTGAGACCGCGCCCCGCTGGGGGTGCTTTCTCTCTCCTTCTGTCCTCCTGTCGCTGGTGCGTGCAGCTGCTCTCTGGCAGTGAAGGAGAAGACCATAGCTTTTCCACAATAACCTTTCACAGCAAGCCTTGGTGGGGAAGTCGTGTCTATTGCACACAGAAACTCTAAAATCTGCCCTCTTCTAAACTGCTGCTCTCGCCCATGTGACGTTTGCCCAGTGGTCACCTAAGGGTCCCCATGGAGTGCCTGCCATGACCGGGGAATGATCCACCTTCCAACCTGCAGAGGCCCCGAGGGTCTCACCAGGACCACCCCGTGGGTGCCCGGGGCTCTAAGCTGTGGGTGAGCGCTCCCTGGAGGGGCTGCGGAGAACCACCAAGGACCAGCACCACCAAGGACCCAGGACACATGGGCGTAGCCTGCGGGGCCGGTTACAGCTGGTCACTGCCCGGCAGAGCCAGGATGGTGGCTCCCCCTTGGCGGGGGTCACAGAGCTTGGTCACAGAGCCCCAGGGCAATGGCGACAGTGGGGGACGGGGAGAGTGGCACTCCTGGAGCTCAGGGGCTCTCCCTGGCTGGCGCACCATGCCTGAGGCAGCTGCGAGCCCTGGACGGCATGGCCAGCATGTGACCTGCCCGAGTCCCCACGTGCCGGGGCGTCGATGGGAGCCGCTGCTGGTCCCCGACTCCGGTCTCAGCTCAGGGGATGCCACAGCGGCTCCCGTTGAAGCCCACAGACCCAGCAGGATGGCACAGTCAGCTCATTGCAGAAAACAACGAGCTGAGTGACCACTGTCACAGCAGCGAAGCGGGAAGCCAGCACAGCGGTGGCCAGGTGGGACCAGGTGGCCCGCTGCGCTGTTCCACAGTGCTGTCTGTGGTGCGGTTTGAGCGTATTTACACCCAGCGTCTGTGGTCTCTCCAGGCCGTGCGTCCTCGTAGGAGTATGACAGGGCGCACGGTGTGGCCGCCGGGAGCGGGGCAGTCCGCACTCTGACCGCAGGGCCTCCAGCCGCCAGCCGGACAAGCCCCTCACACTTCGTTCCCAGAATCGCAGACTCTTGAGTGGGCGGGGCACTGGGAACGCCAGCAGCAAGCCAGAAGTGTTGGAAGCTGAGTCACAGAAGGAAGCCAGAGGCGGGGACATGGCGCGGACCTGGTGGCAGAGGCCGCAGAATCCGCCGCAGTAGAAAGACGCACTCCGGCTTCCTAGCAACAGCAGAGAGTTCAAGTGCGAGGAGACGAAACACACTAACAAGAAAAAACGATGAACTTACTCTGAAATTTTACGTGCAGTTTTATCACATCAAAATGAAAGAATACTGATTAATAAAAGAAAGAACCTTGCATATGAGAATTCTCAAAAAATGAATATAACTCACCACAACAATACCGCTGACGTTATTTAACAGGGCAAGAAACTATTTAATTTAAAAATTCATGCACCATGTAATCCCATATAATCAGACTGATTCATCCCACCGACAAGCTCAAGATGTGATCTATATTCAATTTTGTTCTGACTTGCCATAGATGCTCAATTGAAGCCATACCGCATTGTCAAACTGAGATAAATACCATTAGCAAAATTATATAAGCTTTCTGAAGCTTGGTTTAAAAAAAATTGAATGGCTCCATTCTTCCATTTTATAAAGGTGTATCGTTAAATAGGCTTCAAGTACTGAAGGCAAGAATTAAATGATTTTATTTTTGAAGAGATCAAAGTAATACCAGATGCAATACAAGGTGATTTGTGTTAAGTCGCTACAGAACAGCAGGGTGGTCACCAGAAGAGAACCACGTGGGCGTGGATGTGCCCACATGTGTGCACTTCGTACACACGTAGCTCGACAGGACAGAAGTGCATGAACTCTCTGACTTGTGTTACACTTTGTTCATTGGAAAAGAATTCTCGATGTCTCAATTTTAATCAAAAACTCTGAGACCGACAGTTGCAGGCCACCTGAGTCCCTCGGTCAGAGATGTGGTCGCCCACCTTGCGTGTGCGTGCCTGCGAGTGGGACAGAGAAGGCCACGGAGGCCCTGCTTCTGAATGTGAAGAGCAGGTGCTGATCAGAAAATGCCCCGTCCCTGGCGGGCACGGCACGGCACGGCAGAGGCCCACAGTGGCCGGGCAGGCCGCAGCACATACGTCTGTGTGGGAGCGCCCAGTGTGAGGCGGTCCTGAGTGAGGGGCTCCCCTGGGCGGGGGTTACAGCTTCCCAGCGCCCCCCTACCCCGACGTCTGTGCTTTCCTAGCCAGAACGACCCTGTGGACCGTAGCCCCATCTCAGCCAAACACATGGCCCTCGCAGGGCAGAGGCAGCGGCTGCTGGAGGTGGCCCGCGTGGCCCCCGGGCTGGGCCGGTGGAGCTGGCCACCTGCCCCGCTGATGCCAGCAAGTCCTGGAAGCACTCAGAAAATGCACGGCTGTCTCAGAGGGCCGAGAGCCCGTGAACGGCGAGGCAGGCTGTGGGGGTGCCACTTCCTCGACATAAATAACAGAAGCATATGGCCCGAGACAGGAAGGGCCTCCCTGGATAGATGGAGGTCTTGCTCCGTGAGTGACGCTATTTACGACTGAAATCCGCCTGACGGGGAGGGGCTGGGAGGCCACTGATGGCTTTTCAGGAACTCGCTGACACCGCCATCCGCCACTGGAGACCCGCTCCTGTGCCTGACCGTGGCCGCTGACGGGGAGAAGATGTGTTTTCCAAACTAGACGACGATGCTGAGTCCCACTCAGAGCTCACCGCTCTCCTCTCCAGCAGCTGCGAGGGGCGGAGTTCTCTCCTGGCGGGGACTCCCACTAAGCAGCCCTCGGAGAGACCACTGCCTCGTAACCGTCCTGGGGTGAGCACGTGCTCCTGTCCCCTCTCAATCTGAAGGGCACAAAGACACCTGCTCACAGGGAGACGGAGCTGGTTGCACCTCATGGGTGGTCCTGGAAACCCAGGCCCCGTGAATGCCGTCTGGGCGGTCGCCCCGCCACCTCCCTGGCTGTGAGCTTCATCTTGGCCAACTGGCCAGACTCCTCACACACTGTCGGCCTCTGATAGACAGGCGTGGTCCGTAGCACGCTCTCGGCTCTGATGCCCGGACCTGCAGAGCACTGCTGTTTTAATTGAGCTTAATTCTACAAATATTTGCTGACTTTTTACATGAAGTTCTTCAAGGGGTTCCAAGTTCAATATCCAATGAGCCTCCCATCGGGGTAAGCCGGTTGCCGTCCACACAGAGCCAGCGAAAGTGCAGGCAGGACGAATACGTACCTTCACTTCCTTCTCCCTCCCTGGAGGGGCATTTCCAGCCAGCTAGACATATGCGGCCTCTGCATTCAAACTTTTTTTCTTACTTTAAAAAGTAAACCCTCGGGGCTGGACCGGTCCTGTGGACTTTCATCCCACCACTCTGCTCTGGCCCAGACCCTGCTCTCCATCGGGGCTGTCTCCTGTGTTTCTCATTGTCCCTTTTCTATTATTATTATTTTCTTATTTCATAATTCTTACTCACGCAGTCACTACATCTCTACGGCGCACACTACGGTTTGCAGAGCATGCGCATGGTGCGTGGCGCGTGGCGCGTGGCGCGTGGCGCGTGGCGCGTGGCAGTCAGATCAAGGGCATCATCACACATGTCGGTTTCAGCAGAGAACTTGGCTGGTGTGTCTGCTGCGTTTCCTCCCAGAGCCCCTCCCACCTGCCCTCTCCTGCCCACCCACGTGGTCTCTGGCATCTTCATGTGCCTCCGTCCTGTCGTGTCTTCAGATCTTTCCGTGTCTGCCAGAGAGCCCAGACATTCGGTGCAGACCGAGCCGGGACCTGCAGTGCTCCTCTCTCGTGGTCTGGCTTACCCAGCTTTACACTCATCTCCCAAATCCATCTGCTTTGCACCAAAGGACAGGGTCTCGCAGCGCCTTGCCTGAGTGCTCTTCCAGTGTGTGCGTCCAATCCAGGTTGGCATGCACCTAGGTCGATTCCAGGTCTCAGCACCTGTGACTAATGCTGCAACAACCATGGATGCGCAAGTGTCTCTCCGACACCCGAGTGTTCTCCCACCCCGTGCGTAAATAGCAGGGAGTGCCATTACTGAGCATAGCGATGTGTGTAGGTTTTGGAGGAACTTCCGCATAGTTTTCTGCAGTGGCTGGATTAGTGTATCCGGTCTCTCAATGCCAACCCACTGGGCTTTTGCGGAAAGGTGAGAAATTCTCCCTCCCTTGCCCCCAGCCCTCACATGCTCCCTCCCCCGCCCCTCGCACTGTATGTGGCTTCAGAGACTCTGCTGTCCTGGATTGTTCCATTTTCAGGTATTTCTCCCCAGTCTATAGAAATATTCTTTCGCGTGTCCTGTGTCAGTGCCTGGTCCCGCCAGCCTGGGAACACTGGAGGCTTCTGGGCTCACCCCTTTGTGCACCTCTGCCCACACAGACCCTCCTGTGTCTACACACCCCCTAGGAAGCTTGATCAATGCAAGTGTGGAGCCAGCCCTGGTGGCGCAGAGGTGACGCGATGCTTTCTGACATGGAAGCCACTTGGGAAGGTCCCGGGCTCACACCCGAAGGTCCCCTGCACGTGCAGGGCCTGCGGCAGGAGTCTGTGACCCAGGCTGGCTGGGCAGGATGAGGTCCTTGGGATGTACTCTCCATGGCTCGGACAAAGTGCAAGTCTGCATGGACAGACAAGGACAGAGCACTTTCCTGGGCAGTGCAGGGCCCGAGGGAGTCTATGGAAAGGGTGTGGAGGGTATGGAAAAATCGACCTTGTGAAAGTTAAAGACAAATAGCTCATCCATTTCCGGGAAGATGGAATAGACGTACTTGTCCTTACTTCTCCTTCTAAATCCAACCAAAAGCCTGGCGTTCCATATAAAATAGGCCTATAAAGAAACGTGTCATTTATAAGAACCCACGTGGATTGGCTCCGTGGCCTGGTGGTTGAGGCAGCCGGATCCCACGTGGCCAACCCTGCGGTGTGAGGACTGGCTGCAGCGGCGTGAGAAGCATGCCGGACACGCGTGCTCCTGCGACGCCCTCCAGAAGGTGCTCTCTCCCCGGTCTCTGTCCTGTGGCTCACTGTCCCTTCTTGGGCCCTCTCCCAAATAAGCTCCCCGTGCTGAGACATTTGCTCAGCAACTGACAAAGCCGTGATTACAGGATCACTGGCCCCCGAGTGACTGGCACCAGGAGGTGCTGACCCCCCGGGAGGTAGCAGAGAACAGACACGAGTATGTAAAAACGACGACGACGGCAATAATAATAGGGCATTAGGAACGTGAGGGGTGGTGCTCTGTGACAGCATTGTGTGGCCCAGGGTGCATTCACACCCTCCAGCTGTGGCGCCACAGTAAGAGGCCTGTCGTGAACTGCCGAGACGCATGCAAGTCCTCACGTGCTCTTCCCCCACGAAAACGCCTTCCAGCGGGTCTCCTGTGGTGACCTAATAGAGAACTCATTATCTGCCTCTGGTTAGAGTGTAACGTAGAGGGACCAGCAGTTGGCGTAATGGCTGTGTCGCTGGACTCCCACGCATGCGGTCAACTGCAGTTCGAGTCCCGGACCGGGTGGCTTAAACACACGCCAGACACGTGTGCGTGCATGCGTGCCCAAGATCCCTAGAGGAGAATGGAGGAGAAGGGATTATGGTGTGGCCATCTGGGGGGTGATTTCTCGCTTTCTGTCTTTCTGGCCAGCACACATACCCGATAGCAAAAATCTCTCCAAAAACAAATAAATAAATAAATGTAACATAGATAAATTAATTATGTGCTTTAACATTGAAATAGTCTTTATCCTTGGAGTGGAAGGTTCACCACTAGCAGAGCGTGGCTGGGCTCCGTGTCCAGGTGCAGCCCTGAGTGGCCACAGCCATGGGTCTGCAAGGTTAGCCTACCACAGGGGCATTGTTGTTGGTCCCAGGCTGTGGAGAATTGCCCACTGCACAGTCACTGGACGTGGAGAGGCCACCGAGTTCACCTTGAGTACTTTCCGACCTGTTGCTAAAAACCCAGTGAGCTCTCGGCCTTGGGTGGAGGAAGTTCAGCTGTGGAGACTGCGAAGCTTCCCGGTGCTTCCCCGTCCACCGCGGGGTCAGGGCAGCACTGATGGAAGGGCCAGACCCTTGCCAATGTACTGGAAAGCCTTCCGCACGCCGCGCTCGGCTGCACGTCCCCGGGGCGGCGGCTCAGGCCACGCAGAACAATATGGCTTTCTCCGGCAATGCCCTGTGGGCCGCCGCTGTCAGGTGCCGCTCTGTCTCCTGCAGGCCCTTCAATGCCGGTTTTGTGTGCCGTCCGAGCAGAAGGAGAGCGCTAAGCAAACAGCGAGGCCGCCGGGCCTCCATTTGTCATCCGTGCTGACAGGGCCCTACCTGGGGCCTCCCCAGACACAGGCCTCGGGCTCTTTCCAAGCCCTCTCTTTTATTATTTTAGAGCGTCTCTCCAAATGCCTTCCTTTCCAAACGAGCCCGTATTCCCCAGTGTGCCGGGGCATTCGGAGACACTGCGGGCGAGCAGGAGCAGAGCACGTGGGCCGTGAGGCATCGCAGCCACATCTCAAACGTGAGCGTCAGGCCAAATGCCAAGTGCGGGGGGCACGGGGCGCTGCCAGCTATAGGCGTGCGCCCCGCCTCCGTGAGCACTCCTCGCATGTGCCCGCAAAGGCGGGCCGAGTACAAGTCCCGTGCCTGTTCAGCTCAGCCAGAAAACCCGAGAGGCCGACTCGTTTAGTGTGTGCAGAGCGTGTGCCTGTGTGGGAGCACGCAAGGCCTGCGCGGTGGCCGTGTGGGTGCTGTGGGGCCCTCTCGTCAGAGGGTCTCTGCCTGGGGCAGTCCTGCCCTCTGGGAATAGCACGCCGCAGCGTCCGGAGACATTTGGGTTGTCACTGCTGGTAGCTGACGGGCGGGGACAGGGCTGTCCACCCTCCACAGGACGACCCCTGCTAAGAGGGGCTGTGATCCAGAGACCTGCCCACACGAGGCCGGATTGCACTTTTAAGCAGCCGGAATCTTCTGCATTCAGCCACCAGTTGTACCAACCTCCAGGTGTCCCTCGCCGGGAAGGCCAGGAAAGCTGTAGGGAGCAGCGAGAGCCCCTAGACCTTCTACGGGTCTCCGAGCAGGCCCCGACTCCAGCGAGGCGAGGGTGTGCCCGGCTCACTCGCGCAGGGCCGGAAAGGGGGCTCCTGTTGAGGCTATTCCGTGGGAAAGGCAGATCCAAAGCGTTTCATCCCACAGGCTGTGTCAAGTGGCTCAGCGGGACCAGCAGGAAGAGGGGCGTCGCCTGTCTGAGAGCCCTGGGCATTCACGCTGAGGCCTGAGGAATAAGAGCACTGGTGGGGGGAGCAGGTGCAAAGGCCCTGAGGCAGGAAGGACCTGGCCGCGGCCAGACCAGACGGGCAGTGGTGACACTGACTCAGTTCCAAGGGAAGGTGGTGTGAGAGGCCAGAGGGTGAGCAGGGCCAGATGGTGCAGGGGCCCCTGCCAGGGCCAGGCCTTCAGGGGCAGTGGAGACCTACAGAAAGGTTTTCAGCAACACCAAAAGCCCTCACAGTTGTTCTGAAAAACCCCTCTGCCCCTGGTCTGGGCGGGGAGAAACGAGGGGGATGAGTATTAGAACGCGGGCACCCAAGCCGTCTCGTCCAAGCAGCAGAAAGTGTGATAAGGGCAGAGGGTGCGGTGTGGACACCGCGAAGTCCCGCTCCCTTGGTCTAGTCTAAGAACACGAGGAGCTCCGACCACAGAGCGAACTCCAAATTTCCAGAATGGAGGATGTCCCCACGGTCTGCAGGAGGCTGTGCGACTGTGCCCAGGAGCTGCTGGGCACTCGCCCGGACGGTGCACACTTTACCCGTGAGATGTGGATCCCAGCACCTGGCCACACAGAGACACACAGAGACACCGGGTCGAGACTCCTGGTCAGAGAGGCCGAGCTCCCGGCTCCTCCCTCTGGTGGGCCATGCTGCAGAGCACGGTCTGGGGCGACGAGGGCAGCTTGTCAGTGAACAGTCACCTGGTGTCAGTCCTCTGACGTCCAGTCCACCCCCACTGGTGTTGGGAGGGCTGAAACTCGTGTGGGGGTCCCTCCAGTCCTTCGGGGCGGGCCCCTGACTCTCGGTGCATTGGCAAGGATGACCCTTCTGGGTGAGACCAGCCAGCAGTGTAGCTGAGAGTGCCTCGAGGGTGCACATGCTCCTCAGATGCCCACGGGCTGAGGACGGAAGTGTGTGCGTGGCGTGTGTGCGTACATGCGCACTTAATTGTCCACTCACCAGCTGTTTACTGAGCGTCTGCTCTGTCTGAGCTTGTGGGGAGCGTGGGGAGCTCCGCTGGTCAGCCCGTCCTCTGGCCAGCTCAGAATAGGAGGGCTGAGACTTCCGGGGGAGTAAGAAAGGGCTTGGCACCCTCCCAGGCAGCACGGTCTGCACAAGACACGGACTCAAGTCTGACGTGGCTAGACTCCCAGGACTAAGTACCAAGGGAGCCCGAGGATCCGCGGGCGCTGGTCCAGGTGGGGTTTGGCTTCCCTGGGAGACGAGGAGGGAGGACAGACTCAGCGGGCTGCTCTGGATCACCCGGTGCTCGCCCCTTCCAGTCTCGGGGTGGAGACGACTCACGCGAGTCTCCCGGGGCCTTGAGCTGACGCTGCACGGATGAACAGACAGCAGCCGGCAAGTGCACCGAGGCGTGGATTCGGGGAAGTGGCTGTCTAGGGTCAGTCAAGGTCAAGGAGGACTTGAGCTAGAACAGGACAGAGTTAGCACTGGGGTCGGGGTTGGAAAGCAGACGGGACAGAAGGTGAAGCCCGGGAAGGAGGCTCCATTCCTCCAACCTCACGGCGTGGCGAGGGTGGACGCAGAGGCAGCACCGGGGCTAGACGGCAGGACAGCCGCGACCCCGGCACTATGCGGTGGACTGCGGGGGCGGTGCACACCCAGAGACCTCCGGGGCACTGGGCACGCGTGTGCTCACCATGCAGTTCATGCCCAGAGACCTCCGGGGCACTGGGCACGCGTGTGCTCACCATGCAGTTCATGCCCAGAGACCTCCGGGGCACTGGGCACGCGTGTGCTCACCATGTAGTTCATGCCCAGAGACCTCCGGGGCACTGGGTACGTGTGTGCTCACCATGCAGTTCATGCCCAGAGACCTCCGGGGCACTGGGCACGCGTGTGCCCGCCATGCAGTTCATGCCCAGAGACCTCCGGGGCACTGGGCACGCGTGTGCCTGCCATATGGCTCATACCCAGACACCACATGCATTGGGCATGTGCTTGACCATGATCCCGGGCTGGCTGAGGCTGGCAGTGATGGGGACATCGGGACACTGTGGGTACTGTCTCTCTCTCTTTCTGTCTCTCTCTCTTGTTCATGGAAGAAAAAATAAGTAAATTTTTAACAAATTAATTTTTAAATAGCAGTAATGCGTTTGCATTTTAGGTATCTGGCTGCAGTCTAAGAAGGCGACAGATGAGAGCGGTGTCTGAGATTCACTGACAGGTGGGACAGCGGAGGCACGAGAGCCCGGGCTGGCAGCACAGAGCGAGAGCTCCGGCACAGTATGCCCACACTCCCACCCTGGCTGTCACCTTCATCCCGGCGACTTTGCGGGCTGACTTTGGGGCACCGGCTCAGACCAGCATGGTGACTTGGCAGGTTTATTAATGATGATACACATTTCGTCAGTTAAAAATTCTCCAAAGGTTACATGAACACTCTTAAAATAACTCAAGAAAAGTGAATGACAAGTTGATGTCTAAGAAGCCAACAGTCCTACGGCCTAGCTGAGGGAGCTGGACCCCCGCGGCTGACTGAGCCCACAGAGCACAGAACCTGGACCTCAGCCCCACGCTCGGGGAATGTGCGCAGTGCCCACGCCCTGGCGGGCCAGAGAATGGGGAGACAGGCAACATGGCCGTGCCCCGTCGGGGAGTGCGTTCTCCCTCCTCTCTGTCTCTCTGTCTCTCTCTCTGATGAATGCATGCACCCTCTGGTGATTACAAATAAAAGGCCAAAGAAATATTTTTAGTATGAGATGCAACAGAAAGTGAGCATACAGAAATCTGAGCTCAATAAAAAAGGAAAACTTGGCCATCTCATAACAGAGCCTGTTGGTGATGTTCCGTAATGTTTCTGAAGTGCTTCGTGTCCATAGAGTAGAATTTTGGTCCTAAGGGACCTCTTATTTGCATATCATTGGATAAGTTGGTGATTTATGTAAATATATCAAATAATATGCAAAACCGGATGTCTATTATACATAACGGACATGGTGTGTACTATACATAATACATAGCATGCAGAATGTGTTTGCATAAATCAGCAGCATGGTGGACAGGAGACACCACGGCAGGACCCTGAAGCCACCTGGGTTGGGGCTCACACCACCTGCCGCTGTCTGTGGGAAGCTCCATCCCGAGCGTCACATGAGCCCCAGAGAAGTGGGGGAGCAGGAGGGCGCACACACCCACTCAGGACAGACACAGCGCTCAAGTCCCACTGGCCACCACTAAGGGACAGGTCACCCAGGCTGTGTAGACACATTTCAGCCTATTCGAGCCAATCATCTTGTACCATGGTGGAAATTAGACGAAGGGGGAAAATATCTCATTTTAATTAAATTGCTCACAGCTAGAATTATCTAGTGTAATTAAAAAGTGCAAACACACAGGAGGCCCTAAGAGGCCTAGCCGAGTGGACTGCCGTCTCCGTCGCACCTGCTTGGGGCAGTGCAAAATAACCACTCGGACTTCGCAGGTGATCTGGCTAGAGTCATGATTGCCAGAAACACAAAACATAACCCAGGCAAACCTGAGAAATCGAGTAAGTGGACTTGAGAGCCCGAGCGCGAGTAAACCGCGGTGAGGGCAGCGGGTGCCCAGGGGCCTTGGCCTGGCATTGCCTGGGCCTCCAGAGCCTGGCCGGGGCGGCCATCCTGGCCTCCTTTTGAAAATACAGAAATCTCATTCTTAGTGGAAGAGGCAGGAAGGGTAGATGTTGTTAGATTCCAGCCCACGGTGGCCACAGACGCTGAGACTGAGCCCTGGGCGCTGGCATTGGCGGTGGCACTCAGGAGACTGGGCTCACGGCCACTCGAGGCCAGCCAGCTCTGGTTCTCAGGGAAAGAGACCACCCGACACGCCCCAGTGCGCGGGTGCAGGTACTCAGCCAGCTAGAGAGGGGGTACAGGCCACTCCCAGCGGCCACCGGCCCCCTCCGCACCCGCCCGCCAGTCACCACACCCCACTGGGCCCTGAGAACGCGTACTCGAGTACTTTTACTGCCCGGGCGTCCGCAGCTGGGCCCCCTGTGTCCAGGTGAACTCCAAAGCACAGAAGCCTCCTCCCGCGTTGATATGAGCGCCCGACACGGAGCTCCAGCCCCCCCACACGGAGCTCCAGCCCCCCCCACGGAGCTCCAGCCCCCCCCACGGAGCTCCAGCCCCCCCCACGGAGCTCCAGCCCCCCCCCCCCACGGAGCTCCAGCCCCCCCCCCCACCGAGGCGCCAGGCCCCCCTCACAGAGCGCCAGCCCCCCCTCACGGAGCGCCAGCCCCCCCCTCACGGAGCGCCAGCCCCCCCCCACGGAGTGCCAGCCCCCCCCCACGGTGCTCCAGCCCCCCCCCCCACGGAGCTCCAGCCCCCACTCCCCACGCTTCAGTCCCAGTGGGTGAAACTACCACCCTGCCAGCAGCACCCTGAGGCCTGCAGGTGCCTCTGGTCTAGGCCACAGTCAGTCACCCCTCCCAGGATTTCTGCCAACCCTGCACCACCTCCCCTGATGCCTCGGCACCCCGCAGGTCAGCCCTTAGCAGGGCTACCAGCCTGGCAGAGAGCGGGGCGCGCCTGCTCTGGGCACACACGTGGGTGCTCCGGGAATGCCGTTCTGGTGGTGGAGGGCCAGGAGAGGTAGGGGTCCTCCGCGGGCTTCGCAGGCCGCCTGGGAGTCAGTGGAAGCCCAGAGGCTCTGGGCCGAAAGCCGTATGCTGCATGCCCGTCCCAGGACGGGTGCGGGACCTCACATCTGGTAGTGCCGGGACGTCTCTAGAACGCCCTCCTCTCCGCAGCTCCCCGACGTGTGCGCCGTTGAAGTGGGCACCTCACCGAGATGCCACCTGGCAACTGGCTCTCCCCTCTGCACTCCGAATGCCAGCTCAGCTCAGGCTGGCCCAGGTGCAGGGACCGGGGAGGAGCCTCGTGTTGTCGTGGATGTGATGAAGGCCCTCCTTCCCCAGCTGAGAGGGGACAGGACCCTGGTTCCCACCCAGGACTCGGCCCTGCTTCTCCCTCCAGCCTTCCATCTGCTGTTCCTCCGGCCGCGAACTGCCCAGGCAGGCGACTCCATGGCTGCCTGTCACCTGGCCAGCCTTCCCCGGTGGCAGCAGCCAGGACCCACTCACACCGACACGGAGACAGCACAAACAGGTAGCTTCTCGTGGGGCTTCCTTCCCATGTCAGTGCCGCTGGGGCCCCAACTACAATTTCATTTCACACCGGCCATGTTGCCATAATGTCTCTTCATTAGTCAGGGTGCTCCAGAGATCCAGAGATGTCTGTGTGTGTGTGTGTGTGTGTGTGTGTGTGTGTGCGCACACGTGCACACACACACACACGTGCACACGGACACACACGCATGTAGAGAGCTCGACTTGGCCACTACCTCACATAACCGAGGGCAGTACGTGCCCGAAAGGGCAGTGGCCAGGCTGGAGGCCCGGGCAGGGCTGCGGCGCAGCCTGGCGACAGGAGACAGCGACTTGGCCCCGAGTCTTTGGCCTCTTGGTTGAGGGCCCCATTTGGAGGGCCGTCCCTACAACTCTGACCGTAACTGTGGGTCACATCTGCACATCCCCCCGAGACAGCCGGCCTGGGGACTGACCTAGCGCGCGAGCACGGCCCGGCCACATGGGCGCAGGACGCCAGGCCTCGGGCTCCTTCCCCCTGGAACCGAGAGCCCCGGGGAGCAGCAGTTCCACCCGCGCCTCGCACCTCGGGTGCCCCCACACGCGTCCTGGCACACAGCGCACACGGCTGCCCGATCCACTGGGAGAGGCCCAGATTCCGGCACTGAGTTAGCTTCAAGTTCTCACTAATATTTAAGAGATACAAACGCGAGCGTTCCCGACTTGGTTTTAAATACGCGCACGCACTTGTGCCTCACCTGCGGGTTTCCTGAGCCCGGAGCGAGCGTGCAGAGCCAGCCTCACCACGGCCCGCGGACCGCAAGGCTGTCACCCTCCAGGCCTGAGGGGCTGCACACGTCCTCGCTCTTGGAGGGGGGCTGGGAGTCAGCAGTTTGGGAAACCAGAGGTGTCGCTGGCATGCCCCAGCGTGGGGTCAGGGCTCTGATCAGCTGCCAGCACACAGGCTGCCTTTGACCCGGAGCTGCAGGGACTTCTCTCCACACGGTCTCCGGGAGGTAGAGGCCAGCACACACCATGGGGAGCAGTCCACGCACTCACAGAAGTGGACAGAACCCGTGGCACAGGGCTCCGTTCTCGTCAGCGCCTGGGCACATCCTGGCAGGCTGTGTGAGGGCCGAGTACGGCAGATCAGGCCCAGAGCCAGCACACAAGTCACGAAGCCCGTTGTCGGTCTCTGGTCAGCACATGCAGGGACACGCGGCGCATCGGGGCGATCGGTGGACACGGGCGGTCAGTGGACACAGGCTCCTTCGAGATGTTCTCTGCCTTCATTTCCCCGGAGCGTTTCTGCTGTGCCGTGGCTTCGTGGCTTTATTCTTCCAGAATAACTAGTTCAACAAAGCACCAGTGTTCACGCGTGAAATAAGAAAGCCCACCTGAAATGTTTTCGAAAGGAAATATCTCGTCAGGAAATTCTCTGTGCCGGCCTGCACTCTCGGAGCGTCCCGAAGAACCCCGGCGGGTGTCCCCCAAGCAGGAGCTGCCCCTGCAGAGTGGCCTTCTGCCCTGCCAAGAACTCTCTAGAAAGGCTGCGCACGGCCCGCGTTGGTAGTGGGGCAAGCTGAGCCAGCTGTGGCTCCCTCGGGGCTGGGCGCCAGCGGCATTTCTCACCCCGGGCCCTGGGCCGCGAGGCCTGAGCGTGTGAGGGCACGGCCTCGGGTTTTAACCAAAGGCCTCTGTCCACGTCCACGCCTGTCACTGTGTCTCTGACCACGGGCTCCTTTCTGGTGACCTCCTCTCTGGTTTTGGGTGGTGACTCCCGTATGGGCAGAGACTGAAGAGTTGTCATGAGAAGCCAGAGCATGAACCGTCAAGCCGCGAGCCTCAGAGTGGGAGGCTTGCTGGGGGAGCCCCTCGGAGGTCTGGCCACCCTCCCCAGGGCTTAGGGCCTTCGCCCCGGTGCCCGCCCTGACTTGTGGACAAGGCTCACTCGTCCATCCTGGATCCCGGGACCTAGGGATTGCCTCTTTGTATCTTCTTTCTCTTTCTTTATCATTATATCATTATCATTATCATTATCATTATTATTTTGCTATACGGAATGCGAGCTGGCCAGAGAGAAAGTGAAAGTACTCCCGGGCGGGATGGCTGCTCCACCTCGCCTCTCCTCCATTCTCCTCTCAGGGTTCTAGGCATGCACACACAAGCATCTGGCGTGTCTCCAAGCCACCAGGCCTGGGATTTGAACTGTGCAGTCAGCCATGTGGGGACCCAGCTGCCCAACCACAGCACCACTGCCTGGCCCGGTATCTTGATGTTTTAAAGGGTCGGCCATGCTCCACGTCCCAAGACATGCAGCTGCCTTGTGCTCAGATTGGCTGGGTCTTGGAAACACACTTGAGAAGGGCCCCGTGTAAGGGTCACTGAGTCGTGCGATGGGCTCCTCCGTAGTCACCTGGCTGTGGCACCTCCCTGCTCTGCTCCGAATCCAGCCAGCAGGCAGCTGCCGGGGCTGTCACGGCCGAGGGCGCGCTGGCCGTGTCTGTAGGTCACGCAGAGGCAGTCACCCCCAGTGGACGTGGTTCCTCCCAACCCTGGGAAGAGTCCCCGCCCACCCAGGGGCTATGAAGGGGACAGGACACCACCCACCGCTGACACTGGCCCTGCAGAAGCACAGCCTGTCTGGTCCTGGAAGTTTTCTGTTTGAGAGTCTTAATGCATATTTACATGTATATTTAAAATATTAATATTTAAAATGTAATTAAAAGATTTAAACCCATTTTAATACTAAACAATGATGCCTGCCATTCGAGTTCAGAGATTCATTAGAGCATATAATTTACTGGCACTAAGGAGGCGTCTCGATGGAGGACGGAAGGTGGTGACCCCCAGGATGCCGGACGCCGGTGCACGTGGAGCCCTTGGCCTGGTCAGTGCGCCCCACCGGGAGCTGGGAGCTGAGGGCCAGCAGGTGGGCAGAAAGGCCCAGCTCCTGCAGGAAGGGCCGGGGAGGCGCCCGGCCATGGGAGGCTCCTCTGCCCTCCCACTTGGGACCCGGAGTGCTTTGCGGGGCTGCGCAGACTGTTCAGCAGTGCCCGGACCCCGGCTCAGACACCAGAAGCACACCCCTCCCCTTTGTGCCCAGATGCAGCCTCAGGTCTACACGGGCAAGTCGACCCCGAGGGAGGCCTGCTGGTCTGGGAGGGCACTGTGCCCTTGCTTGGCCACGGGCAGCGTGAGAGGGGACTTTAGAAAGAGCTGCCTTCTCCACAGGGTCCCCTCAGCCCGAGAGAAGCAGCGATGCCGTGGGATTGCTGAATTCGCTGAAAGGACAATGGATCCGTGGTCCACTTGTTGACCTCATGGACAGGTGTTTGTCTCATTTTGGCTTTTCTACGTCTTCCTACCAGGAAATAATAAACTCACCCACCCAAGCCATCTGTGGACTGACCGCCACCAGACAGGTGAGCGCCGATGCTCGTGCGGAAGCCCCCGCCAGCCGAGACGCAGGGCTGACTGCACGCGTGCCTCTCTGTGGGCTCTAGGTGGACAGGCCATCTACGGTGTGTTTGCTCAGAGAGAGCCAGGGAGCCAGGAGGGCACCTAGCCCAGCTGCCGCGGGGACAGATGTGCAGCACCCTCACCGCGGCCGGCCCCGGCTGAGCGCCCGTCATGGCCAGGCTGTGTCCTGCGCCCCGGCCCACCCACCTCTCCCACACTGCACACGGTGTTTTACCGATCCCATGGCGAGCACACGCTTCCCGGAACTAGAAAGAGCTTGCAGGATTGCTGGAAAGGTCTATACAGCTCAAGGAAAAGGGAGCGTGAACACATGAACCAGGGTTCACAGAAAGCAAACTTGTAGTCAATACATGCAGGCCGGAGGCTCAGCGTCACTGAGAAGGGTGCGAGTACAAATGACACTTGGGTTTCCGTCAGCTGGGGCCCTGGGGAGACGAGCAGGAGCACCCCGCGGAGGATGGCATGCAGCTCCCAAAGCAGTCTGAGTTCTAACTCGGCACGGCAGGTGGGAACAGGAGTGCAGCCACCCAGGGAGCAGGACGGAGGTCCCTCAGAAACCCAAACGACGACGCCGTGTGACCAGCAACCCCACCGCTGGACATGCTTGCAAAGGGGACATTTCCACAGGGTCACTGTGAGGCCCACACCCCGGGCATGTTCAGCACGGCCTTGTAGCCAAGACGGCGCAGCAGCCTGAGTATCAGCCCACAGATGGGCCAGGAGAATGTGGTGCCGGTGTGTGACAGGTGTGTAACAGGTGTGTAACAGGCTGTGAAGAGGCAACGTGGGCGAGTCTGGGGGGTCTCAAGTTGAGTGAAACAACCCAGGCAAAGACAGGGGAAAAGCTCGTGCCCTCACCTGCCTGAGAGGACCTCAGAGACGCACCAGGAGAGCCGGGACGGCTGGGGGCAGGGAGGGTGCACAGAGGTGCTGGGAGAAGCTACAAAGTTACCATTAGACAGGAGAGAGAAGCCTAGGCCCCACAGCTCGGCAGAGCGGCTCGGCAGTGAAAGCTGGTGTACTTTATAGAGGCTGCATGTCCCCAACACACAATACTGACGCCTGGCACCACGCACACGCCAGTTCCCAGAGCCGTCCTCACACGTGTGTCCACACTGGAGAGGCACGCCACGCACCGCAGTCATGTCCGATTATTATGTGTCGAGGGTAAAACACTCAGGTACCTCTTTTTCCATCTGGAAAAAAAAAAAAAAAAAAACCTTCAAACTCCATTGTCAGTCAGAGTATTAAAACCCAAGCCCTCCCACCTGGCTGGTGGCATGCAGATTTGATCTCTTTCCTGGGGAGAATTTGATGACAGCTAGTAAAATTAATTCTACCAACTTCCTGATGTTTTAATTCTACTATTGGAAATTTGCCCTAAAGTTACACAGAAGCAGTAAGTATAAGGAAATTTATAATAGTTAAAAAAAAAAAAAAACCAGGGGCCAGCAGGTGGGGTGGTTGTTAAGGTGCTGGAATTCCCACGTGACTGAATGCGGTTTGAGTCCCAGACCTGGCGGCTTGCTTCCTCTCTCTCTCTCTCTCTCAGGCAAACTCATGTTAAATAATAATAACAATAATACATAAATAAAATAAATCATTCTTTAAAAAATAATCAGAAACCACAGCGTGCTCATTAGTGAGGCCCTGCTGAGTAAATGACAGCCCGGCTTCAGGCCCAGGGAGCACAGGACAGATCCACACCTGTGTGATCTAGGCCATTCCGGCTTAACGGTCTGCACCTGACTGCCAGAGAGGGGTCTGTACCTTCAGCACTTACAAGAAGGAGGTGCTTCTGTTACCGAACTCAAATCGGGTTCGCTCGCCCAAGCGCTATAAAACCAAGCCATAGGCACGTGGTGTGATGAAGGAAAGCACAGCTTTATTGCAAAGCGCAAAGCAAGGAGAGCGGGCAGCTCATGCTGAAAAGACCCGTCTCCCTGGGATCTTCCCACGTGGGTTTTTTTTTTTTTTTTTTTTTTTTTTGAGAGGTTTTTGCTATAGGGCGCATGTGCTCGCCAGACAGACAGAGAGAGACAGAGAGACAGAAAGCGAGAAATCACCCCCCAGGGGGGATGGCCACGCCGCAATCCCTTCTTCTCCATTCTCCTCTCGGGATCTTGGGCACGCACGCACACGCGCCCGCGTGAGTTTTAAGCCACCGGGTCCGGGACGTGAACCGCGGTCGACTACGTGCGAGTCCAGCGACATAGCCATTACGCTAACTGCTGGTACCCTTCCCACATGTGTTTTTAAGGGAAAAATTAGGGGCAGAAGTCCTAGGCACATGACCAGTTCAGTGACTGGTTCAAGAGGGTGTGATCATCTCCTGGGCATTCTTGATTGATTGGTGAGGCCTTAGATAATCAAATTCCTCTTCAGGTGTCTGGAACCCTTCAGCCTGGAGTCTCTGAGCTCACAACCAGCAGTTTCCAGCCATAAGACATCTTACATATTGAAATGGAAAACTTCTTTCCTTTAAGTGAGAGTTGTAGAGGTCAAATGGCCCTCACTCATGGCCCATGGTGGTCATTATCATAACCAAAGTCTGAAGACTGACTCCTTCCTCTGGGCCATTACAATGCAAATGGACTTTATATTTCAGGAACCCTAGAAAATACATTAGGGGGTCCTTGCTCCGTTTCACTTCCAGGACTGTATGGGTACATCATTTCTCTGTAAAGAAACTGTGGAAGAGTGATTACTCCAGAGTTCTCAAGAAAGATTTGGTGCATTATTTTAACTTGATCATATGGTTTTCTTTCTTCAAATTAAAAAATTAATTACAAATGCAAATCAATTCAACTAAGCAGCAGAGGAGAGGTGATGCAGCCTGAGCCAGTGCTTCCCAAAGTGGGTTCCACGTGGAATAGTGACTGCATTGGCAAAGAAAGGTGAGGCTGGGGAGCTGTCCTGTGTCCACCCCCAGCCCAAGGCCTGCAGCAGAGAGGCGTTCCTTTGCACCCTGCGTCCACTCCCACGCCCAGGGCCTGCAGCACAGAGGCCTCCCTTCACCCTGCGTCCACCCCCATGTCCAGGGCCTGCAGTAGAGAGGCCTCCCTTCACCCTGCACAGCCAGGATTATGAGGCTCCTCTGGCAAATGCCTGAAGGAAGACCAGGCCCCAGGACTTGCTGAAAGATGGCCCCAGGGCTTTGGGTTATCCCTAAGTTGAACAGTTGTACAGAATGCAGGGTCTCAAGGAAAAGAAAAACGACTGTCTGGGGACAGGCCTTGATGATGTTGCCCCAAGCAGATGCCTCTGCCGGGCTCCCAGTGCCCGCCCTGCGTCTGTGCATTAAGCACCCAGCTCGGTTGCTCCGGGCATGGTGATTGCGGTGATCCGGTGATCGCCGGGTCTCCAGGAAGATGCAGGTTCTGTTTCGTGGAAAAGGCCAGGCAGCCCTTCGTCCCTCAAATTAGCCTTAAATTACAGATTAATTCCAGCCTATGAAATTCAGCAAACAGTGCATTGCATTTAAATAAATTATAATAATCAACCCCAGTGTTTGAATTAAAGCTTTTTATTGCACAATTTGACTGAATACTGTAAAAACCTCATTAATTTGTACGGCCGCTAATTTGTAATGTGTGAGAAAGTGGGGGCGGGGGGGGGGGGGGGGAGGCTGGCGGAGTTCCTATACGCAGTCTTCCCTGAAAGTGCAAATCAGTACTGTAAACAAGGTTGCAGGGGGTCTGATTCTCCAAATACTTAAGAAAATAAACTTTTAAAATACCTTTTAGAAGCGTCATTTACATGCATACAATTTATATGCTAATTACAAATCATTCCGGTCTATTCACTAAAGTAATTCCCTTGGGAACCTCAGCTGGGCTTTTTTTTCTGGCCTAAGTTACTATTATACTTGAAAGTTACCAAATGTGTTTCCAATAACACGTTTTATAATTTAAATAGACTTTTTGTGTAGCTAATTTAAATGAGTAAAATTTCCCTGCAGTTTCTGTCACTTCTACTTTTTTTCTTGCTTTCTAATTCGATTCTTAAATGTTTAGGAAGTGTCGTCCCTCCTCCCCCAGTTGCAGTCCCTCGGGGAGGTGGCCGGCTAGCTGAAGGGGACAGGGAGGAGTTAGAGACCCAGGGCCGTCCCAGACTGAGGCTAGATTATGCAATGTTAGAGTTCAGGGCTATGTGTGTGAAATACAATCCATAAACTTGTGGTCCTGGTGTAAGTTTCAAACTCCTAAATTACCATCTGAGGTCACAGCACATGCTCCGGTCTAAGATTCATCTCTCGAGTCCAGGGCTTTGCTGCTCGCTGAACCAGAAAATGGGGCCAGATATTTAGCTCCGGACTGCAGAAGCAGAGAGCTGTCCTGAGCATCCGCAAAGCGATGGGATGGATCTCCGCTCCAAACGCCTGCCAAACTGCCCAGCCTCTACCGTGCTGAAGAGCAGCAAACGAAACAGACCCGGAGGACAGGGCGGCAACTTCGCAGCCTTCTACCTGGAACTCCACCTGCCGGGCCAAATGCTAAGCTCATCTTTCCCCTCTTTATTTACATTACTAATTGGGTTACAAAATAAAATTAACTTCAACAACAAGCACCCTCCTTCAAACCATGTAAATGGCACATTGCAGCTCTCAGAAATAACTTTAGGTGGTAACATAATTACACTTACAAATGCTCGCAAGAGAAGACGTGGCTTCACGGCGTTTAGCAAATGCCTTGGAATTCCAGTCTTACACACATAATTATTCTTATGTGAAATATAATTAATGAAGAAAATGCCTCAGATGTGTGGGCTAGGAAGGCAATATAACCCCCCTTATTGTGCCTTCAAGGTTAGAATTATTATAGCACTTACAATTTATTATAATTACCCGTAATGAGACTCCACACGTGATCCAGCACCATGCTTTCCACAGTAGAAGTTTTCCGAATGCCTCATTAAGCGCTTCTCTCTGTACTTACGTAGCCTTGTGCTGCCTGCCGGTCTGGGCAACCCCACAGCCCCTGCAAAGGCAGAGGTGCGTATTTTAATAAAAACACCTCCGTTACAGGCCGTAAATGATTACAGTGAGTGGATGTGGAGACGTCCCGCTTCAGCCCGTTCTTTTATGTAGCCCTTGCTGGATTGCTTTATGGCTGATCATAAACCTATTAAACTACTGGTAATAAAGGATTGTAATTAGTGATAAAACCTTGTTGCTTAGTGAGCCAAGACAGTCATCCTTACTTGGAATTTTATTGGAAGTAATCACCAGGAAACCTTCAGCAATGTCAAGAGCAGGCTGGGAGCGAGGTAGCACTTTTCCTAGGGACTGGTAACACTCAACCTGTCCTGACGGCCCCTGCAGCTCCATCTGGCCAGCTGGGGGGAGCTGGGCTTTGTTTGGCTTGGCGTTGTTTTATTTTGTCTGTAAACACGAGCTAAGGGAAGGCAGCGTGAGGATGACCTGGCAAAGGGCCCACGGAAGCAGCCTGGCCCCCCGGCGTGCTGACCACGCAGAGGCGGCCCCTGGCTGGCTCCTCACAGAGAACTCCTCAGCACCAGCTGCAGTGGATCCGGATCCAGGCCAACCTTGACCAAGGCGCCCAGGAAGTCACACAAAGCACGCGAGCTTTTCGGTGACCCGGATGGACGGTGTCCTAGCTGTCCTCGATTGAAGTGACCATCACGGACGCCCCTCGGTCCTCGCTGCACTGAAGGGCCTCTGCTCCCAGGTGCCTCAGCTGCTGGAGCAGCCACGGGGCTGGGGCACTCAGGGAAGGCTGCCCCTGGGAGATGGCCTTGCCGTCCCCACAGTGTAAGTTTCTCCCACCTAGCCTTGGGTTTCTGGGCGGAGTGATTTTAGGAGCTGAAAGCCTGGGGTAGGTCTTTGCAAGGCATCAGGAGAGCACTCTAAGAGGGAGAGCAGAGGGCACACTGAACCAAACCCTGAGCCAGCAAAGGCAGGGCTATTGCAGGCCTGCAGCTCAGTCTCACGCAGATGGACAACGGCCTCCTCGGGACGCCAGACGTCTCCTTCTGGCCAGGGAGGGAGACTGGCCGTCCAGGGAGTCACCCACCGAGGCTCTAAGCAGACCAGAGAACCGAGCTGAGAGACAGGCAGCAGCCAGCAGGCCTTTGTGCCTCTCCCAGACCCAGGAGATGTCAGAGAGAGCAGGGCCAGGTCGCGCTTCTTCTCCCGCTCTAACTGGAGTGTGTGGCCCGCCTGCTGTGCAGGTTTGCAGGCAGGCATTGAGCAACAGGGAACTACAATAACCAGTAATCAGCTCTGGGCTGATGGAAACCATTATCTGGGTGGCTGATAAAGCCCGGGATCCACACAATGCACATACACACACATGCACATGCACGCACATGTGTGTGCAGACGTGCACACACTCACACATGCATACACACACATGCGCACACGCACACACCCCTAAAACTTGCTGAAGGCAGTGCAGAGAGGCCAGGGCACCGCCTGAAACTGGGCCCCATACCTATCATGGTTAAACCAGACTCAAGATTGGGCCCCAACCTCGCCCAGGGGCTTGAGGGCCCCTCATACACAGGCCAGGAGCAGACAGCAGATGTGTCTCAGTCAAAGCAGACCCTGGGGGTTAATCCATCGTTCAGTGGAAGGGTCAAAATCAAATACAAGGGGGCCAGCAGTTGGCGTAATGGCTATGTCATTGGACTGCCATGTAGTCAAACACAGTTCGAGTCCAGGACCCGGTGGCTTAAACTCAAGCGGGGCGCTTGTGTGCGTGCCCAAGATCCCGAGAGGAGAAGGGATTGCGGCGTGGCCATCCCCCCTGGGGAGTGATTTCCCACTTTCTGTCTCTCTGTCTCTGTCTGTCTGGTGAGCGCACGCCCTATAGCAAAAACCTCTCAAAAAAAAAGTCAAATACAAGGCAGTGGAGAGGGGCCCAGCAGCCAACATTCGGTTACGAGTGCGTTCGAAGCCCTTGTGAGGCCTCGGCAGCGCTGGAATCCGAGTGGTGGCAACCCCCTTGTACTACGTAGAGGAAATCCCTTTACATATTGATATTATGTATTTGTTGCCTCCCAACGCAGTCCACGGTATCACAAACACGACGCTGCTTTCTCATTTGCACAGCGCGGGCGTGAGGGCGGATTAGCGTGGCCGCAGAGAAATTAGAATGTGGAATGAAAGCACAGCGATCCCTAAGTGTCGCTGGCCACAGAATTTCCTGTCACTTGGAGCTACGTAGGTGTGGGGGCGCTAGAGCTGAAATCACGAAGTGGCTGGTCTGTTTCCTCTTTTATCGTGAGTGTGCCCAGGGCTGTGTGGTAAATGCTGAGCAGCTGAGGTCTAGGCAACTGGGGAAGTTAAGCTGCGTCCGCCGGCCGAGACACAGCCCTAAGCTGACAAGTAATTAACCAGCATATCTGTAACGACTGTCACCTCGCATTTCTGTGCGACGTGAATGTAAACCAAAGGTGAGAGAGAGAGAGAGAGAGAGAGAGAGCGAGCCTGCGCCCCGAGGCCAAGAGTTCGGAGTAGGCGTGAGTCAGGGCTGGTCTCAGGGCGGCGCACCCTGCTCCAGGCCCCGGCAGGAGGGCACTTTGTGGAGAAAGGTGGAAACCCGAGCTCTGCAGAGCGGAGGAGGCCCAGCAGGAAGTGCTTCCCACCAGGCAGAGGGGCTGGCCTGGCCTGGGCTGACCTCACTGCTGCTCCCGCCCCCGCCCCGCCCCGCCCCTACCCGGGCCTGCGGAGGTGGGGCAGCACCCAGCCACAGTTGGCTGGGCCTGAGACCCTTCATCCCGACGTTTCCTTGGGGCTGACACCTTCGTTCCTCCTGGTCTAAACAAGTCCTTTTCCTCTTCTGCCCCACTCTCTCCAACCGGGCACGGCATATTCTAGAGAGCTCTCTGGGGAAGTGGAGAGACTTATCTACAGGTTAAGCCGTGGGGCTGGGAGCTCTGGCAGGTGCTAGACGTTGGGGAGGCAGGAAGCCCAGTGGCCTCTGTCCTGAGGCTGGAGCTGGAGCTGGTGGAGCTGTCGCCCCTCGCCCCCGCAGGAGACCCCGTGAGTGCCCACTGAGCACCGAGAGGGTGCCATGCTTCCCGCACACGCAGTCCGGCCCTGTGCCCAGGGTGACGGCCAGCAGGGGCCCGCTGCTCAGGACAGGGTCGGGGTGGCCACTCCACCCACGGGGCTCCTCCTGCCGTTCCCTCCAGCTCCACACCCAGACGGGCCCACAGACTGACTCGCCTAACACTGGACGCCCCTGCGTAGCAAGTGTATGGTGACAAATAAATATTCGGGACACTTCAAAACTCCAGATGGGGGCTGGCAGGCGACATGGTGGCAGAGGCGCTGGACTCCCACATGCCCACATGGCCGACTGGGGTTTGGGTCCTGAACCCGGACGCTTGCTTCCTCTCTTTCCCTGTCTCTCTGTGTGTGTGTCTCTTTGATCAAATTAGAATAAATAAAATAAATAAATTAAATAAAATAAAAAACTATTAAAAAAAACTAGAGACATTCTGCTTGCAGTAAGACTTGAGATTTTTAAGCGGAAATTTAAAATATTTAAAATGAGCTATTTACTACCCCTCAGGACCAGGAACGCCCGGAAAGACAGGGGGTAACACGTTTGTAACTGCAGAAACGCCGTTTTCCTTTCAAACCTCTTAATACTTCGAAGTCCTTTCTTTTCCAATGGACTCCCAGCTCTGTTCATTTCCAAGCAGTTAAACTTGGAATTACTTGCCAATCTGGGAAACACAGACCCTGATCCAAGGCCCGTCCACACATTCTGTTTATTTTTCTCCTAATGAAAAGTGTGACAAGCAAATAATTAAACTGAAAAGCAAGCATAAATTAGAGTCTACAGCTACAGAACAGATAGCCTTTTGAAGACTGCATTTTAAAGATATGCTTCGGGAGAACACTCACTTCAGTCATTTAAATTATCTGGCTTAAACTGTAAGATGGTTTACCCCATTTCATCAAATAGAATGTTTGATGTACCTCAGCATAACAAATTATTTGTGTTGGATTTATTTCAGTGAATTCCCCTTCTCCTTCTGGTTTCAAGAGAGTGAGCCCTGGGTTTCTAAACATTATGAAAACAACCAGATCTGAGAGACATTATACCCGCAACAAAGGGAAACGAGTGACCAGCCCAGTTACATTGTCTTTTGAACAACAAGTCAATGTAGACAGAGGTAAATGACAGTTAATTACAAATTACATTCTGGTTGGGGCCGAGCAGGCCTCTCGCCTTGAATAATGATCAGGCCCTCGGGCACTCACCTGCCGGCAAAGGACCGTGCAGAGACACGGCTGGGGTGCTATACAAGTTTCAAAACAAGCTGCTAAACACAAAAGCTTATTGGATTACAGAGATTTAGGAGAAAGCATTCAGATCTCTCGCGGCCACTGCAGGAGGGCGGAGGGGTTTCTGGAGGACTGCTCGCCGCGCACGGCCGCGTTGAATGCTCGGCTCCGTTTCGGAGCCAGGACATCGGCTCCCTTGTTAAGGTCAGAAAAGTGTCCCATCCTGGGCAGGCGCCCTTTGAGAAGCATGGCTGTGCCCTGAGCCTTTTGTAACGTGGCCAAAAACTAGTTGCTTTTCAAACAGGAGAAGGGAGATATTGTTGACTCTATTTTAGATGTATAATAAATTAATATAATAATATACTCAGGCGGTGTTTTTTATCAGAAGAGGATATTCACGACTGTCAGCAGACATTTTGATTTACTGATAATGTTTTACATTTCTTAGATTAAACGGTAAATGAATTTATTACATCTTAAGTCAAATTTTAAGTTAATACATTTGCAAAACTAAGACAGTGCCGAAAATAATTAATGTCATCCTCCCCGCATTGAAGAGACCTTGGCTTTTGTAATTCACTAAAGCAATTTCTATTCATTTAGTTGAGCTAAATGCTTATTGTTAAAGACAAAAGCCCCAACAGTTTGACATTGAGCTCGTTAGGTATGTTGGAAACCCCAGTGACTCAAGGCCACACGGAGAGCTACAAAGCCCAGCCCTGGGGGCGGGGCGAGGCTCGGGGATTCAAATGCAGGCTGCACCATTCTTCTCAGAACTTTGCATTTAGACCGGATTCAAACTTCAAAGCAAAGTTCTTTGAAAACGTCAGTAGAACGCCCTGGTCTTTAGGTGGTAAGTGACCATCAGGACCCCTGGAAGTTTCTGGGGCAGACCCTTGCACTCCCACAGCTCCAGCAGCCCACCGTCCTCCCAGCTGACTTGCAAAGTTACTTAGATTTTTACGGAGAGCATTTACATGCACACGCAGAAAAATGTGTCCTTTGGAAGTGTGGTGAAGGCCAGAAGACAAATGCGTCCCCGTCCCTGAAGCAGCACCAGCATGCCCGCTGGTAGAGCCTGCTATGGCAGTTAGTCCTCCAAGCCCTGGCAGTGACTGCCCTTCGCATTTTCCCACAGTCCCTGCCTTAGCCAGGCCACGGTGCCTGGCCACTGCGAGCTCCGTTCCTAGGAAGGAGCGGGAATTTACTGTTACACTTCGCATTTTCACGTGGGCAATAAAAAAAGCTTTATCGTACTCCATGTTTGGAGCACCAACTACCCGCCCCCTCCAGCGCAGGGTTCCCGGGAGGAGACCGAGGTAAAAACCGATTCAGTCCCACTAAGATCATTGTCAATGTTGTTTTCTGTTTTTGTTTGTTTGTTTGTTCGTTTTTTCTTGCGAGCTCGAAAAGAACACTCAGCGAGCAGTTTTAATTACGAAACAAAACCGAGGAGTGGAAGGCGGAGCACGTCCAGCGGCGGGCGTGTGCAGGCAAAGCTCCGGGGGCTCTGGCCACAGCCTTGCCGCACGCTGGGAAACGGGAAAGTGGTGTTTTAGGAATAGGCAGATGGTGTGTTTCCAATCCCGAGGCCCTCGATAGTTAATTCAGGAAATCATAGGCTTCTCCCTTCCAGCGCTATCAGACGACGACGACGACATCTCAGACCCTGCTGGAAAGGACACCTGTAGGAACTCTTCCCCTAAAATCAGGTGGGAAAGTAACTGCTCCAAGCCTAGGGGAGCCGCTGTCTCCTCCCTCACTGGAGGCAGAGAGATGCCAGCTGTAATGACAGTGACACCAAGATCCATCTGTCACAGGCAGGAGCAGGAAGAGGACCTGCTGCCCGGGTGCAGCCCAAGGAGGCCCCACCAGGGAGCAGGGCGCACTTAACCCTGTGAGCCCCGGCTCCCGCCACACTCTACCCCCCTGCCGTCCTGTCCCAGAAGGCTGCAGAGTGACAGTAAATCCGTATCCCGCACAGTCCCGTCATGGCGCGCACCAGGCCACCTCATAACACCATTAAACTGTATCATGAGCAAAGCATAAGACACAGGACACGCCTTGGTGGTGTGGAGACACTCACTAGGACTTCAGAAAGGCCCATCTGCTCATAGGGCTTCAGGGCGGGGAGCTGGCCTCTGGGCCAGGGAGTTCTAGGGCCGGCCGCCAGCCAGAGGCCTCTTCCTAAGCAGCTGTGACTTTCAGAATGTCCGCAGTCAGGGCACAGTCTTTCGACCCTTGTGCTCCAAGGGCGTTTTGGATTATTGCAAAAACACGTCAAACATTATGGACATGGAGATTTCTTCTCACTCCTGGGCAGAAGGTGGTAGGACACCAGGATGCGGAAGTGCTACTGGGTGCGGGCACATTGGAGAAGCTAGATGACAGCAAGGGCCACGGTGACAACGTGTGGTTGATCTTAGGGTGCCCCTGCGAACTCCTAGGATTGCGAGTGTCCTGTGGATCCCAGGGGCACTCTCAGAGGTGGCCTTTCTCTGGTCACCGTTTGTAGATGTTTGTGGGGACGCATGTGTTTACGCCGAAATGTCCGATTTCACTTCTCACTTTTTCTAGTCCTATTTCTTGGCATTTCTGCCTTCTCTTTTGTTAAGTCACAACAAGCTTTTCTTGGGTTAAACAGAGAGGAAAAAGCCAGCTGAATAGTAATATGGTTCTTTCATGTATATGCAAGAAAAAGATCTTTTCACACCTTGATGAAATTAGCATAAATTTAAATACTAATGAATTGCCAGCGCCTGGTTAAGAATACCAAGAGCTCGACTCACAGGGAGCCAGACCCCCAGGAAACAGAGCTTAACCTCCAGTCACGTGACATGCACGCTGCGTCTTACCCACAGTCGCTCACGCGGGGTCCCAAGCAGTGGAAAGGTGCCAAGAGGCACAAGTCTTTGTCACGAAAAGGTTTTCTCCGATGGGGACACTGAGGCCAAAGAGAACTGCAAAGCACCCCAGGTCACAGCCACGCCCGGTCTGCTGGGCCAGGACTCCCGTTCTCACTGGCCTGCTACTCTGTGCCGTGGGCTGCTCTCTTTCCAGGCACAGGAGTGGATGCAGAGTGCTCCTCAGTCCAGGGCCGGGGGCCTCGAATCTCCCCGGAGTGCCCGTTCCAGGTGCCCCTGCTGCAGGCCTGCAGCCCCCACAGGGTGCTGGCCTTGGGGTCTGGTGTGGACACAGAGCCCAGGGGCCCCCTCAGGACCTCGCTCATTCCGTGGCCAGCTCTGCCGGGCCACCCAAGGTTAATGGCTTTAATGAATCTGAATTGTTTGGAAACAGAATTCTAGAAAAGTTATTTAAAATTTCACAATTGTCAAGAAAAAAGAAACTAGATTGAGCTTCACAGAAACATTGAAAAAGTAAGTGGCGTCAAAGAATATTATGTTTACTGTCCATTATTGCGTTGTCGGAAAAATCATGACACAGTTTTGCATAGAAAAGCATAGAAAAAAATACACCGTGACTTCCCAACAACCCAGTATTTCTGAAAATTTCCAACCATTGTGTTCCCACTTGCTTTACCGCTGGCGTGTGCACCACCACCACACCTGCAGTCCACACGTGCCCACGGCGGCGTTACCAGAGGCAGAGATGGTGAAAGGGTTAACAGACTTTCTGCAACCATTAAAGGCTTGAATAAAACAAATTTAAATTCTTTCTGGGCCAGCTCCGTGGCACAGTGGTAATGCACTACTGAAGAGAGGCTGGATTCCGTATGGCGACCTCGGTTCAAATCCCTAGCTCGGCCAGCCTGAAACGGGCCTGCATGTCTGTCAGTCACCAAGACCCTGCAGGCAGGAGGACGGGGGAGGGGCTGCGGCGTGACCCGACGGGGCGGCGTGCCTCTCCCCTTCTCTCACGCACACACCCTCAACTGTGATTAAGGAAAAACAGTTGTTCTCCGTTTCCGGAACAAGTGAGCTCACAGACCCTTGGTACGTGTCCTCTCCCTGTTCCTGAGGGCCTCCCTGGACTGTCTTCCACTAGCCGGACTTCACGCACAGAAACGCCCTGTCCCGGGCTCCGGAGCTCACCTGAGCATCCAAGGTTCGGGTCTGAGGCTGCTCATTGCACAGCGGGCTGAGCCCGGCCAGGTGGGCCGGCCTGCCTAGCAGAGCCCCGGTGGGCCTGCACCCTGCCCCACACAGGCGTGGCTGAAGACCTGAGGGCCCGGGCTGGTGCTCAGGAGCACAGAGCGGGGCCAGCTGGCGGCCTCCCTGTTCCCCCTAACTGCCACTTGCTGAAGCGGAAGGGCCCCTCAGCGTGGGCAGTGTGGAGAGTCCAGCAGTCCGCAGCCGGAAACCCCGTCTCCCTGGAGGGGAACAGGCAGGTCCCCGGCAAGGTGGCAGGGAGGAGGGCAGGCCCTGAGCACACCGGGGCGTGGCCGGTCTGGACCCTGAGGAGCAGACCCTGAGCCGGGTGTGACTTTTCTGGGCCCAACAAGACCTAGGGTGCCTGGCCCTGGTGCTGCAGTGGCGAGTTTACTTCAGAAGAAGAAATGGCAGTTCTTCCTACGGCAGACCGGGACCGCCACGGTGGTCCCTCGCCGGCCACTCGGACTGAGTCAGCAAGCACCCCCAGAGCTAACGGCGTCCTGCTGGGCCGAGTGGCCTGGAGGTCTGTGGAGAGCAGAAAGCAGGCGACCTCCGAGAGCGGCAGGGAGCGGGCCCCAGCTGGGGGAGCCACGCAGGAGCAAGTGCAGGGGCAGCCTCGAGCCACCGCCAGGCTGCGATCCGACGGGGCGTTCGCAGAGGCAGGCCGGGCTCTGCACTGGCCCCGGCCACCCTTCGCCAGCCCTGGCCTGAACCGTGACCTCAACTCCGGGTGGCCCCAGGCCACATTTCTTCGTGTGCGACCACTTACTGGGAGCTCACGGGCTTCGTGGTCGTACTCTCGTTTGACCCTGACCCTGAGGCGGAGCGCATTTCGTTTCCTTTGGGAACAGGTCCGCGGTCATACGGTGGTTCCGGGTCGGTGGTCCCACGATGGTTCCGGGTCTGCGGTCCCACGGTGGCTCCGGATCGGTGGTCCTACGATGGTTCCAGGTCCGCAGTCCCACGGTGGCTCCGGGTCCGCGGTCCCACGGTGGTTCCGGGTCCGCTGGCCCTCGCCCTTAGTCTGCAGGTGCTAGTCCGTCTCCTCGCTTATGGTTCAAGGAGTAGAGCCAGGATGTCCGTGTTCCCCACAGCGGAGGCCGAGGGGAGGCCGAAGGGAGGCCGAGGGGAGGCCGAGGGGAGGCCGAGGGGAGGCCGGGCAGGGCCGGCTCAGAGAGGACCAGGAGTCAAGGGACAGCCACGCGAGAGCACCAGCAGCAACGGGACTAGACATCGCAGGCCCGGACGCCGAGCCCCTGCTGGGCAGCCCCTGTGCACTGCGTGGTTACGGTTCACTGGCCACTGACCTCTGCCCTCTGGCGGTAGCCTGGTGGTGAGTGTAGCAGATCCCACATGGCTGAGACAGGTTCAAATCCTGGCCCTCGTGGCGTGAAAACATGCCGGTGCATGTGTGTGCCCAAGACAAGGACAGGATGCGGGATAGGGGAGAAAGGGTCACCACAGGACCACGCCCACGGGGGTGCTTCCTCCTTCTGTCTCTCTGTCTCTGTCTCTGTCTCTGGTGAGCACGTGTCCTCTGCAATGAAAGGAACGAAGTGCACCCTGCACATAGGTACTGGCGGCCCGTCCTCGATGGTCTGCATAGCTGGGAGGAAAGCCGGGCTTGCCCAGCGCTGGGCTCTGCAGCACCGGGCACCCGCCCGCTCCTCCTCGCGGCTGGCAGCGAGAGCGCAGAGCATGCCGCGTGCCTTCCCCACAGGTGGCGGAGGAAGTGGGTGGGAGGCGGATGTCTGGACGTGGTCTGGGGCTGGGGTTGCCTTGCTGGGGGTGGAGGTGGCAGCAGGAAAGTCTGCCTTGGGGGCCAGGAGGCTGGGTCCAGGAGTCCTGAATGCTTAAAGAACAAGCCCGCTGGGGCCGTCCAGTGGTGCGCTGTGAAAGGCTGACGCACAAGGGAGCCCCGGGTGGGCAGGGAGCCCCACCAGGACAGCTCAGTCCTGACCCGGCCGCAGTGGGGGACACGGGTGGTCAGCGGGAGTGCAGCCAGGGCTTCCGTTAGTGTAGGGGCTTGCAGCTCTGGTCAGCGAGTGCCCCTGCAGGCTGGGCTTTCATCTGCTGAGTGTGGGGTACCAGCCTGGCAGGATCCTGGCGAGTGCCCCGAGAAATGTACAGGGAGGCCTCCTGGGTGAGGCGCTTAGGGCGCTGGGCACCAAGGGGTGTCCCCTGGGCCTGCGGGACCCATCTCACCTGTCAGCGGTCCCGAGAAGCCCTGGGCTCTGGGGCTTCGGGGTTCCGGGGCTCCGGGGTCTCGGCATCCTTGTGACTTCTGACTGCGATAGACGGAGGAGCCACCGCCCATGCGTGGCTCAGCGCCCCTCGATGCCAGTAGGATGGCACTGCCTTGTCTGCCATGGGCACATCTGCTGTCCGCTCTGCCAGACTGGACCCTGCACGGGGGGTGCACCCGCCCTGTCGTGCCCAGGGGTGAGCTCGGAGGTCTTGAACTGGTCATTCCCGCCTCCTCTGACTTTTTCTCCATGCTAGGAGTCCCCAAACGGCCTCGTCGGCCACCGTCTGAGTGACTCCAGCCCGTGGGCTCCCGTGTCAGCCCCACCAGCCGTGAGCTGGCGGGAACCCTCGCGGGAGCCCCCCCCCCACCGAGTTGTAGGCATTGCCTTCTCGGCAGAAGTGCCAACCCTCACAGAGCAATAGCAATGCAGAGGCTCCGGACAAGTGTGGAAGTAGGCAGGGGCAAGGCGAGGCTGGTGAGGGGGCGCCCTGGAGGGCACCGCTCTGCAGCCCTGGGCCCGGCCATCATGGACGCCTCCTCCTCACTGCCAAGGACCTTATGTAGCAGAATCTTCCCGCAAAGCCTCAAAATCCTTAGCAAAATTTTACAAAGCACACAGCTCCTCAGGGGCTTGGATCTGTCACTCAAGGCTTGGAGCTCAGAAAACTGAGAGGTGAAAGTGACATGAACCTCTGGGGCGGCCCAAGCCCTACTGGGTCCTCAGCAGCCGGCCCTGGTGCGTAACTTCAGAAAGTGCTCGCAGATGCCTGCGGAGAATTCGGGTCCCACCCTGGAGGGGCTGGGGACAAGGCCACGCCATGGTTTCTGTTTTCAGCTCCCTCTGCCTCCCATGTGGGCTGGCCCACGGGTATAACAGGAGGGGCTGTGGGTGGACGTGGGGTGGGACCAACATGGTCCTGGGGAGGCTTGGACTCTGGACTTCCTGGAAGTTGGTCCCAGGCAGGAAAGCGGGCCTGCAGCCAAGCCAGGCAAGGAGCCAGCGACTCCTGAATCTTGGGTGGAAAGGACTGCAGGACCCCGCGGGGAGGGTGAGGAGACCGCTGACAGTCATCAGAAGGTGGAATGGAGGGCATACTTTTTTCTTTTTTTTTTTGCCAAAGGGCATGTGAGCTCGCTGGAGAGACAGAGACAGAGACAGAGACAGAGAGACAGCTCCACCTTTGGGAGTGGTCACACTGCAGCCCCGTCCTCAATTCCCCCTCCTTACGGGATTTGATACTCAAGACACACGCCTGGAATGTTCCTCCAGCTGCTGGGACTGGGACTTGAACCATGCAGTTTGCCACGAGGGTTCTGGCGCATGTAACCACCAGACCCCCGGCTGGCCCAGAGGTCCGTCTTTGAAGAGAGACACTTTTCCAGTGTTGATTCGAAGGGAAGAAAGGTCACGTTCTCGTAAGGCCAGAGTGAGAACTGCGGCGCCCGCAAAGTTAGGAGAAGACGGGCCCAGGTGCAGGCCCAGGCACAGGCGGCAGGAGCCCTGTGGGAAGGCCTGGGCACAGACCCTGATGCTCCTGAACCCTCTGGATGTGCCCACTGTCCTGGGGTGGGGTCTCAGGGACGGTGAGGTGACAAGATCTGCCAGGGACTCTCTGTCCGTAATAAACTTTGAAGGCAGCAGCAGGAACAGCCAAGACCAGGACGCAGCCTGGTGGAGCAAGGCCGGAGTGTCACTGCCTGAGTGAGTCAGGCGGCTCCCCGGCAGTGGGCAGTGGTGAGGCAGGCACAGAGCCCTTCCTCACCCGGGCCTGACTGGGACCTGGAGCTCCGCGCACATCGGTCACACCTGACCTCAAGGTCAGAGGCAGAGCCCGTGTCCCTCAAGTTCCCGGAGCATGGAGCTTAAGGGAGGGAGGTGCTGGGGCCTCGGCGAACACCACGTCCCGAGACCCTAGGGCAGCCCTGGGAACCTCTCCCCACCTCCTCATCCAGCTTGCTACATGGCCGTTCTCACCTGTGCTGAATGGGGGGAAGGCCCGGGTCCAGACCCCAAGGCCCCAGGTTGCCCTGAGCCCCCTGTCGGCCCTGGCGTTTTGTAAATGACCTTGGCGGAATGTCTGTAGGTTGACCCTGATGCACTCAGGTCTGGCTAAGGCTGAGAATCTCTGAGCTTGGGCTGGTTCACGGCCTAGTGGGTTGGGGAACCAGATCCCACATGGGCGACTATGGTCTGAGTCCCAGCCCCTCAACCTATGGAAACACTCTGGGTGCACACCCACACACATGACCACTGAGAGCACATGTAAACAGGGAAAGCTAGACTGTGCAGAGGCCGCAGAGCTTCCCAGCCCCCACCTCCAGAGTTACCAGCTCTGGGGCCCTCACTCAGTTAGAGGAAAAGGGATCAAAATGATCCGAGGTGAGGAGTGGGGAGGGGACTGAGCCGTTGGAGAAGAGTACTTTGAGTCCTGTGCGTGTCACGGGAAACGTGGTCAGGGATGCCAGCCCCGGAGCTTCTCTGAGCACGGAGCTGGTGCAGACCTCACGTGAGGCCCTGCTGTGGCCAGAGGCTCCCGTGGGCAAGTGCCCCAAGCTGTGGGGGGGCAGACACCACACCTGATTTTTTTGGACGTCGCCTTCCCAGGCCCTCCTGCCGTGTATGACCGTATGACTCTGCTCTGCAGCACGGTCAGACTCGCGGGGCACTCGGTGTAGACCTCCGGTGGCGAGAGCTGGGAGTGAACTCTCAGGACCACATGCGACCGCAGCCTGATGGAAGCGGCCGTGGCCTCTTCCTGGTTGCCAATGAGAGCACACTGAAGAGCAAGCGTGCAGCCAGAGAGCCGATACTTCGTCCCCAAAGCAGCTCCTCAGGCGCATTAGGCTGATGGAAATCAGTGATGAGGACAGCGAATTGCCTGGCAGGGTTCACAGCAGAGAGGAGATAATGGAGCGGAGACCAGGTCAAGGCGCACCCTCGGCCTCCCCGTGCGACGCTCAGCTAATGGCTGGCCACTAGCCCTCCGGCCCAGTGCCGATCTTTTGTCACCTCTGCTGCCCCGTATCAGACTTTCCGGAAGTAAGGCTCCAGAAAGCAGATCATCGATAATGAGCTGAGGAGATGTTATCAGCAGAGAAACAAAACCCGTGCTTTGTCTGTGGCAGGTTCGGCCAGGCGTCAGTGAGCGCCCGCCGCAGGTGTCCAGCAGGAGCCAGTGTGCAGACAACTGCTTGGCAGGGAGGAGAGCCGAGCCCGGGGAGCCTGCACAACCCTCCCAGGGAAGTGCAGCCCGTGGCTGTGCCCTCCAGTCCCTGCCCTCCCAGGAGCTAACCCTGTGAGTCAGCGTCCTTCCGCGGACGTTTCCAGAGAGGGTCCGATGGCGTGGTGCGCAGGCACCGGTGTGGCACTGAGGGTGTGGACACTGCAGGCGGCGGCTTAGTCCTTCTCTCCGGGCACCAGGCCCTGCTCCTGTGCAAGACAGTGGCCACCACGTGACAGCAGCTCTCACGTGTCCCCTGGCTGTCGGACTGTCCCACCTCCTCTGCAGAGCAATTGCACAGGGCTCTGCTGGCGGCACGGCCATGCCTGCTCCGGACGCTCTTCAGCCTTCAGTCCTCGTCCATGTGACACAGGCACACAGCGCCCAGCGTGCTCCCGGCATGCACCCGCCTTCCATGCATGGCCTCGGGCTGTCCCGGCCTTCGTCCTATGAGGAGCACAGCCAGGCCTGCGCTAGCGGTGGGCACGGCGTGGCCAGAGCACCGTCTCGGCTCCGTGTCCAGCAATGGACTGAGGGAAGTGAGCACAGGACACACGCGAGGCAGCCGCGCACCCAACAGGTGCCCCAAAGTGGGGCCTAAAACAGCCCGGCACCACGCGGGCATGGGCCTGGGTCAGCCGGAGGCACAGGAGCCCCAGACCAGGCTGCCCTTTGGCCCTGTGGCCAGCCCTCCCTGGTAGAGGCCGGTTGTGCCCAGCAGTTCCTGTGTTATTCCAGAACGGAATTCCCAACAAACGGGGCAGGCGTGACCGAGGCCCTCAGGCCTCTGAGCAGCAGGGCGGAGCCAGATGAACGTTCAGGGAAAACACTTCATTTTCCACATAACTACGAATGTGAGCCCGGAAGAGCTTTATGACCAGGTATCTGAGTGCTTCGACCCTCACGCGTCACGTGGGCGTTGGGAGGCAGCGCTCTGTCCACCTGGCAGGTGCCCTCGCTGCGTGGCGCTCTGTCCTGCCGGCTCCAGTGGAGGCTTTGGGCCCACGTCACTGAGGAAGGGCAGTTCCTTCAGAGGACACCTCGGCGACAGTGGCAGTGCTGCTGTTCAGAGGAAGCAGGAGGGTGGGCAAACAGGAAGGGGAGAAGCCGGGCAGCCAGCCGGGGCGGGCAGGTGCAGGTGACCGAGGGACTTGCTGTTCTCCCCCGCGCTCTGGCTCCCCATTCCCGGCCTGTCCTTGCTCTGCTTCTGAGCTGGGGGACCCTCAGTGCACCCGGCCCTTCAGGCCGTCACTTTCTAAGGGGCCGTTCTCTAAGCTGAAGGCAAGGTAAGGAGAGCCCGCCCGACTGCCCTGGCCCGGTGGTGCTTTACAGTTGCAAAGGCAATGAGGAAGGGGAGAGCTTGCCAGAGTTAATGAGATTCCTCACCAAAAACACTAATCTGAGTTAAAACTAAGAGAATGCTGATAAGGAGAGCCCGGCTCACACTGCGAGCAGGAGGTGCTCTGAGATCAATCGTGCCTATTAGGGGGAGTCTTTAATAGTGTTCTACAAAATCTGAGAAAATGGATGTTGGAGACAAAGCCTCTTAGATAGGAGCCGCTGAGATGGAATGGAACGCACTTTTCCGCTTTTTTCAAACCCACGATGCAGGTACAAATCAACTCGTATTAGCAGAAGTTTAACATCGCGTTAGAAGAGGGCGGCTGACCCACTGGGCGAGTACAGAGGGGACACGGAGGCCCTGATTATCTGTCTCCCTCAGGCAATACTGCTCTCTTAAGCAAGTGCACTAGAACATTTTGTTTTATTACCTTGTGAGATAAGTGGGGAAAAAAGCCTCCTGTACCTGGGGAATTAAAGTCTTCCGCTTTGTCATATCAGGGTCTGCTCTCCATTTCATGCAGGGCGCATAATTATAACAGTGTTTAAATTGAGCCCAGAAGAAAGATGGGTTCAAGTGCAAATTAATTTCAGATTATCACAACAAAGGCAATCATATCTCAACAAGCTTGCCAGCAAAACACTGTGCAGAGTCCCCAGGCCCCTCCCCGCCCCAATTTACAACAAAGACCTTTCAGCTCAAATTAAGCTAATGAACTCACAGCCCTTCTGCCTACCTTTTTGGGGCTTTACTATTTGCACAGCTGAATGTAGCAGGCCTGCGAGAGAGACAGAAAGCAGGAGTGGGGACGGGGTTGGGGAGGGGGCTGCAGAAATGGTAGCCGGGGGTCGGGGCCCACATCCATCAAGCGACAAAATAAAGGCTCGTTGGCCCGATGGGCCGGCGCTCCCTGAGCTTGTCTTCTTGGGTGGAGGGGTCGGCCTGAGGGGTCGTGCAGAGGGGCTGGGCCAGACGTCCACCAGCAGCCGCAGCGCCAGCAGCCAGACACACCCCTGGCCCGGGCCGCCGCCGGCCGCTGCTCCAGAAGCCCAGCATCTCGCTCCGTCCTGTGGGAACCTGTGGGAAGGGAGGAAGCCAGGGCTGGGAAACGCAAGTCAAGCCTCATTACTCCCTCATTACCTCTGCAGAAGTGGAGGGGGAGGCCCTCCTCTGGGGGCGGAGGCTGCATGTCACCGCGGCTTCTGTCTGGTTACTGCACAGCCGAGCGTGGCGCGGCCGCCGTGGGACTGGAGTCTCCGTCCCAGGCCTCTGCAGCAATGATCCACTCATTAAGGTTTTTAAGGCAAATTCCCGCTGCGATCACTGTGGCAGCGCGCCCGCCCTGCGCGGGGAGAACACGGGAGGCTCCGGGCCGCCGCGTGGCTCTGCTAATTGCCATGCTGCTGGGGTGGACCGCGCCAGAAGGCGATGCATTCGCCACACCACAGACGCAGACGCGGGGCCTCCGCCCCAGCCGTCACCCTGCGGCCGGTGTCGCTGGCTCCTCCAAGAGGCGTGAGGGCCGTGGGCCGAGGGCCTGGACTCCAGTCTGCGGGCAGCTGCTTTTCTTTTTTCTTTTGTTTGTTGCCGTAGGGTAAGAGTGTTCACCAGAGAGAAACGGAGAGACAGAGAGAGAGGGAAAGTGAGAAACCGCCCCCGAGGGGGGATGGCCACACCACAGTCCCTGACACACGCACAGCATGGTTTTCAAGCGCCAGGTCTGGGACTCGAACGCACTGGGTCATGTGAGGGTCTGACGCCTTACACAGAGCGCCACCTGCTGGCCCCGGGGTCTGCTTTTTTCTGACCGCGTGTGTTTCTGTCTGAAGCGTTTCCTCAGGCTACCGGCTGCTTCTCCCACGCAGGAGGATGGAGGCTCTGGCAGTGACATTCTAAGCCAGTCTCCACCACCTCGCAGGAACCAGGGCTGGGGCTGAGCCCGGGTGTGGACAGGCCGGGCTCGATCAGCCTCTTCCCAGCAGATTCCGTCCTGGAGTCCTGGCCGAGGGCCTGGGCCGCAGTGGGAAGGCGCGGCTTGGCCCAAGGGGAAGCCTTCTCTTCTTCACTCCTGTCCTGGGGCAGCTTGGGGACAGCCAGTGAGCACCTCCCTCCGCCCGGGGCTCCAGCGGAAGTCTGCCCCAGCCCTCCTCTCCTAGACTTCGGGGTCACAGGACACCTCTGGGGCCTGCTGTCTTCCTGGGAGGAGCTTGTCTCTCCTGCCTGTCTCTTCCCTGTCCTTAGTCTGATGGCTTCATGCCGAATACCTTTTCCTATTGCTTAAACTTCTAGAATCTTCTCCTTGTTTGCCCCATAGTTCTGTGTGGAACAGAGGCATCAGAGTGGGAGCGAGGGGGAGACTTACTGTCCCCCATGATGCCCAGGTGACGGACCAGGTACCGACAAGCATTTAGAGGAGACAACCCAGAATTAGACCCGGGGAATCCCCAGCCGGAAGTTCCAGGGATCAGGGGAGGGAGAATGGCCTTGGGAAGGCCAGGCATGATGACCGGAGGGTGCTGAGGCTGGGGTGCTGGGGGGGGCAGGGCACAGAGCATGACAGGGACAACTTCCACACACGGAGCCACGCCCTGTGCCTCTCGTCCTGCCCGGGAGCCTAATCCCTCAGTGGGCTTCCTCCCAGTAAGCATTTTCTACATTTGGGCTAATGCTGACAACCTGGGAACCCCAGGGTCACCAGGGTCCCTCCCGCTTCCTGCAGGGCTGGCCTCTAGGGCGGCTTTGGGGCTGGGAAGACAGGACAGCTGGTGGTGAGGAAGGGGTGGGGATGGAGAGACGGGAACACATGTAAATTGACATCCAGGGGTGCATTCCTACCCTCAGAGAGGCTCCTGGCTCCCCGCAGGAGGGCCGTCACCCCCACTTCACAGCTGAGTGAGCTCAGGGAGTCCAGCCCTTAGTAGGAGGTGGCCTCCACACTTGAAGGCCTGCCGCCCTGTGGAGTCTGGGAGGGACTGGAGGAGGGGAGGGCTGCATCACTAAGGGGCACCAGGGATGGGAAAGGAGGGGTAGGGCAGAACTCGGGGACCTGTGGCCAGCCCTGCCGCACCCTCGGAGCTGGCCCCCACCCCAGCACCAGGCCTTGGAGGACACAGGACTCTGTCTCCCCAGGAAGCCAGGGAGGCAGTGGCTTGGGGATGCCCTGGGCCCTGGGAGTGCGTGCCCGCTCCCGTGTACCACCTTCTTGGCACCTAAGGACCCTGCCTTGACTGGCAGAGGGCACAGGGGGACCGTCTCTGCCTGTGAGATGCAAGGCGGGGGTGAGGTGTGGCTGAGGGTGGGGTGGTGGCCACAGGGGGCCCAGACCCTCTCTCCTGCCCCAGTTGTAGTGCAGCTCCGGAAACAGGCAGGGCATGGGAGGTATGCCCTGAGGGCCAGGGGCATGGCCGCAGCCCCGGGGCCACCTGGGACCTGCAGCCTCTAAGCAAGCAGGAGCCGTCAGTGCTGCACTGATGACTGGGGAGGGCGGAGTCCTGTGGGCAGCGCGGCTCACCTCCGGGACGCCGCAGCACGGCCGGGAGCTAAATGCTCACACCCGCCCTCATCTGTCACCCCCACCTGCCCACCTGCCCACCTGCCCACCTGTGTGCTGTCTGCCTGGCGTCATGGCCCTGCCCACCCAGTCCCTGTCCGCCCACGTACGCACTGCCTCTGCCCGTCTGTCTGTCATCTACCTGCCCATCCACAGAGAGACGGAGGGAGAGGGGAGCGTGGTGGAGAGAGAATGAGCCGGAGCGGGAGCGGGGCAGGAGCCAGCGCTGCCCCCCCCCCCCCCCCCCCCCCCTCCCGGGAGCAAGTGCCAGGCAGCACCAGACCCTGGCGTGGCTCTGCCCCGCCCCCGCCCCACCCCCACCCGACGTGGCCAGGACTCCTGCAGGTAGCTAGCCACTGGAGAACCACGAACGTTTCCGACTACAAAACTACCTGGGATATTCCTCTCCTCTCTTTTAGACGATCAGTGGTAGAATCTCGTTAACGCCACCCGACCACCCATAGGGACATCCATGACCCCGTCCCTGCAGGCGGCAGGAGAACCTTCACGGTCACTGCGCTGGGTCGGTCTCTGGCTCGGCAGAGGTTTGCTCTCACGATGGACCGGCAGGTTCCGTCCACCAGGACCAGGGACACCGGACCCTCCCTAGTGTCACTGCTTTTCCGAGACACCCGTGGCAGCTTCGGCAGACGGGGCAGTGGGCACGTTCCCTCCGGGGGATGCTGGGTCTCCGAAGCCCAAACCGGCTGCAGACGTCAGCACACTCAGGTGAGGCAAGGCCGCCTTCTGCTCCAGACAGACCAGATTATTAATCAGGACGAGTCAGGTGGCAAAGTACGCACCCCGACTGTGTGTTTTGCCTAATCGTCTCCATTAGATGTTCCACGACATCCGCTCTGCCTCGCGGCCTTTGATGAATCGTTGGCAGAGTTTGAAGACGATGGCCGTTGCCCCGCGGCGGGCCCAGGGTGGTCAGCCAGCTCTCCGCCTGCAGGCCCGAGGATGCTCTCCGCCCCTGAGCATGCTTTTCTGGGGTGTAGACATGAAGGTTGGAACACGCGCCTCTTCCTACCCTACCTGAGTCCAGTTGTCAGGACACGCGTGGGTCTTACTGAGGCCCCCAGAGAGGTCTGCTCTGGGGTCGTCTCCCCGGAAAGCTAAGCAGCCCCGAGCCGGCGGAAGGAGCACAGCGTGAACACCTGCACGGGATGCTCCGCGGCCTGGGCTGCAGGGCTTTGCCGTGGAATTAAAAGGAATTCCAGACCAAGCTCATCTGGAGAAGGGGACTCGACTGAGGACAGGCGTTTGACTGTCGCAGTGCCTAACCGAGCAGCTCTGGAGAACGCACACGGAGAGGCCCCAAAGGGCTTCTGTGAGATGTGCGTGGTCTTCCTCCTGCTCCCTGCAGAGAGAAAATGATGCCGTTTTTCTCGGACTTGGCGCCGTGCGGGTTGCAGCGGAGTGTCTGCTGCTGGTTGCGCAGCCGAGTGGGGCGAGCTTTAGCTGCCGACATGAGGGGACAGAGCCTCCGCTGCGGGTGCTCCCAGGGGCCCGGGAGGGCGGGAGCCCGGATACAGTGACATCGAGGTCCTGGCTGTGGGTGGCAGCCTGGGCTCTAGGCGTTGCTATGCCACGGCCATGGGAGCCGTGCTGGCCCCAAGGGCCAGGCGGGCTGGAGCCCAGGGACGTGCAGGGAGCAGGGCAGGTCCAGTGCACCCCTCCCAGCTCCCGAATGCTTCACTGCTCCGCACGCCAGTGTCCGCAGGGCGCACGCCGCTGTCCTCATAGAAAGCCTCCGAGATAAGCCCAGGCAGGCTCTCAGTTTACGATCGCCGCAGGGAGTGTGCGCTCCCAGAGACGGCAGAGAAGGACGCACCCGCCCAGTGGGGAGCGGCCAGACCACAGTGCCTCCCCCTCCGTGTCTCCCCCGTGCTGGGATTTGGGCACACACACGCCCAGTGTGCTTTTCTAGCAGCAAGGCCTGGGCTCCAAACAGCACGACTGGCCACTTGGGTATGGCTCCTTCAACCACCAGGACCCAGAGCTGACTCAAAGCAGCTTCTTCTCACTGAGCACAAGACTCGGCCCGGGTTTCTGATGGAGGCTCGCTCAGCCCGACGAGCGTCCTTGTCTTTGGAGGGTTCAGAAGCAGTGCTTCCTGGATTCGTTCCGACAGCTGTGAGGGCTCGTCCAGTCCCGAGGACGTGAAGGCAGGCCGGAAACACTCGGTGGGCCGACCTGCAGGCTGGGCCCGGGGCCAGCGGCGAGGGCCAGACCTGCTTTGCCTCAGAGAAGCTCACGGAGTGTGCTCAGGCTCCCGCACTGCCCGCAGCTCCAGCCATGCATGTCGCTGGCCACGGACAGTCCCCGAGGTGGCACTCCGCCCAGCGCTTCGTGGCAGCGTGTTTGTCGTCTCCGACCAAAACCCTCAACGCTGGGCGGCCCTGGTGCCACGCCGTCAGCAGCTGTCTGAATACATCCTCTCGAGCACTCACTGAGCACGCACGTTTTCCCAGTGGAGGGTGTCAGCTGAGTCCACCCAGAAGAGTGACATGGAAGGACCCGAACGCCCCTTCCCCTCCTGCACCCTGGGCATAGTCATGCCACGACCCTTCTCCCACGTTTCTCCATCCTGTTGGGCATGTGGGCACACAATGCCCAGCAGGGCCAAGATCGGAGCCCTGGTCAGCCGTATGGGATCTGGTTCCCCTAGCTCCTCGGCCCCAGGGCTGGCCCCCTCCTGCTTCAACTCTTCATTAACATTTCGGATCAGTAAGCGGCAGATGCTGCGCAGGGGCCCTCACACCGGCAGAGCCCTGGCTCAGCCTAACCGCCGTGGGGCTCAGCACCCCGCTTTTCCCAATGGCAGGAGCACGTATTTTCCCATTTTTTAACTCTGTTCTTTTGAACTTTCATTAGGAAATGATCTCTTCTGCTGTTTCATGTGTTTTAATTAATGTCATTTATTTGTTCTTGTACCCCGAGGCTGTGTCAGCACTAAACTGTAATTTTACAAATCGGGGCAGAAGTTCCCATTCACAGCATGCAGTCAGAAATAGCATTTATTACAAGTTATTCCAGTTTGTTTGTTTGATTTGAGTTTTTCCTACAGGGTGTATGCACTCCCTGGAGAGACAGACAGGGAAAGTGAGAGATCACCCCCCGGGTGGATGGTCACACTGCAATCCCTTCTCCTCCGTTCTCCTCTCAGGATTTCGGCACGTATGCAAGTGTGTGTGTGTGTGTGTGTGTGTGTGTGTGCCCCTAGCGTGTTTTTCCAGCTGCCGGGTCTGGGACTCGAACTGCGCAGTCGTCCACGTGGGATCTAGCCATCTTACCTGCTGCGCCACCTGCTGGCCTGGGTTCTCCCTCTCATAAGGGTCCAGTTCCCTAGCGTGTGGCTCTCAACACCAGTCCCCTCAGTGACGGCCGATGACCCGCAGCTCCCCAGGTCCTGAGTGGCTCTTGTCTCTGGAGGCGCTCGGGGTCCAGCTGCCCGGCCCAGATGGGATCCAGGCCCTTCTGCCCATGATTATCGCTCCCAGTGCTGACAGCGAAGCCCCATGAGTGACTCGCTGCCCAGGGGACCGTCCGCCAGCCAGCGGTGGCGTTTCCTCACTTCACACCCTGCCCTGCCCGGCAACTTCCAGATAACCCGAGTGTGAGGCTGCGGGCGCTGATAAGGCAGGACACAGGGGCCTTCCGGAGACAGGCCGGCTCCGCGCCTTACCCCCGCGGCGCTTCAGGCGGGACCTACGCAGAAGTGGGGCTCTCCGGCCCCCCTGGGCGTCTGCTGAGCAGGCCGAGCCTCTTCCCCAAGGCACAAGGCACTGCGGCCACAGCAGCTGGCACCAGGAGAGCTGGGGTGGGTTAGGGCTCCGAAGAGCAAGGTCTGGGACCAAGTGTCCTCTTCCCTGCATCCCGCCGGGCAAAGACGGCAGAGTGGATGACGCCCTGACTCCTCCCTGCCTCAGGATCTATACCTCCACTGGAGGCCTCACTGACCTGCCGCAGAGGCCACAGGCGTGCAGGGCTTGGGGACAGCAGAGCCGGCTTCGACCTCTGCTGCCTTTGGCATGCTGCTCTCCCTCCGACCCCTGCCCGTCTGGGACCTGGCGCGGCGGCCACACACCTGCCTGTCTAGCAGCAAGAACGGGTGTCCCACAAGCTCGCAGGGAGCCACACACCCCACTCAAAGGTGCCACCACCTCGCTGTGAGCCGGCAGTGTCCCTGTTCTCTAGTGTCCGCGACAGAGAACAAAATATTCAAACCGTTTCGGCAAGAAGTAACCACGAGCTCCCTTTGTATCGAATGCTGCTTAGAAAAGCCGGCTTCCTCCTTCACACACGTCCGGGGTGCAGAGACGGCTGTGACAGGTCTCATGCCACCAGCCACCTCGGGCCCTTCAGAAACACTTCGGCACATTCCCCCCCATGCCGTAGGATCGGAACGCTGGTGTCGACTCCAGAACACGGGCTAGAAATGGTCCTTTCACTCTTTGAGTGTATGTCAGTCTTCGTTTAACTTTGTCCCCCAGTAATTTTGAGATCAAGCTTGATTTCTATTTATAATGAGATAAACAGGGAGCACCAATCTCTACCCTTCCAGCTATTCTGGAGCTTGGAAAGATCTGCTATACGATTGCAATCGTTTCAGAAATGTGTCGTTGATGTTTTCCGATTGAAGAAGGCAGGGCGGCGCGGTGTCACCCAGATGCCCTGACAGCAGCCATGTAGCGAATACCTCCTGAAGTGTCCGCCCTTCGCAGCCTGACCTTGGCGGACGGAGCTGCGTGGCCAGTAAGCCGTTGCCGGGAAGTTAATGACAAAGCGTGTTTTGGGAAAGGGTAAGAAACGCCCTGGTAGGCCGGGGGCACTCAGGGAGAAGGACAGAAATGACTGGGTAGTCAGGGTCGCGGGGACCCTGCCACCGTGTCCAATCAACTCCGGCTCCCACCAAGAAAGACGGACGAACTAAGGTCTCGTGCGAGACAGAGACAGTGGGGAGGAGAGGGGGAGGGAGCGTGCAGAGGAGCCAGTCCAAACCCTGGCAAGGAGGCTAACCAGGATCCGATCCCGGGCACGGAGGCTAACCAGGATCCGATCCCGGGCAAGGAGGCTAACCAGGATCCGATCCCGGGCAAGGAGGCTAACCAGGATCCGATCCCAGGCACGGAGGCTAGCGCACATCCAGCTGGGCGTGCGGGTTACCTTCCCAGATGGCGCTGGGACCCCGAGCAGACCCGGCCACCGTCTATCCAGGGCGGGCCAGTCCTCGCTGTAGCAGGAAGTGCCTGCCCCTCAGCGGGCCGTAGGCGGCATCTGCGTCTCACAGCGCACGTCCGTCTGGGCGGCGGGCTGCCACCACCTCGGCCGTCACTGAGGATTTTGGCAGGAGCACAAGTGTGGCAAGCTGGCCCTTGTTTTTGTTTTCATTTTAAGTTTGCTGGAGGGTGAGTGAGCTCATGGATGGGTACCGAGGAAGACTGAGCTAGCACCCCCATCCCCGTGGGGCACGGTCACGCCGCACCGCTGCTCTCTGCTTCTCCTTTAGGGGTTCTAGGCATGCACACACACGCCGTGTTCTCCGAGCCGCCGTGTCACCAGCCATGTGGATCCCGCTGCCTTAACCACCAGGCCACGGGCTGACCTGGTTCATCTGTTCTTAAGGGTTCCTTTCAGGAAGCCGACATAGGGGCCTTCTCAGATTTTATGGGCCGGGCAATCACGTGCCCGTGTCTGACAGGACAGGAAGGTACAGTCATCACCCGCTCAGAAGGGAGCCAGAAATACCGGCGGGTAGACTACAGGCCGCACGCTCGCCCTGGTCGGGAGACGTTGGGCTTCCTTCTCCCCCGCGTAAACGGTCCTCCTGCTCCTGGCCTCTTCTCAACTCATCGCCTTACACCAAAGGTGGAGGGGTCTGGGCGAGCGGCAGTCTGCAGGGTCGTGAGGTGGTGATCCAAGGAGGAGCTAGAACGACTCCCCCACTCACCAGCCCTACACATGTGTGCACACGCAGACCGTGCACACGCACACATGGAGCACACACGCACACAGGAAACATGATGATGGGATGACGGACCTGCGAGAGGGCAGCAGCCACAAGCTCTGCCGTCTGGAAGGGAGAGGAAGGCAGCGTCAGTCCTGCGCCCCCCAACTACCTTCGCCACCTCGTCCTGACAGGCAGTTCGAGAGAGGCCCACGCTGGGCTTGCCTTGTAAGTTGGAAGGCAGCCCTCATCAGAGCCTAGCAGTGCTGGCACCTGGTCCAGGACTCCCAGATCCCAGACTCCAGGACTGTGAAAGATGAATTTCTGCTGTTTATAAGCCATCCGATCCATGGAGATTTGTTATAGCCGCTCAAAATAGGACACTATCTTAACCATTTTCTTAAAGAATTGTTTTACTTACATTTATTTATTTATTTTAATTTGACCCAAGAGGGAGAAGGAGAGAGATAGAGATAGACATGCGCTTGCCAGACAGAGAGAGAGAGAGAGACAGAAAGCGAGAAATCACCCCCCAGAGGGATGACCATACCACAATCCCTTCTCCTCCATTCTCCTCTCGGGATCTTGGGCACGCACGCACACGTGCCTGGCGTGAGTTTGAGCCACCAGGTCCGGGACTCGAACCGTGGTCGACTACGTGGGAGTCCAGCGACATAGCCATTACGTTAACTGCTTGGTCCCTATCTTAACCATTTTTAAGTGTACAGTTCAGCAGTGTGGGAATCCACACTACTATATAACCAATCTCCAAAGGGCCTTTGATTTTGCAAAACTGAGACTCTACATTCGTTACACAATAGCTCCCTGTCTAGCACTCCCACCATTGTATTGGGTTGGAAAAGTTATGATGCATTTTTTGGCACAGAAAAACAGAAAAAATGCATCATGACCTTTCCAAAAACCCAATATTAGCAGTGCACAAGGGCTCTATTTCCTCCACATCTTTGCCAACGATTGTTATTTTATGTTTATTATTTGTTTTCCTTTTTAAGCAGTAGCCATCCTGCGCAGCATGAGGCAGTATGCCCTGTGAGCTTCTCCCTAATAAGTGGTACTGAGCATCTTTGCACGTGCTTGTCCATCTGTACATCCTCTTTGGAGAAGTGTCCATACAGCACTCACCTCTGATCCACAGGAGATGTGCTCCAAGAGCCCCCGTAGATGCCTGAAAGTCTATCTGTACTGTACTGTCCTGGTCTGACAGCCCAGCTACAAAGTGATTACCAGGTATGTAGTATTCATCGCATGGACACGTTGGATAAAGCAATAATTCACATCTCAGGGGGTAGGAATGGTATGCCTGAGATTTTATCATGCTCCTCAGAACGCTTTGCAATTTAAAACTTTTGAATGATTTATTTCTAGAACTTTTTATTTAATATTTTTGAACTAAAACTGTGAAAAACAGCACAAATAAGGGGAGGCAACTGTACAAGTTCTTTGTTCATTATTGAGTTGGAGCACCACACATGTTCTAAATATTAACCCCTAAGTAGATGTGTGAATTGTAAATATTTTCTCCTATTCTGTGGATTGTCTTTTCATTGTGTTGATAGTGTCCTTTGATGTACAGAAATTTTTAGTCTAGATGCAATCTGATCTATCCATTTTTATACTTGTCCTGTCTTTTGTTATCATCTCCAAGGAATCATTGCCAAATCAAATGATGTGAAACTTCTGAGAGTTTTATGTTTTTAAGTTTATATGACTATATGTAGGTTTTTGTTCCACTTTGAATTTATTTTTGTATTTTGACTTAAGGTGGATATCCAATTTTTCAACAGTATTTATTGTCAAGTCATTTCTTTCCTCATTGATTTACCTGGGAACCCCTGCCCCAAACCATTTGTCCATATATGTGAGGATTTATTTCTAGACTCTCCATTCTGTTCCATTGGTCTATATGTCTGTCTTTATGCCAGTGCCACACCATTTTGACTGTTGTGGCTTTGTACTATGTTTTGAAATCAGAAGATTGAGTCCTATGACTTCGTTTTTCTTCAAGATTGTTTGGCTATTCAGACCTCTCAACATTCTTTTATAAACTTTAAGATATTTTTTTCTATTTCTGCAAAAAAGCCATTGAGCTTTTTTATAGAGAGTGTGTTACTTTTGTAGATCACTCTGGACAGTATTAACATCAACATAATATTAAGTTTTTCATTATGCCATCTGTTGGTCCCCATAATACTAAGTTTTTCAATTCACAAAGAATATCATACCATTTATTTGTCTTTTATCATTTTAATAATATTTTGTAGTTTTATTGTACAAACCTTTCACCTCTTTAGTTAAGTTTACTTTCTAAGTATTCTTTTGATGCTATTGTAAATGGAATTGTTAAGTCCTTTAGAATCATTCATTGTTAGTGTATAGAAACACAACTAGCTTTTGCATGTTTATTTCATGTCTCTCAACTTTGCTGAATTAATTGATCGGTTCTAACAATTTTTGAGTCGAGTCTTTAGGCTTGCTAACCATGAGCTTCTGTCTTCCTGCAAATACAGACGACTTGACATCTTCGTTTCCCACGCTCCCTCTTCCTCTTGCCCACTCACTCTGGCCAGGATTCCAGTTCTATGCAGAACACAAGCAGTTAGAGCGAACAGCCTGCTTAGCCCTGACCTTGGAGAAGCTCGCACCCTTCCCCGGAGCGTGACGTTAGCCATGGCTGGCGCTATATGGCCTTTACTATGTTGCTGTACTTTCCTTCTCTTCATATCGGGTGGTAAGGAAAGTCACGGCACATTTTTCTGTGTTTTTCTATGCAAAAATATGCCAGGACTCTCCTGACGACCTAATAGTTTGTGTTTTCCAACTTTGTCCAGTGCTCTGTGAGCATTTGCGTGATCATGCCGCGTTCCCGCACCCTTCTTCCAATGTGGCATGTTAACTTGATGCATTCTGTATATTGCATCACCTTGCGTTTCAGAAGTATATCCCACTTTGTCATGGCATCCCCTTCTTTTCATACGCTGATGACTCCTGTCTGCCAATATTCTGTCAAGGATTTTTACAGCAAATTTATCTGAGATAGCAGTCTGGAGCTCCATACAGTGTCTGTCTTTGTTTTCAGTGTTATGTTGGACGGACTCCCTTTGCAATTTTCGTGTAGAGTTGTGGAGAATTGGTGTCAGGTTTTCTTTAACTGTGTAGTAGAATTTATCTGTGAGGCTAACCGGTGCCAGGTTTGTCTTTGTGGTGGGTTTCACACTGACTCAACCTACCTGTTAGTTACAGGTCTCTTCAGGTGCTCTATTTGTTCATGGTTTAGTCTTGGTACGGTGTGTTTTTACAAATTTATCTATTTATAAAGGTTACCCAATTTGTTGCCATACATTATTCATAGTATTCGCCTATAATTCTTTTTATTTCTGTAAAATTGGTAGTGATTTCCTCCTTTTTGCATCTGATTTTAATTATTTGAGCCTGCCCTTGTGTTTTTAGGCCGTCTAACAGAAATCAGTTTTGTTGATTTCTTTTTAAGAATTAAGTCTGGCTTCTGTTAACTTTTCCTACTCTGTCTCCATTAACTCAGTCTCGCTCTGCTCCTACCTGAAAATGGGTCCGTTCTTCTGAGAGCTCCTTTCTTTCTTGTAATAACTTCCAGATGCAAATGGCAGCGGCCAGCGACCTGGGAATATTCTGATCTTCCGTCTCATTTGCTAGAGCTGCATGTATATTAACTCCAACACTTCCGCAGGCAACAGTTTGCAAAGCTTTCCCCACCCTAAGATGAGCATCACTGTTCCAGACGTTGATAAGTGCAGTCATTTTGAAGCTTGTTTAGAGTAGCTACCGTCTGTCTGTCTAATTCACCGAGGAACCTACTGCTTTCTCTTTTTTCTTTGTTACAGTTACAGCTTGATTCTTTTTTTTAAAATTACTTGTTTATTTTTAAAATAATTCTTTTTTAAGAATTTACTTAACTTTATTTGTTTATTTATTTTTCAGTTGGCCAGAGAAGGACGGAGTGAGAGAGGGAAAGTGAGAAAGCAAGCCACCAGGTCCAGGACTCGAACAGCGGTCGGCCATGTGGGAGTCCAGTGCCCTTAACCACCATGCCACCCACTGGCCCTGCAGCTCAGTTCTGTGCAGCATTTCTGTGTCTGTCAGGGTGCACTGGAAGGATGCCCACACAAACCCACCTCTGCTCATTTCTGTGATTAAAACTAAACAATACACTTTGCACAGCTCCCAGGTCTGCCCGGGGTTATTACTCGTACGCGTGCGGGACGAGTGCCCTCCTGTCCACGTCCTGACCGCTCCAGGCGGAAGCTCTAGGCGGTGTCACCATACGGAAAGTTACAGACTTCCTCGCAGGGGCGGGGACGTGGCATATAGCACCTTTGTCCTTCAAGTCTCCGGCCGAAGCGAAGCTCCTCACTCCTGACCACTTTTCACGGGTCAAAGTCAGTCCCAGAGGCACCTTCAGAAGGGGAGGGGTCTCCACTCTAACCATGCGCCCAGAGGGGAAAAGCCAGCAACTGCCGCAACATGTTAACAGGCGTCAGGGAACGGCTGCACATCAGTACAGAGTGGGCGAGCCGCAGTTTCGTTTTTGCCTTTATTTTATTTACTTATTTATTTTATTGCCAGAGGACACGTGTTCACTAGAGAGAGAGAGACAGAGAGAAGAAGAGAGCACCCCCAGTGGAGTGTGGTCACACCTCGATCCCGTCTCCTCCCTTTCGCCGTCCTGTTGGGGTATGGGGCATGCACACGTGTGTGCCTGGTGTGCTTCTCACGCATCCAGGGCCGGGATGTGAACTGCTATTCCATGCGGATCAGGCTCCCTTAACCACTAAGGTGGTCCCCCACAATCTTAAATAAGTAAACAAATTTAAAACCTTGGAAATCAAAAAGGGACATACAGACACGTGATTTACAAAGCTGCAGCCCCGTGCCCAGCACGCCTGAGAAGGCACTGGGACCCTTGTGGCGTGTGACGGCGCAGCACCGCGGTGCTTGCTCACGTGGCAGAGTGGAGAGAATGAACGAGAGGTGCCTGAGCCCACAGGGCAGGCGGGCGCTCACTGCTGCAGCCTCGCAAAGCCAGCACGTGCTCAGCTCAGCGCCCCCGGGAGCCACCCCAGCGACGCGAGAGCAGTAACCGGAAGACCGAAATGCAAACGTGGTTACTCCGGCGTTCCTCAGCCTGTTCCACGTGGGAAACAGGGAAGGCCCAACCAAGCCAAGGAGCGCGTGGAAATCTCGCAGCACATCCTTATCGTAGGCCTCAGAGGACGCTCTGAAAACAGTCTCCTTGCACCGAGTGATGCCCCGCCAGACGTCACCAATGAGGAGGAGAGTGGGGATGGTCCTGTGCCACGGGAGCACACACTTATAGAGCTTAGGGCCCCAGAGCTGTGTGCTCACTGCGTGTTTGCACAGACCACAGGGACACGGGACAAGTCAGGGCGCAGGGCCGCGAGGTGCTGTGAGGGACTCCCTGCGAAGGGGCATGGTGAGGAGGAGAAGGGATCACCACTGACAAACACGAGGGCCGGAGACCCCTGGAAGACCAGCCCTGTAAGTACTTTGGAATGATTCTATTGTGCGTATTGAAGCCTTTTAGGCAATGACTGACTCTGGACCTTTCCAAGTCTGTGCTCATTTGAAAAACCAGCCTGGGGACCAGCAGTTAGCGCAATGGTTATGTCGCTGGACTCCCATGTAGTCGACCACGGTTCGCGTCCCAGACCTGGAGGTTTAAACACGCCAGGTGCATGTGCGTGCATGCCCAAGATCCCGAGAGGAGAATGGAGGAGAAGGGATTGCAGCATGGTCATCCCCCCCAGGGGTGATTTCTCACTTTCTGTCTCTTTGTCTCTCTGCTCTCTGGCAAGCGCACATGCCCTATAGCAAAAATCTTTAAAACAAACAAAAACAAAAGCAGCCTGAACTCCGGACACCCTTGTGCTTGTAGCGAGAAAGCGGACTGGACCCCGTCTCCCGTGCAGCCCCTCCCGCCTCCCCTGCAAGTCCTTGGCGTCCATGACGTTGGACGACGTATGCTGGAGACTGCACACTGTCAGGGCAGCAGGGCCAGGCGGGCACCCCGGCGCAAATGTGCGTCTCAGAGCCGAGCTGTCCTTTGGTGAGCGTGCCTTGCCTGCTGGTCTGTCAGAATTCTGTTGTGTGAGATAACGACTATGGTCACCACACAGTATTTCACTCCAGCCTCAAACGTAACACCCCGCAGCGGCCTCTGTCACCCATCTCACAGCTCCAAAGCTCACTTCTGAACTTCCGTCCCACGTCGATCTTGTAAAAACCGCCAGAATCTCCAATCTGATGGACTCATTTCAGATACAGTTACACTCTGGTTTTCTTTTCTTATCACCAACACTGGGAAAGAGGAAGCGATGCTAGCTCCTGTGATGGAGGGTGGAGTTTCAGGCTCCAGTCTGGTTTTAGGTTGGGTGCAGAGTTAAACCAACTGGCCACTGGCCTTGCCGGCCGGGGCTCCAGTCCCACGGCCAGTCAGGGCCTGACTGACTCCGTCGAGTGCTGCGTCGCTGATCAGAGATTGAGAAAGACAGACAGCTGCATGGACGCTGCGGCCGCCCAGCCCGGAGTGCTGCCTGTCGGCCTCTCAGATGGGGTGACCCACCTGGATTTGTGCGTCTGTTGAGACACCTGCTATTTAAATAACGCCGGGCAGTATTCACCCCTTGACGTGCGGCGCGTGTATACTGCTTTGCTTGTCAATACATAACTGAATTATTATCTCGCTGTGTGCAGTAAACCATCCTTCCCGACACTGAAGACATGGGAGGGGATAATTCATGACAGTGACCCAGGGGGCAGAGCCACACATCAGAGGCCAGGGACGAAAGTCAAATACCTGCCAGACCCAGGCAGAGGAGCCAGGCAGCCAGGTCTGGGCGCCATTTTCTCCCAAGCACGTAAGCACCTGCACCCGAGAAGAGGCCGTGGGCCTCGTGGCTAACCTTGGCTCTCTCTAACTACCTGCTCCGTGTCGAACCGGGGCCAGTGACATCCTCACCGAGCTGCGGGTGGCACAGCACACTGAGCGTCGAGCCGTGCCCGCCCCAAGCCCAGGGGCCCTTTCCTGGCCACAGGTCCTGGTGAGTCCGTAACCTCCTGGTGGCGGCTCCCGCGGGAGAGCCCCTGTGAGTGCTAAGTGGGGGGTGGTCCGCAGAAGGATCCAGAGAAGGTGGCTATCTAGGGGCAGGAGTGGGGAGACAGGCAGACGGACGGCGGGAAGGAGCAGAGAAAGAGGTGGGTGGACAGGAGACGACGGGGTGGCTCTGGACACGGGGGGACGCCAGCACTCTGGGACGCACCCTTCTCTCCCGCTCCTCCCCTGCCCCTCTTTGCCTCCTTCGCCACTGACCTTCCCCACCGATGTCAGACACCACCCCTGGCATGCTGATTATCATGTGTCAGCTTGGCTTGGCTGGGTGCCCCGTTCTCAACTGATGTCTCTCATTAAGTCTGTCTCAAAAATTTAAAAAAAAATTAAAAATTTTGGTGGATTGACTGATTGATCTATGACTACAGCCAAGCAGAGGCACCTTGCACCCCTGTTGGCTCCGCTGGCCTGCTGTGAGGAGCCCCAGTGTGGGACTTCCCACCCAGGACGGCAGTCCCCCGGCCTCTGAGGCGGGAACGGCGTCACGGCAGGGTCTCGGACTAGCCCTTCATGGCCGGCTCCCACTCAGGGTTGGGGACAGCGACTTGCACAGCATTTTATTTCACTTTATTTATTTATTTATTTTGATTTGACCAGACAGGGACAGAGTGAGAGAAAAGGAAAAAGAGAGAGGGAAAGTGAGAAAGAAAGCCTTCAGGTCCAGGACTCGAACCGCAGCTGGCCACGTGGGAGTCCAGATCCTTAACCACCAGTCTACCTGTGGCACAGCATTTTAAAAAATCGCACAAGCTGCTCCTTTCTTTCCTTCTGTCCCCCTCTTTCAGATGAGAAGTGGGAGACCCAGAGCGAAGGTCCCCATGGCGTCGGACACCACCTCCCGCCACCGTGCTGCCTCCCCACCCCCTCACGCCCCACCGCGACCGCCCAGCGCCCTCGGAGGTGACCTGCATGGGGAGCCCTGGGCCTGAGGTGGCCTCGGAGTTTCCGCCGGGCACAGTCCCAGGGAGCAGGTGTCCGTGGGTCTGGGACTCTGTCCGCCTGAAGACTGAAGTGCCGAGGACAGAGTCTGACGGCCGTTTGTCTAGGACACTGCCAGGCAGCGAGCGTGGCTGCCCGAGCCAGGGAGAGCTCTGCTCAGGGACTCAGAGGGGCATCTGCCGTCTCTCCATGGCAGCTCCGGTGGGGCGGGACCCCACAACCACGGCCTTCTGCCCTCAGCACCACAGGGCGCTGTGGCCGCAGCTGTGGAGGTGGGTCAGGGTTCCGGTGTCCACGGAGAGGACCAGGCCAAGGGAGGGGCCCTAGCGCTGCAGGAAGGCAGAGGCAGAGCCGGGCCGTTCCGCCGTGGCCGCAGGTGACAGGACGGCGGGCCGGAACCCGTGCACGCACGTGCTTGCTCCACGTGGGTTCTCACAGGGCAGCGAGGAGGGAGGCTGGCCAGAGAGCAGGTCAGGGTGACCCGTCAGCCTGCCGCAGCCACGGCGGTGCCGGCCTGGGACTCCAGGGAAGTGGTTTGTCTTTCCTCTGAAAAATGAGTGACGGCCATGCCACGGATCCGAGTCCCCGCTCTGACATGAGGACAGTGCTGGGAGTCCTGGCCCAAGGCCTGGCTCCATGACTCCCTGCAGGTGTCCCTCGGGGCAGCCAAGTCGCCTCGTCTGCAAGGACTGCCACCCTCCCCAACAAGAGCAGGCTGGACGAGTGCTTCTGAAAACCGCTGGCGTGGGTCTGCCCACCCCTCGGGCGACTGCGATTCTGTGCTCTGGGCTCCCGGCTTACCTGCCACAGAGCCTTCCGGGACCCCAGACTCTCCCACGCCTCCCCGCACTCTCGGCCGCCGCGCCCTGCCCAGGCCTCCTCGTCACCGGGGGCTGGACTGGCCGTTGCCGGCTCCCCTCGCCCTCACGTGCCTCCCCAGCTCCCTGTGGCCCAGTCCTGTCCTCGCCCGCCCCCTCATCATGCCTGGCCCCTTCCCTCCGTCACGCCCACTCCCTTCCCTGCCCGCCTCCGTTATTCACCCCTCCTTCACAGCGAGCACCCCTGCCCTGGAAGGAGGGCCCTCACCACGCTCCTGCACCCTCCAGTGACCTGCGGGCTCTTCCCTCTCCCCGTCCTCGGAGCAGTGGCCGCCCAAACCCTGCGTCTTCAGCCCCAGAGGCCACCTGCCCGTCAGATCCGGAACCTGCTTCCTTTGTCCCCAGCTTGGTGTGGTCCTGCCTCTGTCAGGGACACCGCCTTCCAGACACCCTCCCTGTCTGACTGGCCACAGCACCCGCCACTCCCCACCCCCCTGAGTGCCCCTTCCCCGACCGCATCTCTGCCCCGCTCTGGTCCTCCCCGAGGCCCTCCCAGGCTTCCTCGTTCCGACTGCATGTACGCCCTTCGGACCACCTCATGCTTTCACATGGCTAAGTCCTCCTTCCAGGGACCAGCAGAGGGCATAATGGTTTCATCGCTGGACTCCCACCTAGAAGACCGCAGTTCAAGTCCCGGGCCCAGTGGTTTAAAACTCACGCCAGGCACTTGTGCGTGCGTGCCCAAGATCCGGGAGGAGAATGGAGGAGAAGGGATTGCGGCGTGGCCACCTTCCTGGTAGGGGGGTGATTTCTCGTTTTCTGTCTCTCTGGCAAGTGCATGTGTGCTATAGCAAAAATCTCTGCCTAACAAACAAACAAACAAACCCTCCTATACAGATGCGCCCACGCCTTACGTCCCTACCTGGAGGGGCTCTGGCGGCAGGGGCATTTCGAATCAGCATGGGAATTTTTTTTTTTTTTTTTTTTTAGGATTTTTGCCTTAGGGCATGTGCCCTTGCTGGAGAGTGAGAGGAAAGTAAAAATTACCTCCCCCCCGCCCCAGAGAGGACGGCCACTCTGCAGTCCTGTCTCCTCGTTCACCTCCTGGGACATGGGGCAGGCCCTACATACACACCGCCCAGCGTGACTTGTAAGCCACTGGCTCCGGGACGTAAACCACCGTGGGCAGTCCAGCTGTCGCAGACACCATGCCGCCTCCTGGCTCCCAATTCTTGAACTCTAAAGTCCTAACAAATACGAGTTGCCTAAAACTAAAACCTGAAACTGACTTCCCTCTGAAGCGTCAGGCATTCTCAGTCTGTGAAATGGGCCGACAACTGATTGGCAGAGGAGACAGGGTACGGGGACTTACACGCGCCAGGCCCTGGAGCCATGCAGAAGAGGCCCAGGGGACGGGGTCTCCACTGCACTGGAAGGGGCAGCCGCTGGTGTGGAGGGGACTCGGCGCGGTCCGGCGTGAGGCCGGGAGAGACCGCCAGCCCCTTCCTGTGATATGAACCCTCGCGGGTGGCCGGGGAGCTCAGCGCTGCCCTCCCCTCCACCGCTGATCTTATCTCTGTGCGGGCCCAGATGGCTTTCACTAAGTTAGCTTTTTAAAACAAATTGTATTAATTATTATTATCATTATTTAAATTTGACCAGAGCGAGAAGGGAAGTGAGAAAGCAGGCCACCAGGTCTGGGGCTCAAACCACTGTTCGCCGTGTGGGAGTCTAGCACCTTACCTGCCATGCCACCTGCCGTCCCCAAAAGTTATCTTTTTTAAAAAAGTTAATTCTTGGGAACCAGCAGTTAGCGTAATGGCTATGTCGCTGGACTCCCACGTAGTCGACCGCGGTTCACGTCCCAGACCCGGTGGCTTAAAACTCACGCCGGGTGCGTGTGCGTGCGTGCCCAAGATCCCGAGAGGAGAACGGAGGAGAAAGGATTGCGGCGTGACCATCCCCCCGGGGGGTGATTTCTCGCTTTCTGTCTCTCTGTCTCTCTCTGTCTGTCTGGCGAGCGCACGCGCCCTATAGCAAAAACCTCTCCAAAAAAAAAAAAAAGTTAATTCTTTAGCTGTAGTTCCTCTGAATCGTCATCCCGTAATATGCCAGAGAAGTATGATTTGGGGTAGGATGCTTTGGCCTCCCATGTTTCCTCTCTGAAGTTCTCTTTTCAGGAACTTTCACATACTAAAGCAGCATTGTTGACCATGCAGTGATGTCGGTCAGATGTTTCCAGATGAGAGACTGGCAGACGGGAAGAGAGACACAGATGGGAAGAGAACACATTCCCCACGGACTGCCCGTGCGGGTCTCTGAGCTCTGGGAACAGGCCGGCTTAGGCGCGACGCCGGTTCCGAAGCGCGGGCTCTGCAGTACAGGCACGCAGCGTTTAACGCGGAGGCGTTTTCATGGAAACAAAGGAGAAGCGTAAGTCCTGGTTAGAACAGCGTGTGAACCAGCTGCGGGTCCAGAGGGCAGGTGACTGAAGATTTCAGAGAGTCGGCCTAGAAACACCTTCAGCTAAAGGGAGAGCGAGCTGGGACAAGAACCTCGCAGGTGTCCTGCCCTGCGGTCCGTGTCACTACCTGCCCTAAGGAAACTTGTGAGTTTTTCAAATCCAAGCTGACCAGTTAGTAGGGCCTCAGGAGAAAAGTGTTTCAATTCCGGAGAGTCCAAGTCAGAGAAAATGGGAGAAAAGTTTGGAAATGTCGGCCTAGAAACCCACAGCCAGATACTGGATGAAACTGCAAATCGGATTCAGCATAAATAATTACATCTCAGAAGTTGTGAGTTAGAATCTAATGACAGGTGCACTATAGTTTTATTCTGAAACATAATGTTTTGTTCTCCTTGCGGCTAAGTCTGAACAGACATCTTGGAGCTGCGGAAGCCCTGACAATGACACTCAGTGTGAGCATTAGTGGGGGACTCAGGGAACCCAAGACCACGAGCTTTATCAAGTATCATATTTAAAGGCAAAAGATAGTGATCTCAGGTGGGTCCCAGCTATGTCCTGGCTAACTTGTGCACAGCTCTGCTTTCTAGTCCCTCTGCTCAACATCCGCTGTGTTGCTTATGGAGAACCCCGAGCGAGTTCGCTGACGTTTCGGTCCTGGGCAGTGCCCCGAGCGCACAGGGAATGGGCGAGAGTGCTTCGTGGTCCCCTGCGTGTTCCTGGAGTCCCCGGGATGGCTATGTTTAGCCCAAGGACCGGAGTGTGCTCCGGGGTCCTCAGGCCTCTGGTCACACCATGGCTTGTTCCACGGGGACCATCTCCTCACACTCCTCTTTTTACCGAAGACAAACACTACGTCTGATTTTCTCATGCGATCACCACCCACATCAGTCTCGATCTGGCCTGCTTATCTGCATGTAGCACAGCAGCAATCACTGATTGAGCGTACTGATTTTTTTTAAAAAATTGACTTTCAGAGCCAGCAGGCGGTTTGGTGGTTAAAAATGCTGGATTCTCACATGGCTGACCATGGTTCGAGTCCCAGACCTGGAGGCTTGCTTTCTCGTTTTCCCTTTCTCTCTGTCTCTGTCTTGTCAAATTAAAATAATAATAATAATAATAATAATGAATGGAATTAAATAAATAATAAATAATTCTTTTAAAAAAAATTGGCTTCACTGAAACTCTCTTGTAAGGAATCTCAGATTAGACTTTCAGGAAGCCAAGCCAGAGATTCACCATGTGTTATATCTGTGCGTGGGTGAATTTTTCCCTCATTTAAAAAAAATATTTATTTATCTATTTATTTGTTGGGTTTTCCAGCTGCGGGGTCTGGGTCTCAAACTGAAGTTGATCATGTGGAAATTCAGCACTTCAACCACCACACCACCTGCTGACCCAATTTTTCTCTCCGTAAGGTCCCTAAAACATTAAGTTTCTGTGCCTGTTAGGTCTTTACTTACCTGCAAGGTGGCATGGGAACCAGTGACTCCAGGTGCCAGGCCAGCTTTCCAAAGGCTCCAGGTGACTTCCTTAAAACGAACCTTAATGCCTTAGCCGTCTGTTCAGCTGGAGATACGACATTCTACTCAGAGCTCTGGCGACCTAACCGTACCATTTCCAATACTTCTGTTATAAGAGAACAGGCTCTTACGGAACCTATGCAAATAGCCACGTTGTTCCAAAATGAGAACACTCACAGATAGTTTTCAAATTTGGGAGAAATTCAATAGAGCTGTAAATGGTCTGTTTTTCAAAGGCAGGCTTACCAGATTGCTGCAAGCTGTAGATGATTTGAAAGGAAAACAGTTTAGCTTCACAAACAAGCAAACGCCGCCTCAGTGCTGCCCCGGCAGAGCCGTGGCCTCCCCGCGGCCCGCTTCGCGGGGCCGTGCTGGCCTGCACGTCACCGGCCTGGCATTGCTGAGCCCCGTTTTCCAAATTCTCACCCAGTTTGACTGAACGGCCATGCAGTCTCCGCAGAGGCTGTATTTCAGAGAAACAGTTTTGCTTAAAGATTTTACAAGAGTTCCCGTAACAAGCATTCGACAAGGAAATTCGATATTTCTGTGGCATGTAACAATTTCATACTCGTATCATGACTGAATACGCAGAGGCATTCCAGGTTTCTGGGACTCTCAGCACATTTTGGATGACATATTAGTAACGTATTTATACAAAAATAACTGGAAGACAGCAAAACACCCTTTTATAAAGCTGGCAATATGTCCATCTAATTTTAAATATGTCAGATAAGCCTAACTAGGTCCTTCTTGGGCTTCACCAGTTCCTCCTGAAAGTTCCAAAAATTAGTTCAAGGTCAAAAGACTTGATTTTGGTTTTTGGAAAGCTTGTGAAATATCAAAGGTTTAAAACACTAGATCAAAATAGAACCACATGGAACTAGCAGGTGGTGTGGTGTGGTGGCTAAGGTGCTGGGCTTTCATGTGGCTGACAGTAGTTCGAGTCCTGGATCCAGCTGCTTGCTTTTTCACCTTTCCTCTCTCTCTGTCTCTCTCTGGTAAGTACACATGCCCTATAGCAAATTAATAATAGTATAATAGTAAATTTAAAAATTCATTTTTTTTTCAGAGAGAATTTTGCTCTAGGGTGTGTGTATTCGCTGGAGAGACAGACAGAGACAGAAAGTGAGAAATCACCCGGCAAGGGAGATGGCCATGCTGCAATCCCTTCTCCTCCATTCTTCTCTCAGGATTTTGGGATTCGGGGCACTCACGCACACATACCTGATGTGTTTCAAGGCTCTGGGTCCAGGACTCGAACCGCAGTTGGCCATGTGGGAGTTCAGCAATGTAACCATTAGGACCGTCTCCTGGCCCTAAAAATAAATAATTATTAAAAGAAAATGAACTGTCAGGTCGTTGTGAAATAGTAGCATTCGTTTAACCAGAGTGGTAAGTAAAAGACTGTAAAAGTGTAGCTATGAAAACACAACTTTATTTAAGAGAGAAGAGGCTTTGTTTTCTCCAGGAGTCAAAAGTCCCAATAAAGGCAGCATGAGATCTGTTTTTCTCTTTCTTCTTTTTGTTTTTGATTTTGTGTTTGGGGGTTTTGTTTTCACTTTGTTTGTTTTTTTTTTTCGGCTTACTCAAAAGATGAAGAAAAGCCTTTCAGTATCTCTCATCAATACTGCGTGAAAATAATGTTTAGAGGAGAAAAGCAAATTCGTCTCGCATCACCATACTTTTGACATTTAGGTTCAGCTAGAACACTCCTAACAGGGGCCAGCAGATGGCGTGGCAGTCACGTCGCTAGATTCCTACATGGCCGACACAATTTGAGTCCCAGACCTGGTGGCTTCAAACTCACGCCAGGCGCATGTGCGTGCATGCCCAAGATCCCAGGAGGAGAATGGAAGGGGAGGGGTTGCAGCATGGCCATTCCCCCCGAGTGATTTTTCACTTTCTATCTGTCTCTCTGTCTCTCCAAAGAGCACACATGCCCTATGGCAAAAATCTAAAAACCAAAACCAAAAAACTTGTAATAAACTTAGCAAATCCTAGTTAGTTTAACCACACAATTCTTTCATCCTTCCCCTTCTAACTTATACCCAGTTTATCTTTACCATTCTCTCCTTCCTTTATTTGCTCTGGAACGATCTTTAAATTCCCTCTAAACTAGGCGCAAACCACCCCTCCCTGACGGAGACTTGATGGGCTGTGACCTTCCTCACCGAAAGCATACCCGGCTTCTCCTTCAAGCTTTGCATGCAGGGTCCCCTCCACGCTTCTCCACATAGACGCTGACTGGCGTCTTTACCGTAGAGTCAGGGGGCTCAGCGCAGCACGGCAGGGTCCCAGGAGAGCGGCCCCGGGCTGTCCCAGACACACACAGGCTTGCCCAGGACACAGGGCGGGTGAGGCCAGGGTGGCTTATGGCTTGCAGACCCTGCTGGGGTGCTTACGTCTCTCTCCCTGTCTCTCATGAAAGATATAAATAAGCTTTCAAGGAAAGATTTTATTTTAGTGAGCACTACGATATCAGCAATTTTGAACTGATATATACCAACACATTTATGAATATTTTTAAAAAGAATTATTTATTTCATCTTATGTATTTCTTTCTTTTTGGAGAGGTTTTGGCTATAGGGTGCTTGCGCTCGTCAGAAAGACAGAGAGAGACAGAAAGTGAGAAATCACCCCCCAGGGGGGAAGGCCACGCCACAATCCATTCTCCTCTCAGGATCTTGGGCACACACGCACACGCGCCTGGCATGAGTTTAAGCCGCTGGGTCCAGGACTCGAACCATAGTTGACTACATGGGAGTCCAGCGACATAGCCATTACACTAACTGCTGGTCTTATATTATTTTTATTATTTAAAAAATTTGCTACAAGGTATATGTGCTCACCAGAGAAAGAGAGAGAGAAAGTGAGAATGCAAACCACCAGGTCTGGGACTTGAACTGTGGTTCAACATGTGGGAGTCCAGCTTCTTAACCACTGTGCCTCCTTCTGGCCCCCATGAACATTTTATCATTGCAGAAGTGGGCTTTTTCATGGAGCAATTTTGAAATTATCACAAAAGCAGGAACTCTACAGTTAAATACACGATTATTTTGCTGATAACTAGAAGACAAAGCTACTTCTACCAAGCCCATACTTAACTAGTCCGATGTGCTCAGAATTAACCTAAGCCACGTGCACTTTGAAAAGCATTTGTTTCATTTTATTTGGTTTATGAGCACACATTTTAAAGTCAATGTGGCACTATGGAGACTCTACAAACACATGCATAGGCAAACATACATGCAGACACAATATACCATACACGTGCACACATGGAGATGAAAATACTCACAAAAATAAAGGTCTTACAACTTTCATTTTAGAATTTTAGCCATAATGGGACCAGTGGATGGCATAATGGTTATGTTGTTGGACTCCCATGTAGTCAACTGCAGTTTGAGTCCTGCACCAGGCAGCTTGAAACTCATGCCAGGTGTGTGTGTGTGTGTGTGTGTGTGCGCCCCAGGTCTCGAGAGGAGAATGGAGGACAGGGAATTGTGGCTTGACCATCCCCCCAAATGGTGATTTCGTGCTTTCTGTCTCTCTGTTTCTGTCTGTCTCTCCAATGTATGCATGCACCCTATAGCAAAACTCTCTCTCTCAAAAGAAAAGGAACTTTAGCCATAAGACTCACTAAAATGACAGATCTAAATTGTTCTTTTAAGTAAACTGTATGCTTTGAACAAGCTACAGTTAATCGGTTACTCACAGCTAAGCTGTCTATGGCGCTCTAGAGAGGAGAGGGTTGGAAATTTTCATCTCAAATACAGATAAAGAATGCAAGTTTTGGGCCAGTAGGTGGTCTAGTGGTTAAGGTGTTGGACTCCCATGTGGCCGACTGTGGTTCAAGTCCCAGTTTGAAACTCACGCCTGGCACATGTGTGTGCGTGTCCAAAATCTCAAAGGTACTATGGTGTAGCCATCAGCCCTGGGGGTGATTTTTACCTTCTCTCTCTCTCTTCCTCTGTATCTCCGGCAAGTGTACGTGCCTTATACCAAAAATCTCAAAAAAAAGAATGCAAGTTTTGGGCCAGCAGGTGGCATGGTGTTTGAGATGTTAGATTCCCACATGGCCAGCCATAGTTCAAGTCCTGGACCTGGAGGCTTTAAAATCACATGGGGCTGGCAGATGGCTTGGTGGTTAAGGTGCTGGACTCCCATGTGGCTGACCATGGTTTAAGTTCTAGATCTAGCAGCTTGCTTTCTCACTTTCCCAATCTCTCTTTCTCTCTATCTAAAAAAAAAAAAAAAAAAAAAAATCACTCAGGGCCCATGTGCATATGTGCCTAAAATACCAAAAGGAGAAGGGAGGAGAAGGAATTGCAGCATGGCCATCTCCCCAGGGAGTGATTTCTTACTTTTCCTTTCTCTGTCTTTCTCCAGCAAGCATATGTGCTCTACAGCAAAAACCTAAAAAAATAAATGAACAAATAAATAAATAAGCAAGTTTTCATGCCAAGAAGACGTTTGGAGCACGTGAGTTAGACAGGACCAGGAAGGCCAGATGGGTGTCCATGTTGCCCACAATCATAGGAAATCGCTGCAGCTTGTCCAGGAAGGATGGAGGCAGACCCAGGAGGGAGTTTCCAAGTCCACTCAAAGTAGGTAGGGGCTCCTGCCCTGAGAGTCCCTCAGCTGAGCCGGGACGTCTGCTGCCTAAGCCCGCCACAGGAAGAGACAGTGGAGCTGCTCACGGAGGCAGCCGCCCTCCACTGCAGCCACCATGTTGCCTTAACACTGGAGCTTTGCTGAGTCGCTGGTTAGTCTACCCGAGGCCAAGTGTCCTCCCACTGTGTAAACCGAGCCTGGCAACCCCAAGCCAGCGTGATTGGGGGTGTGAGGTAACAGAGAGCAGACCCATGGATGCAGGGGGAGCCCCGCCACTCCTGGGGATCCCTGAGGAAGACAGAGGACCCCAAAGAGTAGGTGGCACTTTTTGTGTTCTTCAAGGGTCTCGGGGACCCCAGAGATGGCCTTCAGACCCTTTCATGGAGTAGTTGCAACTCTGTCTCCTTCCAGTGGATTTTTGACCCCCCCAGACTCCCAGATGGAGGCTGCTGGGCTCCTGGCGACCCAGGGCTGAAGGCAGAGAAGGAACAGCAGGTGTCAACAGGAAGGTCTGCTCTCATGGGGACCTGCAGGGGAGAATTTAACTGGGTTTCAGATAGCAGGAGTTTGAGAAAAATGGCCGAGATGTTCCTGTGGGGAAAATGGACAGACAGGTCTCGAAATGGAACTGGTTTTAAGAAACTATGCTTCTTGGGACCAGCAGTTAGCATAATGGCTATGTCGCTGGACTCCCACGTAGTCGACCACGGTTCAAGTCCCGGACCCGGTGGCTTAAAACTCACGCCGAGCGCGTGTACGTGCGTGCCCAAGATTCCGAGAGGAGAAGGGATTGTGGTGTGGCCATCCCCCCGGGGGGTGATTTCTCACTTTCTCTTTGTTTCTCTCTGTCTGGCGAGCACACGCGCCCTATAGCAAAAACTCTGCAAAAAAAAAAAAAAAAAGAAAAAAAAAAAAGAAACTATGCTTCTTTCTACCTTTCCATGGGGTTCAGCAAGAAGGCAGCGGGCAAAGGAACAGAACACGGTGCAGACCGATTTCTGGGACTACCCCCTCACTGCTGATGCCGGGCCAAGGACCTGTGGCTGTGGCAGGGGTCGCGTCTTGCCCAACCCAGCTCACCACTCCCGGGAAAAGCCGCCAGAGCACACCCACCCACCGACTGCATTACCAACCTCTCCAACCTTCTGTTATTAGTATTTGCATATCGGGGCAGATTTCTGAGACAGAAATCAAAAGAGTCCTCTGTTCTGAATTCTTGGAGCTGAGGGCTAAAGGGCTTTAACTCTGCCCTAAACTCAGCTAGGCAGGAATGCCATTGCTAACTCTGTGACGTTTACATTTCAAAGAAGCAGCCTCTGCACCTCCAAAGGAAGGCAGGAAAGATGGGGCCTTCAGAGCTCTCTGAAATACTTCGAGTTATAAAAGCCCAAGTTTCCAAATACCTATTTCCAATGCGGCTCAGACACTAGTAAGCCTTTCTAAGGCTCAGAAGCAGACGTGAGAATTACATCTCCCAAAAGGGAACAAGTACGTGGCTCCTCTCAGGATCCGAACTTCCTTTCCCGGGGTCAGCTGCACATGCAGAAGACCCGCCTGTCGATCAGACAAGGAAGACTGAGACGCTTGGCACAGCCCAGCACCCCCGAGCAGCGTGTTCAATCAGACACGCAGGACCCCAACCATGGCCGGCCCTGAATGGAGCCCCACACTGTGCTCCAGGGCGGCAAAACCAGGGCGTGGACTTGCTGGTTACAGGACAAGCTTAAGATGGAAAAACGAGGTGGCGTGGTGGTTTAGGTGCTGGACACTTCCACATGGCCAGCTATGGTTCGAGTCCCAGACCTGGTGGCTTGCTTTCTCACTTTCCCTCTCTCCCTGGTCAAATTAAAATAAATAAATGAATAATTCTTTTTTTATATATAAAAAAAAAGACGTAAAAACGACAGAACAGGAAAATCTTTTTATGACTTTCTTCCTCATAATCGACTTCACGGCAAGGAACAGCAAGGAAACCGAAGACCGTCTCTGGGAAGCCGGAGTCTGACTATGTAACCCCGGGCCCCTGAAGTGCACTCCAGGCCACATACTCCAAGGATGGCTTCCGCCCTTCCCGTCAATCTGAATTTGGAACGAAAGGAGCAAGGCCACGCTTCCCCTCCTCTCTTCCTGGATTGCAGACGGGCTGGGGAGGCTGACTTTGACAAGAAACCCCCTCTTCCTGCCGGCTGTGCCAGTTCTCGCAAGATCCCCGTCACAGGCCCTACAGCAAATGGGGTGTCTTGGTCTGTCCCTGAGGGGACACCGTAACTTTCTCCTTTTCTTCTTGTGCTTCGATCATCTTCAGTCTGTGAAGTGAACTGATGGCAGGATTAACAGGACAGAAAGCAGACAATAGCTTACACGCACGGTCCCCCGGGGGCCGGGGACTGAAGGCGTCACCCGCAGGAGGACGGAAGTCAGGAGACCTGCTGCAGAAGGCCGGGGGAGGGCTGCAGGGGCGGTCCTGGTGGGGCTGGACTCACTCCAATCCCCTTCTTCCCGAGAGACGGCACCCATGACAGGCAGTCCGTCCAGCCCCCGTCCAGTCGGCCCGCGTCACAGCACACCGAACCTGGTGTACTCGAGAGGCCGCCGCTGCAAACGCGGAGCCGTCCCGGTGGGTGGGCCTGGCTGGGAACTGCGCTGCTGTGTCCCACCTGCAGCCCTGGCCCGGTTCCCCCTCTCTCTCTGCAATAGGGCTTGCGTGCTCGCAGGAGAGAGACAGAGAGGGACGGGCTCCATGCCGCCGTCCTCCAGCCTCTGTAGGTTCATGCCAAAGGGCAGGCACCCCACGCCCCTAAGGGAGAGAAAGCGAGAAGTCAGTCCTGGAGGGGTGGCCCCGCCATAATCCCTCCCCCTCCACTCTCCCCTTGGGACTTTGGGCACATGCACATCCTGAGTGTTTTCAAGTTTCCAGGTCTGGGGCTTGAACTGCACCACAACTGTGTGGGATCCAGGCCTTAACCTCCACACCAGCCGCCGGCCCCTAGTTCTCTTCTTAACTCTGGTGTGAGTGTAGCTATCGTCCTGCTGAGACTTCGAATATTTGGGGACTCACAAAAGTGGGTACCCAGAGGAAACTGCGGAAGCCTCTTAGAAATTGCTCCCCAAGATCGACGAGACTCCAAATGCCGATCTCAGGCACACCCCAATGGGTCCTGGGGCGTGTCAGGAGCACTGCGGTGGCAGCGAAGGTGAAGCGTTAGTGTGGATAATTGCACACAGGGCTGGTAGGTGGCAGGAGCTGGGGGACGGCGGAGGCGTCCCCCTGAGCTGGGGCCCAGGCGCCTTCTCCACGTGGACGACCGCCCCTGCTTCTCTCTGACCCACGGCTTCCCGTATTTAACGCCTTTCCGTGGCCCAGGACACACCAGGGATGTGAACCTCCTTTTTCCTTCGTTAGAAAAGCAAAGGAAGTAATTGAATAACGAAGTAGTTAAACAAAAACTTAAATTGGCTGATTGCACTGGCAGGACCACTGGTTTCCCTGTTTTCTCAAAGGCTCCAACTCTGGGTGCCGAGGCCCGAGACCTTCCCTTCGGAGTCTGAGGCACACTCCCAGGCGAATGCTAAGCCCTGGGCAGGAGTCGCCACTGTGGCCCCAGGGCTGGGCCCGGGGCTGGGCAGCCCTCCGAGGTGGCCCGTCCTTCCGCATGCCTCTCTCCTGTAGGCGGCAGGAGGGGTCTCAGGCCGGGAGGGAGACGAGATGATGGTGATGGATAAACCTCTGCCCCATTCTGGTCTCTCGTCTGAGGCCGACAGAGACTCTGCTTTCGAGGTTGCCGTCAGGGTCCCGTGAGGCTCTTTTCCTCCGACCTGGAGTTTGGGCTTGCCCTGTCCCAGGGATTCTGCCGGGTCAGTGTAGTGAGGGCCCTGACCTAGAGGCTTCCGGTCAGTGACCTTCAACCACCCAGCGCAGCTCCTGCACGGAGGGCCCAGCCTCACACCGAGGTCTCCGCTTCCCTACGCTGTGCTCCCCAGGAACCCTGCCTATACGGCTTGACCCGCTGCCCGGCCCCGCTCCCACTGAGACCAGGCCCAGTACCCACGAGCGGCCAGTGTCTGGGACCTTCACCCAGCCGTCTCTGTCTCTGCACGTCTCTCTCTCACACACAAACGCATGCACACGCATGTGGGTACACATGTGCACACATGCACACATGCTAGTGTTGCCAGCATCCCCTCGCAGGGGCCGAGAGCCACGGCCCAGCAGGCCGCCCCAGGACGCAGGGTGCTGGCCACTCTGTGCTCCTCGTTAGTGATGTCATCCGTTTAGTTTTACTTTTTGCTATAGGCATGTGCACTCACTGGAGAGAGACAGAGACACAGAGAGGGAGAGTGAGAAGTCGCCCCCGAGGGCTGGCCATGCCCAACCCCTTCTCCTCCATTCTCCTCTCAGGATTCTGGGCATGCACACGTGACAGACGTGTTTAAGCCACCGGGTCCAGGACCGGACTGTGCAGTCAACCACGTGGGACCCGGCTGCCTTAACTTTCATGCCACCTGCTGGCCCCACATTTATTAAAGCTTATTTAACTTAACTTATAAACGTCTTAAAAAGTTCATGATACACAGCATGTGTGTGCATGAGAGAGGCAGCCGTGACAGAATCTCGTCACGGACCCCACCCCTCTGACTTGTCAGGATCTGACATGCACGTATGTGCTTAGCATGTCCTCAGCCCAAACCAGGGCCCAAAGCTACAGTGGGCCAGGTGGCTCGCAGCACTGCAGTCCTATGACTATAGGGCCACCAGCTGGGCTGACAGTGATGTCCAAATAGCACAGGTAGATAGAGAGTGCCGCGCCCTGCCCCTGGGTGTGTGTGGCAGTCACACACAGGTGGTGTCACAGCGCCCCGGCCGGCCACGCACTGCGGTCTCGAAGTGCTCTCGCCCTCTCCCCCCAGCTCTGGTGCACCATGACCCGTGCGTGACCATGCTGGCTCAGGGTCTTGGCCCTCAGGGGAGTAAGACAGTCCTGAAAGTCCCCGGGTCACCACAGGCCATGGGTCCTCTGGGGAGGCCAGGAGGGCCGGCCGTGGCAGCCTGGAAGGCCTTTGTCCACCCACGTGGGTCCCTGCACCTGGCTGCGACAGCACTAGTCCTGTCGTCCATGTACCGACAGGGCCTCCAAACCTACCATTTTCTCTCCCCACTTCCACCTTACATTTTAGACATACAGAAAAGTTATAAAATAACCGGGGTCCTGTCCCGCCCCCACCCAGCTTCCCTAACAGGAAGGCTTACACAGCAGGTACCTCGTACCAGCCAGAACAAGGACCCGTGGGCCTCACGAACTGGACGTGCCGACACCACTTCACTGTCACGTGCCACGTGGAGAAGGATGCAGCTTCGCTCCTCGGCATCCCAGCAGAAGGCCACCGCGCCGTCGGAGTCCTGAGGGAGTTCCAGTCCTCGGCATCCCAGCAGGCCACCGCGCCGTCGGAGTCCTGAGGGAGTTCCAGTCCTCGGCATCCCAGCAGGCCACCGTGCCGTCGGAGTCCTGAGCGAGTTCCAGTCCTCGGCATCCCAGCAGGCCACCGCGCCGTCGGAGCCCTGAGGGAGTTCCAGTCCTCGGCATCCCAGCAGAAGGCCACCGCACCGTCGGAGCCCTGAGGGAGTTCCAGTCCTCGGCATCCCAGCAGAAGGCCACCGCGCCGTCGGAGTCCCGAGGGAGTTCCAGTCCTCGGCATCCCAGCAGAAGGCCACCGCGCCGTCGGAGTCCCGAGGGAGTTCCAGTCCTCGGCATCCCAGCAGGCCACCGCGCCGTCAGAGTCCTGAGGGAGTTCCAGTCCTCGGCATCCCAGCAGGCCACCGCGCCGTCGGAGTCCTGAGGGAGTTCCAGTCCTCGGCATCCCAGCAGGCCACCGCGCCGTCGGAGTCCTGAGGGAGTTCCAGTCCTCGGCATCCCAGCAGGCCACCGCGCCGTCGGAGTCCCGAGGGAGTTCCAGTCCTCGGCATCCCAGCAGAAGGCCACCATGCCGTCGGAGTCCCGAGGGAGTTCCAGTCCTCGGCATCCCAGCAGAAGGCCACCATGCCGTCGGAGTCCCGAGGGAGTTCCAGTCCTCGGCATCCCAGCAGGCCACCACGCCGTCGGAGCCCTGAGGGAGTTCCAGGAAACACAAATCGACGGACGTTCTGCAAATGACCGACCAGGGCGCTTTCGTCTCCATCCGGGGCGCGGAAGCAGGGTGCACGGCTCCCCAGGCTGCTGCCAGTGCTACGTAGACCACAGGCCTGGGTCACAGACTCAGTCTGGAGGCCAGAGGTCAAGCCCGAAGCCGTGCAGCCTCGGTCGCGGGGTGCCAGCGGCCCCTTCTCGCCGTGCCCTCTCATGGCCTCTGCTCTGGGCACCGGCGTCTCCACTCCCTTCCTGCATTTCCCTGCCTTTTTGGTAAGGACGCCAGTCTCACCAGGATAGAGCCCACCCTAGAGGTCTCACCTAATTCGGTGTCTTCTGTAAGACCCTCTGCCCATGGAAGGCTACTTTCCGAGCCGTGGGAGGTCGGGACTTTAGGAGTGAGTTTGGGGGGCTCTGATTTGACCCTCAACGGAGGGTTTCACTGCGTGCAGCTTGGGGTCCTGGGTGGGCCTGTACAGAGGCCAGAGTCTGTACAACACTGGTGAAACTCAGGTTCTCATCTTTAAAAGGCAGTCGCATTTCGACATTATCGACAGTATTCTAAATAAGAAACTTAGTCACAGAAATGGGTCTCATATACCACGGTCAGGTAGCATTTACACACGCCAGACTTACAAAGGACTAGTTATTGAAAACATTTAGGAAGACGTTTTTCAAAATGGAAATGAAACGTGTAGCTATTTATAGAAATGTGCTGGCTTTTAAAGAATGGGCCACTCAACAGCGACTTACTACCCTAAACCAGAGTATGTTATCACTGCTCAAAGGGGACACCAGGTGCACGCCACAATCTACCCGTGGAAGAAAAGAGCAGATGAAGACAGCCAGGGAGAACGGCTCGTACCCGGGAACCGCTGCCCAGAGCTAGAGTGGCACAAGCTCCGGGAAAGCGAAGAGCCTGGGTCAGAGTGCGCTCGGGAAGGAGGGGAGGAGCGGCCAGGCGGCCAGGCTTTACCGCGAACAGCTCCCTGACAAAGACGTGGACGCATCGACCTGGGCCAAGTTCTCACGAGCTACAAATAGGAAGCCCATTTTTTGGTAAAGCCTGATGATGCTGATTAGGACCAGTGCATGATGTGGTGGTTAAGGTGGCTGGATCCCACATGCTGACTGTGGGGTTCGAGTCTAGACCTGGCAGCTTGAGGAACACACCGGGGCGTGTGCATGCATGCCTAAAATTGCAGAAGGAGTGAGAAATGGAGCCGGGATCGTGGCAGGACTGTCCTCATGAGGGGTGCTCTCCCACCTCCTCGTCCCTCTGTCTGCCCCAGTGCAGACACCCTCTAGCAAACTTTTTTTCAAAGTAATTTCTACTATAGGGCACACACGCTCCCTGAAATAGGGAAAGCGAGAAAGCACCCCGGGGGGATGGCCATGCCACAGTGGCCTCCCCTCCGCTCTCCTCTCGGGGTCCTGGGCACACAGGTACATGCCCCGGTGTGCTGCTCAAGCTGGTGTGTCCAGGACTCGAACCGCACAGCTGCCATGTGGGGTCCAGGTGCCTTAACCACCATGCCTCCTGGCTGGCTCTGACACCCATTATAACCAAAGACAGCTACCAAGCTTAGAAACAGAAAGAAGCACCCCAAGGCTAAAACCCACGCCGACCTCTGAAAAGCCAATCACAGGTCTCCTCAGACATTCGTGTTGCGTCTGTGTATCCTCCCACCTCGTTAAAATGCAGTCATAACAGTTAGTAACTTCAAATACACCGACATATTCTAAACACATCCCCAAGTCGATGGACGAAGCTCCTTTCATTTGTAGTTGTTTACGTTTATTTATCTATCTACATATGTGCTGTGATTGCCGAGCCAGCAGGTCTAGAATGACGCTCCCCCTTCCTTCAGCCACGCTTGTACCCGTCTCAGCAAGTTCTACGTCATCACCACCACGAACGTCGCCTCAAAGAGCATCCTTGAGTAAAGCCTCCCCACACTTGGGCAATGATTTTGGGGGTGAATTCCTAGAAGCTGGGTCATTGTTCGGTATGCAAATCTTTACAGCTTTGCAAAAATGTTGCCCAATAACTCCCCAGAGGCTCGTATCAATGTATGCTCTCGGCAAGTGCAGGAAAGTGATTTCCTGTCAGTAGTTTCACAACAGTAGATACGATCATTTCTTAAGCCTTTGTTAACTTGATAGGTGGACACGCTCAGTACATCAGTTTAAATCTGGTCACAAGTGGGTAGTGCGTTTCTTTGCGTCTGCAACTGAAATGGGTCTTTCTTCTTTGTAAACTGGGCATGTCCTTTGTCACTTCTCTGATTGGAACATGTGCTTTTTCTTACTTAGTCTGAGTTCTTTATCTATTGAGGGTGCTAACTCTTGGACGATCACATGGTTTGCAAATTCGTTTTTTTGTAGCTTGCTGAGTAAGCTGTCAGGGGACCGTGTCTGACTCATTCTGATTCAGCTATGAGAGCTCTCTGTGGTTCTGATAAAATCTGCTGGAAATACTTGGGCCAGACACGGCCATGGCGTCAGGAACGGTCCTGGCTTACCTGTGGGAAGAGCCAAGCTTGGAGGTCAAAGACAGGACTGCAAGCTGGCTCGGGACTCTCCCTTCTCACCTAGGGGCAGGCAGCTGTTGGGCCCGGCCTGTAGCCGGTGTCTCTACCTTTCCCACCCTGCATGCCGGGTCCAGGCAGGAACAGGAGGCTGGGACATGCCTCAAGGGGGATTTCAACCCGAACAGCCTTCCTGTTTTGACCTGCTCAGGACGGCGAGACCACACTGTGAAAGCCAGGCAGACGGCGGGGCCGTGGGCTCCCCCACCAGCCGTGGGCGCCAGGAGCTGGGCTTCTCGAGGGTGCAGCTTCTCCCCGAAGACCAGAGGGTGCTTTCCTGCCGAGGTGGCCCTGGTGGGCTGTGCAGCCCGTGGCCCGAGGAGCCTCGGCTGGGGGTGGGCATCCAGGCTGGGGGGGCTGCAGGCTCCTGCCGGGCGGGCAGGCCCTGCGGAAGCCCCATGCTACTTGTCAGAGGAAGGAAACGGGGCCCTGGCTGTGACAGCACCGGGAGGACTGGACGCCAGACCTGGATCAAAGAGGACTTCCTTCAGGCCGGACAGCGGCTCCTCGGAATAGAGGCCTAGACTCCCCCGTGTCCCGGGCTGTCTAGACTGAAGGCTGCTGCGCTCGCACTCTGCTGAGGCCCTGCGTGGGGGCGTCACTCCGCATTATTGCTCAAGCCCATGACGAGGCCAGGCGCCCCGCAGCCGCTCGAACCAGAGCCCCATTCTGGGGAGGCCACAGGGCCCGAGCGTCTCCCAGGTCTCTCAGCGCTGAGCAGGCAAGCCTGTGCTACTGACACCGGGCGGCCTCCCTGCACGCCCCTGCATGCGGAGTGGCAGGGGCTCCTAGCTTGTGCTTCCGGCCACTCCGCGGTGGCAGACGTTGTCACCACGTGAGGGCCCTGACAGTCCCGCGTTCCTTTCACCGTGCCTGGCCCTGCCCACTGCCCTGGGCCCCTCCGCTCACCTCTCTGGACAGGCCGTGCGCCTCCCCGCAGGTACTGTGCGCTCCTCTGCTATGGCAGGTGTCTGTGCGGCCCCCAGGTGGCCGTGTCCCCCCAGGGCAGTTTCCTCCCAGGTGGTGGCCGGGTCTGCTGGCGCAGGGCTCCTGCTGCAGGCTCTGCTCTAGAGATGTGGTGTTGCACAGTTAGGACGGGGCCCAGGGCTCCACCCAGAACTCAGGTTTGCTCCTGCTGGGCCTGGAGGGCGGGGCCGGACCAGGCGTGGCTCCCGACCGGGCGTGGTGCCAGTGCCCCACCGGGTGGAGTGTGTTTTCTGCTTGGCTCTGTGACAGGAAGGGGCGTGTGATCAGGGACCACAGGCCTGTGTACCCCATCCCTGGCCAGACGGCCGGACAGCAGCACGGGGTGTGGGAGGTCGGGAGGGTGCGGAGCCACCGAGGAAGGGGCCGGATGGGGCTCAGACAGTGAGACGGCCCCGCAGGGCAGCAGACAGAGCGGCACGGAGAGCGGGTGTGGGCGCCGTCCCGGTGTGCTGTGTGGCCGCCCGCCACGCGCCTGCGTGCAGGGGGCCTGCACCGCATCCCCCCTGCCCCGGCCCCACCTGGCCTCCCAGCACCGGCTCCTCCTGCCAATGCCGCTTCCCGCTAGGTCCTGGCACCGGGGGTTGGGACATTTTATTTTTTAAAAGAAAAAAAGCCTTTTTTTAAAAAAAGAATTTCTTCATTTTATTTATTTATTTATTTATTTTAATTTGACCAGAGAGGGACAGAGAGAGTAGAGAGACAGAAAGTGAGAAAGTGAGCTGCCAGGTCTGAAGTTGAACCGCGGTCGGCAATGTGGGAGTCCAGCGCCCTTAACCACTGCTCCACCTGCCGACCCCCCCATAAAGCTGTTTTCCAGGTTCTGTTTGCAAAGCTGTAAAAAAAAAAAAAAAAAAAAAAAAGAAAGTGACCAGTGCGGAAGCCCAGCTTACTGAGACGCCCGAGAAGCCGCGAGGGCACCAGAGGGCACAGTTCATTTTCATTATCAGGGTCATTGTCACGAGGAAGGCAAGCCCCCGGGTGCCCCGTCCACACACTTGCCTCTGACCGCCGGCTGCCAGTGCCTGGGGACTGCCTGTTGACCCAAAGCTCATGCCTTCCTCTGGCCGGGGTACGGAAATGGGGAGGCCGAGGGGCGTGGAGTGGAAGCAGCGTTTCTGTCCGCGCACCGCGTCCCCCTCCCCCAGTGCGAGCACAGTTCTGGTGGAAGGGGACCCACTCGGCCATCGGCACGCTCGCCACCGCGGCTTCAGTCCTCTGCCCAGACGCAGGCCCGGCTCAGCTAGGTCGTCGCCCGCTACAGTGACCATGCGGGTGCTCCTACTGCCTGCGTGGTCTGTGGGCGCCCCGAACCTTCCCCAGACACCTGTCAGGAGGGACTTCCTCAAGCGGCTCCCCAGCCGTGTGGCCCTCGGGTCGGGCACAGAAGAGACGCTTCCTGTGCTGGGCGATGAAATCGGAGCGGCCGGCCTTGCTCACGCGAGGTGTGAGAGGAAATCGGAGCGCCCGAGACAGCCGGCAGTAATTAATCATCGCACGCCGAGCCTGTCAGGCGCTTTCTGGGGCTGACACTGCTGTCAGTTACGGCCAGCCCGCCACCATCTGTAGCTGTTTAAAACATCGCCGGTACCGGCAGCCACGTCCGCACCACAGGCCTCCGTGACACCTCCCAGAGAGCACTGCAAAGCAGCCGCTGCCAGGAGGCCGTGGGGCCCGTGTCCACGACACACGGGACACTGCTGGCCGGCGTGGGCGGCCGCAGAACCTGAGCTGTGGGCTAGACCCCAGCACCGTTACCTTCAGTTCGGGTCCAAAGTCCTGCAGCAAGACGGAGGTCTGGTCAGGAGTCAGAGGGAGTGCACCTCAGCACAAGGATTGCCCCCGAGGACGAGCAGTAGGGTCCCGGCAGTGAGAGGTCCCGGCAGTGAGAACCCGGTGACCAGCAGGCTCCCTGGAAGCCCCGCCTGCCCGACTTCCACCCGCCGTGGCCCGGAAAGGCATGTCTCGGTACAGCGTGTCCACTGGCACCGAAAGCTAAGTTGCTATGACCTTCCCAGAGCACGTGTGGGACGGGTGTGGTACGTTTGCACAACCTAGAAAATGTGTAGGGACTTTTTTTTTGGGGGGGAGAGGTAATTTTTTTTTTTTTTTTTTTTTTTTTTTTTTTTTTTTTGTTATAGGGCACATGTGCTCACCAGACAGACAAAGAGAGACAGAGACAGAAAGCGAGAAATCAGCCCCCAGGGGGGATGGTCACGCCACAATCCCTTCTCATCCATTCTCCTCTGGGATCTTGGGCACGCACGCACACGCGCCCGGCGTGAGTTTAAGCCACCGGGTCCAGGACTTGAACCGCGGTAGACTACGTGGGAGTCCAGCGACATAGCCATTACGTTAACTGCTGGTCCCAGTGTCGGGACTTTTTTAGCCAGGATAAAGTTCGTAATTAAGTGAAAAGGAGAAGGGACTGACCCTCGTTGTGGCACTCCAAACGATATCTGTTAATGCCCTTCCATCCAGGGCCCCCAAGGCTCAAGGGCACGCGGGCTCTGGGGCTCGCTCCCATCAGACGGCCCAGACGGAGAGTAGCAGCTCCACGGAGACGCAGGAGGCAGCGCCAGAGCCAGGTCAAGGCCAGGGCTGTGACACGGGGCTCCTTGTCTCGCCGTCTTCCTCCCCCAAACCTACAACCCATAGGAACTGGCTCGTCTAGTCCTGCAGCCTCTCTGGGGAGAGACGTGAGGATGTGAGTGGGCGGTCCGGGCCGTGGAGGCAGACGGGTATAGCTGTCCACAATCTGGCACCTCCCGACTTTCCATAGCCATTGGACCTCTGGGAGACCACGCAGCAAGCTCTCGGGCCTGGCATGGTGTGGCCGCTGCGACCTGGGCTCCGCGGCTGGGACCACGTGGAGGCCTCGTTCAGTTTCACGTGCGATCGAAGCCAGGGCCGATGAAAGGGGAGACAGGGCCAGTCTGCGACGTGGTTACGGCACTGGAGCCCACACGGCCAACTGTGTGGGTCAAGTCCTGGACCTGGTAGCTTGGAAACCACGTCAGCCATGTGTGCATGTGTACCCAAAACCCTGGAGGGAGAAGCGGAGGCGAGTTTACAGAGCAGCGTGATTCGTGGCTGCTTTCTCACTCCTCTCTCTCTGTAGTTCTCTGGAGAGTGTATGTGCTCCCTGACAAATTCAGAAAGTAGATAAAGCAGAGCAAAACAAAAGGAAGTTGAAGAGTACAAAGATGGATAACATTTTTCAACTTTTTAAAAAAATTTTCCCAAGGGCATATGTGCTCACCAGAGACAGACAAAGAGACAGAGAGAGGAAGAGGAAGAACACGGCCCTCCCCACCTAGCACTGCAATTGCAATCCCTTCTCACCCACTCTCTGGTCCGTGGAACGTGCGCGCACACGCACACACGCCTGGCACGCCCTCAAGCCTTGATGTCCAGGGTGGGAACAGTAGGCCCGCAGTGGGGTCTGACTGCCTTGGCCACCAAGCCATGAGGCTGGCCCGACTGTTAAAGTGCTAGTTGTAGGGCCAGGTGGGATGTCGGGTGAGTATCGTGCTTAAGTTTCAAGGCTGAGTTTTTTATCCAATATACTTTTTGGCTGTTCATATGTCTTCCTTGGAGAGTTGCCTGTTCAGTTCATTTGACCATCTTTTAATTGGAGTTTGTTTTGTTTTGTTTTGCGGGTAAGCTGCTAGAGCTCCCTGGGCATTCTGGTTACCAGTCCCTTATCCAAGGATGTGTTTGCAAATCTCCCTCCCATCCTGGGGGTTGTCACTCCGCGCTGCCTCTTCCTCCGCTGTGCAGGAGCTTCGTAACCTGCTGTGGCCTCACGTGTCTACTTGGGGTTATCGCCTGTGCTTTGGGGGCCTTTTCTTTTTTAAAGAGAGGTTTTGCTATAGTGAGTGTGTGGTTGCTTGAGAGAGAGAAAGATAGAGATACAGAAAGTGAGAAATCCCCCCGCCCCCCGGGATATGGCCATGCTACAATCCTTTCTTCCCCAGTCCCCTCTCAGGGTTTTGGGCACAAATGCACACGTGCCTGGCATATTTTAAGTTGCCGGGTCTGGGACTCAAACCGTGGTCGACTACATGGGAGTCCAGCAATGTAAACGTCATGCCACCTGCTGGTCCCATGGGGGTCTTATTTAAAAAGTCTCTGGCAGGACTAGCAAATGGAGTAATGGTTATATCACTGGACTTCCGCGTAATTGACTGTGGTTCGAGTCCCAGACCCAGTGGCTTAAAACTTATACCAGGTATGTGTGTGTGCCCCCAAGATCCAGAGGATAATAGAGGGAAGGGATTGTGGCATGACTGTCCACCCTGGGGAGTGACATCTCACTTCTTGTCTCTCTGTCTCTCTCTGTCTCTCCAGTGAGCACACGCTCCCCATAGCAAAAATCTCTCTCTAAAGAAAAGTCTTTGCCTACTCCAATGTCTGCAAGAGTTTCTCATGTGTTTCCACCAGGAATTTGATGGGTCGAGGTCTTATGTTCAGATCTGACCCATTCTGAGTTTTGGTGATGGTGAGAGATGGGGGTCCAGTTTCCTTTTCCTGCGGGTGGACACCCAGTTTTCTGGCACCCTCATACCCAGCACCACTTGCTGAAGAGACCCCTCCCTGCTGGATTTCCTGGTGCCCTTGGCTGGGGGGGGCTGTGGGGGTCTCTGTTCTGCTCTGTCACTACATGCCTGTTTTTATGCCAGTACCAAAAATATAAAATAAAACAAAATATATAAAAGAAAAAAAAAGACCAAATGGTTCAACATTATTTTCCAGAACTTGATTTATGATAATAAAACATTAAAAATTTAGAAAAGAAAATGTCAAGGTTGCTGTTCGTGTTTCTGTAGGTGTCAGCGGGCCTCATCTGTCAGGAACGTGACGCAGTAATTGTATTTTATGACGGTAGCTACGTTTCGCCCACAACCACGTTTCCTAACCACTTGAGCGTGGCGGAAGTTCTAGATGCTGCCGTCGAGGTGTGAGAACTCTCGGCATCAGGAAGCTCCCCGGGGGCGCGAGAGGGGCTGCCGGTACCACGCTGGGCCGGGGCAGCTCCCCAGGGCCCTGGGCGGCCTCGCGTGCCCGTCTTGCCCCGTCCTCCCCCAGCTGTGCGTGGGAAAGTGCCACCTCTCCGAGTGCGGGCAATCCGGCCGGCGCTCACAGGGGCTGTGGAGGGCTGGGCTGGCCCTCGGACGGGCGGAGGTCCCACACCTGGGTGCTCGCACCATGGGGGCTCGCCCTTCTCTGCCCCCGCTGAGGGGCCAGCGCCTGCCGGGAGGGGCGTGGGGCGCGGCGTGCACACGTGGGGAGCACGTTGGCCTTGCCTGTGCTTTCGAGGAGCACGTGGTGCCGTCTTCGCGGTGTCCCAGCAAGGCTCCGAGTGAGTCCTCAGCATTCCGCTCCTTTCCCCTGCCAGAAAGTGTCAGAATGGCAGCTTTGGAGCCTTTCAGCCCGTCCCTCTCACGTTCCACGGCACTGCCCGAGCTCCGCCGGCCACTCCGCGTCGGAGCGCGTGGAGTCGGCTCACCCGTCCTCCGTCCTTCTGTCTTCTCTTCCTTTGATATGAGCAGTCCTTTATTCTGTTGTCGCCGTTGTTGACAGTGTTACTGTCGTCTGTCTACTTGATTGGAGCTTTGTCAAGAGGTGACATCAAAAGCCAAGCACAGGGTGTTTGTCCTTGTGTCTCGCGTCCGGGGACTGAGGGCACCGTGGAGGGCGCCCATGTGGGGTGTCACATGCACGCGAGTTTGGACTGCCCATCAACCAAGTGGTGTGCCAACCATTGAACCATTGCTGTGCCCCGGACAGTGATGGAGGATGTCCTGCAAACCCTGCCTGTGATGGGGATGTCCCTCTGCATGCCGCCCGGGCTGCCTCGGGTCTGACCCGAATCAGGGGAGGAGCTAACAGCCCTCCATGGCACTGAGCAGAGTGAATGGCGGGGGCATGAGCAGGGGCTGAGCACTGCTGTGACAGGGCTGCCTGTCAGGGGCTTCTGGAAGCTGTAATTCCAGCCAGCACTTGACAGGGTAGGGTGCCTGGAGTGGTGGGGAACGAGTACACGGACCCCTGCACGGCTGAGGCGGGGGTGGCCACCATGTGACCCCGTGAGACCTGCAGACATCTGCAGCCTCCGAGTGGCCAGCGTCCCGGCCAAGACCCCTACAGGAGGGAAAGCGCTCCGGGTTCACCGTGCAGGCCTAGAGGCCGAGAGGCCGCCACCCCGCGCCTCGTGCAGCCGCTGAGCGCTGGCACTCGGGCTTCGCACAGCCAGCCGGTCCCTCCGTCCCAGCCTCTGGCCTTTGCTGAGCACCAGTTGCTCCGTCCCGTGGCACCAGCAGCACTGTGGCCACTTAAGAGCCCTCCTTGGCACTCCGAGCCCTTGGCGGCTTTGCCAGTCTCTAACGAACCGTAATCCAAGCCACAGCGGAACAAAGCAAGTTTTCTGCGTCTGACACGTGGACACCATCTGGTGAGAAAAGCCGTCGGATAAGTGACTGTGATGCTCTAATTCTAGGGCTTTTATCCTGGCGTCGAGGACTGACTCCCACGCTTCCCAGCTACCCCTTCACGAAGCGGGCCCACCATCGCGGCCTTTCGGACACGCATTATAGATGCGATTGCCGGCGGTCGGGGCAGCTCGGGGACCCCAGGCCTGAGGCTTGCTGATAACCTGCCACAGGGACCAGTCACTCCCCAGCATCGCAAGCATTTCCTGCAGCCAACGTAACGCCCTCCACATGGCCGGGCAAAGAAGACAGTGGACGGGTGAGGGGTCTCCTGTCCCCGAGGGGAAGCGCAGGCACCTGGTCGTCAACAACGAGTCATCATTGACCAATAATTACATGAACGTCCCTTAAATGGCTTGCAGACAGATGGCTTTTACAAAGACACAGACCGTCGACATCAAAGGGGACGGGACGTTCACACTGACGTCCCCCAGACACGGCGGGTACCACGGCTGCTGGAGCAGACGGCACATGGCACGCCACCTGTCCCATCTTCTCCATCTCACCGGCGTCTCCTGTGGGCATGCGTGGTGCACCTGGCGTTGGGGCGGCCGGCTGCTGGAGCAGACGCCACATGGCACGCCACCTGTCCCATCTTCTCCATCTCACCGGCGTCTCCTGTGGGCATGCGTGGTGCACCTGGCGTTGGGGCGGCCGGCTGCTGGAGCAGACGCCACGTGGCACGCCACCTGTCCCATCTTCTCCATCTCACCGGCGTCTCCTGGGGGCATGCGTGGTGCACCTGGCGTTGGGGCGGCCGGCTGCTGGAGCAGACGCCACATGGCACGCCACCTGTCCCATCTTCTCCATCTCACCGGCGTCTCCTGTGGGCATGCGTGGTGCACCTGGCGTTGGGGCGGCCGGCTGGCTCCTGTGTTCTGTGGCAGGGAGCAACTGCCATGCGGACAGATGCCACGGGCTCGGAGACACGGACTGCAGAGCCCGGGAGGACAGCTCCGCAGCTCCGTCCTCGGCCTCGCCCTCGTACCTTCACGTCCCACGAACTGGGCCGGCGGGGAGGCAGCGTCTCCAAGTGCACTTGGCACCCACCCACCATCAGTTAAAGTGTGTGTGTGTGTGTGTGTGTGTGTGTGTGTGCGGGGTGTGTGTGTGATATGCTCCAGACATCACACGGGCATATGTTTTCACAAATAAGAATGAAACACATGTGAAAACCCTTTACAAACAACACGCTTTCTACGAGTGTCTCTTGTCCAAGGTCCCGACACCATCAACACACGTTTGTGCTATGACGTCTTACATGTCCAGTCCGGCCAGTCCCGTGGGTCGGCCTCATTCGGGAACTTGGACCCCTGTGCCCCAGACCGGGCAGGGTCAGTGGCTGGTCAGCCAGAGAGCAGTCCGCAGCTGAGGCCAGCAGGAGAGGCCAGCACGCCGCATCTCGGAGACAGAAGTTGCCGGCCTCTGTGGCACGGGCACCCCCTCTCCATCCGCTGCGGCACACAGGCCAGCAGGAAGACTCATGAGAAGGCGAAAGGAGGGTGGTGGGCCTCCAGCCACTGCTACTGCGCGAACCTTGGGCAGCGGCACTGTGAGGCCTCCCTGCAGACACCCCACCTCCTACTCCGACTCAGGCTGCAGGGGTACATCTTATGGCCTCACCCCTGCTCTCCTGTGAGCCAAGGAGGCTGCAGTGCTAACCCATCTCACGGGAACGAAGCGTGAGGATGGGCCCGCTCAGGCCAGGAAGGCCTTTGATCTTTACGAGAAAGATGGTTGCCAGATGGGGAAGCAGAGCCGTTGGAACACAGCGAATATCCACTTAAAGCAACCTTCATCTCGTTAAACTTTCCCCCGCAGCTCTCCATCAGCAGAGAAATTTATCATGCACCGCGATGCCAGGAGGACGGCGCTTAGCTTTGGTGATGTCAGAGATCGGCGGGGAGTTTAGGGATCTTGTCAGTCGAGAGGACGCGTTTATCCCAGGGAGTCAGAAAACACATAAGGAACAAATTTACGCCAAGTGCCCCCGATTGATCTGCTTATTACTCAGATATGGAGAGAGGCGTGGGAGGGCTGTGAGCAACACCTTTCTGTGCTTCTCAGCTTCCATTCCCATACGCTCTTCTCCTTGCACATACACCTCACCTCACATTCACACCTCAGCTTGCACACATACCTCACCTAGCACGCATGTCTCAGCTTGCACACATACTTCACCTAGCACGCATGTCTCAGCTTGCACACACACTTCATCTCACACACACATCTCACCTCACATGCACATCTCAGGTTGAACACACCTTGGCTCGCACACACTCTTACTTCACACACACGTCTCACCTTGTACACACACCTTATTTCACACGCATGTCTCAGCTTGCACACTCACCTCATCTTGCATGCACATCTCAGCTTGCACACGCACCTCACCTAACATGCACGTCTCAGTTCAGACACACACTTCACCTTGAACACATACCTCACCTCACACATGCACCTCATCTTGCACAGACATCTCACCTTGCACATACACTTCAGCTTGCACACACACCTCACCTTGCATGCACGTCTCTGCTTTCACACACATATCAGTTTGTACATACACCTTACCTCGCATGCACATCTCAGCTTGCATGTCTCTGCTTTCACACACACATCTCACCTTACACACACACCTCATCTTCCATGAACATCTTAGCTTGCATATACACCTTACTTCACACATGTCTCAGCTTGCACACACCTCAGCTTGTATATCTCACCTCCCATGCACGTCTCTGCACACACCTCACACACATGCCTCAGTTTACCCACACATTACCTCACATGCACATCTCAGCTTGCACACACACCTCACCTCCTATGCACGTCTCTGCGTGCACACACACCTCACACACATGCCTCACCTTACATGCATGCCTCAGCTTGCACACACACCTCGGCTTACACACACAACTCACATGCACATCTTATCTGCACACACACCTCACCTTGCACTCACATTTCAGCTTGCACACACACCTCAGTTCACACATACTACTTGCCTTGCACACACCCCTTGACTCACACATGCACCTTGGCTTATACACACATCTTGCCTTGCACACATGTTTCAGCTTCCAATCTGCAGACTGTTGAAACAGGCCTGAGGTCACATGGTGATAGAAAGTAGACTTACAATGATATATTTGAAGGTTTCCACTGGAAATTTTATGCCCAGAGATAAGCAGGGAGGCCTGTGAGGTGCCCTTGCGTGCGGTCCAATAACCGAAGGTGTATGTGTGTGACCTAATGAACTTACGAGAAGAGTGTGACCTTTCAGTCCAATATATGAATTTTTCAGTGGAAACTCCTAGAAAAGGTGGAAAGCTGCGACGTACGTACTGAGATGTCTCTCACAAAGAGTTTAGTTCACCAGAACCAGCAGTGTCTAAGGTCCCCACTGGTGGAGCACGCGCCGTGCACGGCCAGGAGCAGCCGTGTGGACAGATGCGTCTCGCTCACTGCACTGGAGACCTGCCAGCCCCTCCAGGCTTTGTTTAGGCATAATGCACCGTGCTCCCGGGAGGCTCGATGGCCGTCCTCAGACCATGTTGAAATGTCACACTTTGGGGTGTGCTAAAAACAGCCCGGCCATGTGGGAGGTCAGATGGCAGTTTCCGTTGGGGGTCTAGTGACCCCAACTTCACCGTCACCCTTGTTTCCAGCTGCCTATTGATGAGTGACCTGGGACCCCCAGGTCAGACCTCAGTGTTTGCTTGTAACTGCTTCAGAAGAAAAATTAAAATAATTTCTCCGTGAGATTGCTAATTTAAAGTGTTTAAAGGAAAATGAGGCAAGAATTTAACAAATCCCACCTACCAGCTTTAGAGTTCCTTGGAAGGCCATTTCAGTGTAGTGAATGTGGGACCGTGCACCTGGACAGCTGCGGCTGAGAGACAGCCCTCCACGACCAGGCACCTGCAGTGCCAACTGGAGGGGCCGGTGCCGACAGGTGGACGCGCCCCCCACCCCCGGTGCAGGCAGCATGCTTTGGGGTTGAAGAGTAGCAGCGAATGTCAGACTTTGTCACAGTCACTGGACACTTGGCAGTCAGCAATGAAACCAACTGCTCACCTTGGTTAGGACGTGTGTTAAGGGAACCAGCAGTTAGTGTAATGGCTATGTCGCTGGACTCCCACGTAGTCGACCGCGGTTCGCGTCTCGGACCCGGTGGCTTACAACTCACGCCGGGCGCGTGTGCGTGCGTGCCCAAGATCCCGAGAGGAGGATGGAGGAGAAGGGATTGTGGCGTGACCATCCCCCCTGGGGGGTGATTTCTCGCTTTCTGTCTCTATGTCTCTCTCTGTCTGTCTGGCGAGCGCACGCGCCCTATAGCGAAAAAACCTCTCCAAAAAAAAAAAAAAAAAAAAAAAAAGGACGTGTGTTAACAGCATAGAAAAGGTGGCCCCAAGGGGCCAGCAGATGGCATAATGGTTACATTGCTGGATTCCCACATAGTCCACTGCAGTTCGAGTCCCAGACCTGGCAGCTTAAAACTCATGCTGAGCATCAGGGCATGCATGCCCAAAATCCCAAGAGGAGAATGGAGATGGGATTGCGGAGTGGCCATCCTCCCGAAGGGTGATTTCTCACATTTTGTCTCTCTGTCTCTGTCTCTCTGGTGGACGCATATGCCCTATAGTAAAAAGTCTCTCTCACAAAAAGAGAAAGAGAAAAAAAGAAAAAAGAAAAGATGGCTCCATTCTTTCCAGCCTTTCCTAGGCTCCCGTGGTCACTTCTGGTCTTTGTGCTGGAAGTGAACACCCTGTCAACAGCACGCAGACCACCCCGGGCATCGCGCCAGGGCCTGGCTCCTCGGAGTGCACCCGGGCCGAGGGCCTGGCTGCCAAGGGTAGGCTGGTTTCCCTCAGACTGACCCAGCTCTGAGGCACGTGACCTGCTGCGCTGTGCTGGCCTCATCAGAGCGATGGGGGTGGGGTGTCGTCGGGAGCGGCACGCCCCGAGGAGTTAGTGGGGTGACCCTGTCCGGCAGGGGACCTCCTTCCCTGGAGACCTCAGCGGCGGCCCTGTGCCTGCTCTGCAGTGCGGCTGCGACCAGGAGACCCTCACACGTTCTGGGAGCTAAGACTGCGTGTGATAAAGCTGAAGAACAGCGTTTCAAAACCTATTTTAACAGAACCCTCACCGAAGCTATGGAAATGTCATCCCTGATGCATGAAAAATATAAATGCTATGTCCTCACATCTGTCCTCGCTGCACTCTGAATCAACATACGTAAACTGCAATGGCAGAGGGGTCCAGGAAGATGCCTTTCAGACTCTGCATGAGAGGGATGTGCGTGTGCGTGTGCCCACTAGGACACGAGCTGCTGGGAGACTCTAACCCGGTGACCCGCTGCTGCCCCGAGAATTCCTATGGAAACCGCGTGCCCAGTAATTATTATTCTGACCCTATTAGCATAATGATAGCCTACTTCTCCATGGCTGCATCTCCATCCGCAATCTCCCAGAGGTCTTTAAGCTTGTTAATAATCATTACAGATAGCCAATGAAGCGAATCACGGCGAAAATGAACTCACCTGAACTAAAGAGATTAACCCTGCTCGAGCCTGAAGTGCCCCTGAAGTATTCATCGGAGTCTCTTCCTATCAGCAAACAAAAAGTAAGCAGTTACAGGGAATCACCCGAGGCGAGGGCTCTATCTCCATTAGCTGCCCCGGATTTTGGGTGTTTTCAGCATGCGTCACCCACATCTGTCAGCAGCTGATCCACACTGCCAAAGCCCGCACTCCACCCAGAAAGGAGCAGTACCCTCCAGCGGCTCTTGCCTCTTCCTCCCCTTTTCACTCTATAGCCCTGCGCCACGCCTAAGAGTGCCATGTTCTTTTGCCCTCAGCCCTCCCTGTGAGCCAGGCTTGGGCATCCAGAGCCCCTGTAGGAGCCGTATGACCGACAGGGACGGGTCGGTGCCCCTGTGCAGGAAGCAGGGCTGCTGGTGGGCTTACAGTTGGTCCTGGGAGCTCCCGCCGTCCTGTCCCCTTGACCGACCGGCCATCAACGCTCCTGGCTAGCTGGACCTCTTAGGGGTGGCACTCCTTCCACAACCCACTGAGGTTCTGTTCCTTATACTAAATCCTGATGCGCTCATCAGAGAATAATACCCCTTCGAAATTGCAAGAAATTGCATTGTATGTGTTTAGCAGAAAAGCAATGTATGTTTCTCGCAGGAGTGTTAGGTAAGATGGATGAGAAAGATGGAGACTGTTAGAAAAAAGGATGGAAAATTTGAAAGAGAGCACTGTGGCAGGCCGGCCTCAGGCAAGCCCTATCCTGCCTTCTGGCACGTGGCTTCCGGTCTCCCTCTTGCTTCTGCCCGTCCTGGGTTCGTCTCCCAGAAAGAGCCATCATTCCACAGAGCCCCACAGCACCGACTCTGCCATGAAGAAGCCCCATGAGCGCAGACGTCCACCGTGTGTGCCCTGCATGGGCTACGGCGGGCTCTGGCCAGGCCCAGCGTCTTCACATCCCGGTGAAGCTCCCACTCGCTCTGCATCACAGTCACAGCGTCACTCAGCACACGGACCAGGTCACACCCCACATTTCCACAGGCACGAGGTGGCCTTCCAGGGCCTGCCGCTTCCTCCACTCCCCTGACGTCAGCTTCGGCCATCCTCGGCTATAGTCACAAATACCAGCTGACGCTCCACCCTGCAGTGCCATGAGCCGCGTGTTTCTGTACGTGTGTATGAGCCTACACACACACGCACACACACGCACACACATGCACACATTCCCTCTATGCCTCCTGTCCTTAACTGCTGCTTCTGCTTAAGTGGCTGGCTGGCCCCCTCTTCCCCTCTGTGTTCTTGTGGGACGGGCCCCTTTATTTCCAATCAATCAAGGTCTATTCTCTGAGTAAACACTTAGGAGTGGGACTTCCATGTCACTGCGCAGAGCTAATTGAATTTTAGCAGAAAGTAGTTTTGCAAAGTGGCGGAACTGTTTTGCTCTTGGCACAAAGTCATCGTTCAGTTGCTCCAGGTTCTCCAGCGTTTGGAATTACGGCTGAAGGTTTGGAGAGTGAGATGAACAGGTGGAGGATGGCCAAAGGAGACTGGAGGGGAGTCAGGCGGCTGGGTGGTGAGGTGACGGCCAGGCGGCTAGGTGGTGAGGTGACGGCCAGGCGGCTAGGTGGTGAGGTGACGGCCAGGTGACTCCGCGGACAGGCAGACAAAGCCAGGGAAGTATAAGCACCGTCCTGGGTCCGTGGTAAGGGACCCTGGGGCTAATCTGTGGAATTTGCCGGCTCTGAATGAGGAGGCCTCGCTCTCTCCTTTCCCTCCTCTGAGAAGGCGATCAGCCCGTACAGATGGACACGGGCCAGCATACCCGCCTCTTCTCTGCGGGAGCACCTTCCCCTGCAGGGTCCTGCCCGTGGAACCCGCGCCTTCCCAGCTAGGGTCTCTCCCCAGGCCCTGCCCGGCCCCTGCCCTCTGTTCTCAGAGCACCCGTGTGCGTGCTGGGGACAGGCACGTCATCACCCCCTGAGCTGCGGCACGCAAGTGGCCCAGGACGAGGCGGGCCTTCCTGAGCCTCCCTGCCCCAAGCTGCTCTTACCCCAGAGTCTGGGACCCCTCGGAGCTCAGAAGTGAGGACCCTAAGGACCGTGCTGCGGGCTGCTCCCAGATGGCCTCGCCGTGCCTCACTCCACACCGGAGGAAAGCAGGAGAGAGCACTTTCCCAGATACCTCAGGACCGGACTACTGGAACGAGAGCCTGTGCAAGGGCCCCGTGAGGAGGCGGGCGTGGGCGCGAGGCGGCGTACACACACCCGGAGCAGAGCCCACTGTTAGGCTACGTCCGGTCATCTCACCCGCTTTGCCCTCGCAGGGTGCTTGCCCACACTGCTCTGGGGCTACTGCTCTTCCTGCCCCCTCTCTGACTGGCCTTCTGGGTCCTTCCTTGTCCTGACGTCCCCCAGAACACAGCCCTGTGCCATCTGCTCACTGGGGACTCCGAGTGAGGGCTCTGTCCAGCTCTCCCCAGCCTTCCTCACCGGGACCTCCGAGACCCAGGTCCAGACACCTCCGACGGCATCTTGTCCTCTGAGCCAGGTACTTGGCAGCCCCAGGAAGGCTGAGGGTGCTCAGTGGCTCTTCCCTGTCTCCTGGGACCCACACCTGGATGACATGCACTCACGGCCCGGCACCTGTGACCCGTCGGCCCTGCCCTGGCCCTGCCATCCGGAGCACTCACGGCCTGGCGCCTGTGACCCGTCGGCCCTGCCCTGCCCTCTGCCATCCCGGGTTACCTCTGCAGGCCTGTCTCCTGGGTTCTGATGGACAGGTGTGTGCTGACGACATCTTCCACTTATGCCTTCCAGCCGCTGCTCCGCCCCCCCCACCGTGAGAAGCTGCCTCCCACCCCACCCCCTCGTTGTCTCCGGGCAGAGGGAGGCAGCTCCCCCCATGCACAGCAGCCCGGCAGCCTGCACTCACAGGATCTCATCTCCTCCAGCCCGGCCCCCGGGCTGGTCTTCAGAGTGCAGGGGCTGACACGTGGCCGTGGCAATGGTCACCGGCACGAAACTGCCGAAATCCTACTGCATGCTGCAGCTGAGTCCTGGCCAGCTCCCTCCCCGGCGCTCCACGGCTGGCCGTACTGGGGCGTCCCTCTCAGGCCACGTGGAGGGACTCAGCCTTGAACCTATCACCTGGGATGTGCAATCTCTTGGTATCCGTCCGTTCTTGATTCCTGGAAAACGGCAAAGAGGCTCCATTCAAACATGACAGCTGCTCCAGTGTCCCCCGTGGGTGTCCAGCTCAAGAGCTGTTTGAGGACGAATGACAGACAATGGCCCGCCACAGAGTGAGAAAACGGGAGCTGGCAGCAGCCGCGGGGCCTGGTGGGAGGACAGGAGCTCTGTGTATCCGGCCCCCAACCACTGACGACACATGATCCCCCTCCTTTTTTGAACTGACGAGTCGACATAAAGAATCGCGCCCTCCTGGCCTCGTGGTGCTCCTCTGTGCTGTGACGAGGTCTCTTGGTGGCCGCAAAATCTCCCAGCTCTTGGGAAAAGGCAGCTGCGTCCTCGAGCCTCCTGGCAGCTCTGAGCTGCGCTCGTGGCCACAAAGCTGCACCCCTCCTAACAGGGGTGTGTGTGGCTCGGCCGAGGCTGCAGTCCGTCCAGCTCCTGCTTTGCCATTCCCATGAGAAGCAAGCTCAGCCGTACGTGTGCAAGAACTCAGAGACAGATCCACAGTGCGGCCGAGAGGCCGGATCGGAGCAGCTGCCGGGCAGCCCCGAGTGTTTCACCTGCTTCCCCCACCGGGAAGCCGTCCTCAGGGCTGCTGTGAAGACATCTCCGGCTGGGACATGACGCTGCCCGAGCTCCATCCGGCTGGTGCTAGTTCCTGAAGTCTGGGTTTTACAATTGGACCCTCGTTAACAAAGCAATGGGCTCCAAATCTTAACTCGGGAGAGACGCAGGGCCTCGGGCTACACCGGTCCCATGCTTCTCAGCAGTGCAAACCCTGCAGGGGACGGCATCACCGGGCCCTTATGTCCCCAGGCAGAGGCCGCGTCCACATACGGCAGCGAGCGGTGGCAGCAAGGCCAGCAAGCACGGCGGTGGCTGTGACCGCCATCTCTCAGACAGACGTGAGCCGGGACTCTGGCCTGAAGCGGAAGCCGGATGTGCGGTGGCGGCTGTGCACGTGTGACGGTGGGCAGGACGGCGCGCTCAGCACCGCAGGCCAGATGCAGCGGAGAGGCTGTCAGTGCAGGGGAGGCTGCGGGTGTCTCAGGCGGTTTCCAGCGGACTTCAGGCCCACCCCCAGGTTGGTGTGCCGGGAGGTTGCTGCGACCCAGGCACACACAGCTCACCTGCCTTAGGGGCTCTGTGCAGGCCCCCTGGGATGTGGGCCATTTCTCTAGGGGAGCTGGGTATCACTGCTGACGGAGGGGCCCCGGTAGCCCACCAGGGAAGCCACAGAGGTTTTCAGTATGAAAGAAGCAGCCGTCTGAGCCAGTGAAGATGCAAAGGTACACAACGCTGCAGCGGGACGGGTCCTGGAATGAGGCCCCAGAAGCCAGAGGGCTCCAGCGGCCTGGTCTGCATAGCCCAGAGCCTCTGCCTTGCCGACACCGCCCCAGGCACCCCGAGGACACGGACACATGATCTATTCACAAGCTAGAAACCAAAGCCGGCTCTCGGGAGCTCACACTGCCGCCATGTCTTTCATGAGAATTTACTATGAAAATCAATTTGAAACCAGCAGCAGAAAAAGTTATTTCTCTGTGCAATGTGCCGACTGAGCCACACTGCTTAAATATGGGACAGAGCCCCAGGCCGGCAGCCCAAGGGCGCAGGGGAGGACAGAGCATGCGCCCTCCTCCCGTTTCCGTGGCCAGTCTCGGCGTGCAGTCACTGCCCGTCTCCTCGGCGCTGTGTAAGAGATGCAAACTCATGGCGGTGCATATCTGTTTGTGTGACCACGGAAAGCTACACGGTGCTCCCCCAGGGCTGTCCTCTCAGCCGGCAGGGACACGGAGCTGCGCAGGCCAGCACATGACCCTGACTGGACTCCGCGGGGTCTCTGGGCAGATGTGAAGTCCCGCAGCCACTCCGGTGGTTGGGCCACAGCCGCACAGCGATCAAAGGGTTGCAATGCCAGTTGCACTGGACGGCGCCATTCCGTGGCTCTGACTGGGGCTGGGGTTTGTTAGAGGCCCCGGAATGTGGAAGTCACAGAGAATTCAATCCCAAACTGGGTGCCTCAACCCCTAGAAGGAAATGAACTGGATCCATCTCAATAAAATGACTTGGACCCATTTCTGAAATACCAGCTGCATGCTACCCTCGTAGGTCCAAGGGCAGTTAGATGACTAAAAAATGGGACAAAGTGACTCAATGCATTTAGACTGGTCTAAAACAAACCCCGGGGGCCAGCTGGCGGCGGGGCTGAGGCCATCAGACCCCACGGCCGACTACGCAGTCCAGTCCCGGACTTGGTGGCTTGAAAAACATGCCAGGTGCCTTGCCTGTGCGCGTGGTCCTGAGAGGCAGAGTGGGGACGGACTGCGGCGTGGCCGTCCTCTGGGTGCCTTCTCCCTGTCCTGCTCTCTCTCTCCGGTAAGCTCATGCACCCTATAGCAATGTTTAAGAATAAATACATAAATTCCCTTTTCTACACATGTTGAAGCTCTAGCATGCCTTACATGTTCACCTTCCCTCTCCACTCCCCGAGATCACGCAGCCCGGCTGTCTGAGCCTGCATCTACGCAGCGCAGGATTGAGCCCGGAGCCTGGGCGCCCCGCTCCCTGCAGCGCGACCCCACACAGCCTCATTCCTCACAAAGGCCTCACTTCAAGCCAGGTCTTCCACGACATCCCCATGATCTGATGACCACAGGCAGCAGCGTCTTTAAAAATAATAATAGTAGGAACCAGCAGTTAGCGTAATGGCTATGCCGCTGGACTCCCACGTAGTTGACTGTGGTTCGCGTCCCGGACCCAGTGGCTTAAAACTCACGCCGGGCGCGTGTGCGTGCGCGCCCAAGATCCCGAGAGGAGAATGGAGGAGAAGGGATTGCGGCGTGACCATCCCCCCTGGGGGGTGATTTCTCGCTTTCTGTCTCTCTGTCTCTCTCTGTCTGGCCAGCACATGCGCCCTATAGCAAAAACTTCTCCAAAAAAAAAAAAATAAATAATAATAATAACAACAGACTTTCCTTTTTGGAGCACTTTGAGGTTCACAGCAGAACTGAAGGGGGGTACAGCGTTCCGTGTGCTCCACCGCCTCCGGCTTCCCGTGCTGTTGACACCTGCCCGGTCACACCTCCGTGGGAGCTGAGAAGCCAGCATGCCCGTCAGAACCCTGGTGCACACGAGGGCCACCTCAGGGCTGTGTCCTGCAGCTTTGACACGGCACTGTGGCGTGTGCCCACCACCAGTACCGTGGAGGGTATGTCCTCTGTCCCCAAGCTCTGTGCTCCGTCCACTCCCTCTGTCCCTATGACCCGTGGCCACCACAGAACGTTCTCATGCCCCCACGGTGTTGCCCTCCCCGGAGGATCTCGAAGTCAGCGGAAGAGCCAGAGCGCGCCAACGGCATCCAACCGGCAGGAGAGGTCTTTATCTGAAACCCAGAACACGCCTGCAGGTATGGAGGCCGATGGCCCATGAGCCACAGCTGGTGGGCCGGGGCCCGGAGTGTTGGCGTCTCGGTGGGCTCCAGGGGCAGGAGGGCGTCCCCCTGACTTGCAGGTGGCCTTTGCTGCACCCGGCCCTCAACAGATGGGGTGAGGCCGCCACGCTGCAGAGGGCGGTCTGCCCGGCAGGCTTCCAGGGCACCCAAGTTCACACCACGCAGCAGGCGACACTGCAAATCGCCGTCTCTTGAGTGGTGTCCGACTCGGTGGGGACAGCTAGGACAGAGGCCTGTGACGGGGCCGGGTCTAACCAGCGGCACCGTCTGGCTCGGCTCCGGAGTCCAGAACAGGGACGTGGTGCCAGAATGGAGCTGGGGTGCTCTGCCCCGGCCTGCAGATGGGTGCCTGCGCCCTGTGTCCTCCCGTGGGAGACAGACAGCGCAAACGAGCTCTCCTGTATTCCTCTTCACGAGAACCCGCCCGGCTGGTCACGTCTCACGGCCCGATCCCACGCGTGAGTTGGGGTGGTGGGCGTCCAGCCCACAGCACTGGGCAGCGAGCCCACAGGCCTTGTCCGTGCCTTGCCGGGACGCGGCGCCTTCCCGCTTTCTGCTGAGGGCGTTCTGCTGTCTGCACGCACCCCGGCATCTTCGTGTGCCGCCCAGAGCTGCTTCCGCTTTGGCAGTGTGAGTAAAGCTGCTGGCGACAGCCACGGCCGCCATCGATGTGGCCCGAGTGTCCAGCTCTTTTAAGAGCTGCCTGGAGCGTGACCCTGGGTGGTAGGCCCCCCAGAGGCCATGCCATCATGCGTCCCTCCAGAGGCAGCGGCAGTTCGGTTAAGTAGCTTCCTTGGGCCTGCGGCACCTTCCCGTAGAGCCGGGAGTTGTCCGTCTCCTCCACGGCTCTGCGCCCTCTGGCCCTCCTCTGGAGAAAGCCCCATGCGCTCATGGAGGGCAGATGGTCCCCAGGGGCGGCACTTGCCACCGCTCTCCGGCCCCCGGCTTCCTGAGCTCCGCCCATGTCCCGTCCAGGGAGACTCCAGCTGGAACAGTCGCAGACCTTGCACCACGCCTTGTCCCCTACCCAGTTCGCCCCGAGAATCGTGGCTGCCCTGGGGTCTGCGGGAGGAAGGAGCCGGCATCTTCCCATCGAGGTCCTGAGACCAGGTGAGAAAGTCTTCCCTCCACCTGCCGCACGTCTGAGCTGTGCCAGGACCCACACCCACACAGCAGCCAAGCGCCCCAGACGGGGCTCCCCGGAGAAGCTCCCCATCTCCTTCCGGGAGAGCCTCGGGTGCGAGGGAGGTGGGCGCCGGCTTAGCGCCCTGCGTGGCTTTATGCACTAGTTCAGAGTTCTAATTTACGTGTCAGCTGTGGCTTCATGGTAGGAATTTCTATAATGTGTACAGCTTCTCAATTTGATTCCTTGTCTGCTTTGTCGTTTTCTTATCTCAGAAAGGCAGGTATTATTTGTCACAGAAATGGAGACAAATAGAAAGCGACGAATCCCACAAGCTCTCCAGAAAACCAAACGCCGGAGTGACCTGGCATCGGGGAACTGCGGGTACTGCTGGCTCGTTCTACTGAGTCCCGCCCGTCCCTGGGCACAGGATGACCGTCACCTTCCCAGGAAGCTCCCGGCTGCCCGGTGTCCACGCCCACCGGCACGGCCCCTTCACCTCTCACACAGCATGGGGGCTCTGTGGTTTCTGCGCACCGCCCCTTTCGCCCCGGGAGGCAAGGTGACCGGGGACCCCACGGAGGGGCCCGTGCACGTCTGAGCCCCTCCTGTAACGAGCTCTGTAGAGCTCTGAGCAGCAGGAAGAAGGGGACGCTGTCATGGCCCTTGTAGGGGAAGGAAGGTGCGGAGCCACTTCCCGGGCCACAGCGGAGCCAGCAAAGCCTCGTCCTCGTCGCTCCACACCTTCTCTGCTCTTATAGAGACAGACCTTCCGAGTACAGGCCGGGACCCACGCGTGGAGCAGCCCTGCAGAGAGGAGGCTGCAGGGCCTGCCTGGCTCCAGCCTCCCACGGGACAGGGCTGGCCTGTTCTGCCCAGCAATCACAGGCCTTTCCCAGAGGCCCAGCCTCCGGCCATGTGCTTGGAGCTGACCAGGAAAGGCCCCACAGCCCCAGGCAGGACCCGCCGGGCCCTGGGTCCAGTGCCGGGGCTTGTTCAGCTGTGCCCTGGGGAAGAACGACCACCCTCCTCCCCAGCCCTCGCGCGCAGTGTCCCGGAGCGGAGGCCTGCCCCTCCCTCAGCACAGCCGCTGGACGGCACAGGCACGTGTGCCCTCTGGCTCCTGGGGCTGGCTGTGCACCCCGACACGGCACAGGTGCGGCGTGTCTCCAGGCCCCTGACAGAAAGGACTGGTGCCTGTCCGCTCTTCACCCAGCTGCTGAGGCGCTGTTGCCAGCAGTGCTCACTCGAGCTGCAGCCCGTGTGACAGCCATGGCCACGTCAGAGGGTCTTGGACGGTCCCGTGCGCAGCACCAGGTGGGTGGGCAGCCGCTCTCCATCACCCTGCGATCCTGGGTGCAGCGCTGTCCTCGAACGTGCTCATGTGATGGGAGGGGTGGCACGAGACCACAGGGAGGACAGCGAGGGCTACGAAGGAGCTGGCCCAGAGCGAGGCGTGCGGGCTGGTGCTCAGATGCCAGTGAGAGGCCCTGCGGGCCAGCAGGCCAGGCCAGGCCAGGTCACTGCATGGCCAGTGGGCCAAGGAGGAAGACGGGGGGGCCAGGAAGAGGCAGGGCAGGCAGGGGCAACAGAAGCAGGTGGGCCACGGTGGGCACAGTGGGTGGACACATAGGCCGGCCATGGCGGGCACAGCAGGTGGATGCACAGGCTGGCCATGGTAGGCATGGCGGGTGGACACACAGGCCGGCCACGATGGGCACAGTGGGTGGACACACAGGCCAGCCACGGTGGGCACAGTGGGTGGACACACAGGCCGGCCACGGTGGGCACGGCAGGTGGACACGCAGGCCGGCCATGGTGGGCACAGCAGGTGGATGCACAGGCTGGCCATGGCGGGCACAGCAGGTGGATGCACAGGCTGGCCATGGTAGGCATGGCGGGTGGACACACAGGCCAGCCACGGTGGGCACAGTGGGTGGACACACAGGCCGGCCACGGCGGGCACGGCGGATGGATGTGCAGGCCGGTCACAGGAGGAGCCCCCATCCTTTGAGTGTGGCCCCACTCCACCTGGGGATCAAGCATTGCCTCCAGGAGCAGGAAGGAGCTTGCCCAATGCCTGGTGTGTGGCTCCAGCCAGGCAGGTCCACAGACAGCAGAGAGACTCGCCTTTCCTGATCACAGGCTGCTAAGAGGGCTGCAGGAGGCCACGTGGGCAACAGCCGGAAAGTGCCACGTGAGGCCGGGGTCAGACAGAGCTGTCGTTCAGACCCGACCAGCTGACAGCCTGAGAATGGAGCAGGCCTGTGGACCTGCCTGGGGCTGAGGATCAGAGGGCCAGGCACATCCAAACACCCACCTGCGAACACCCAGCCGCCTCACCACAGGAAACCAAGCTGGCCAGTGAGTCTCTGCAGAGGGAGAGCCTAACGCCCGCACGCGAGGAGAGTGCATGCAGACGTTAACCGGACAGCTTTGCCCGCCACTGGGGTTAGGGCTGCTCCTCGCAGAACCGGGGCCGCGAGGTCGTTTCCGGCGGCCATGATAAATCTGATCCCCACCTGGGCCCCCTTGGGAAACCTGCCTTTCCCACGTTTAAACCACTGAGTTGTTAAAGCCCTGCTTGTCCCTCGCTCTCAAACCCAGAGCAGAACGAAGTGGGCTACTCGCCACCATGAGGTGCCCACGACATCTGTCCTGGCAGGGACAGAGCCTCGGAGCTGGAGCTGCAGGGAGCAGGCGGGGTGGGGTGTGGGGGCTGCCCACCTCACAGGGGGGCTGTGTGGACCGCCAGGCGCAGAAGGCCCCGTCCACCTGCGTCATGGCTCACACTCGAAGCAGAGAGTTTTCTTAAAGCGAGTCTCTGTGAGAGCACTCCAGACCGGGGCGATCCTTCAGGTTTGTCTGTTTGGGGCTCCCCTTCGCTGTCCCAGCAGGACCTGGTTCTCACACCGCACTTCAAGGCAAAAGCTGACCCGGTAAGGCTTCAAGAGGTGTGCTGTGTCTTCCTCTTCAGGGACTTGCTGCTGCTGTAATAACCTGCTCCTAGCAGTGGTAGCAGCTGTCAAAATTTACAAGGTCACTCCTCACCTCTCTCAAGCCTCGGGTTGTAGGGACTGAGGGGTCAGGTTTCAAGTAAGTGCACATTCCTTCACTAACTGAAAGCAGCCCCGGCTGGCGCACTCTCAAGATGGACGTCCCGCGCATGGCACTCTGGAACTTCAAGGGTCGATTAGGGCACACTGACTGGCCGCTTCCTGGTACTCCCAAGCCCAGGCCTCCGAGCGCTGTGCCCTGCAAGCCCCGGCTATCACACGCCCGGCTGTCTGCAGGCCCCGCACACCTCTCCCCTGCACCTGCTAAGTCATTAGTGTTGGCATCCGTACCTGAACTTGGGTTTGCTTCCAGGATGGAGATGTCGCTGCCTCTCCTGATGGCCACACGAAGCACGCGCGATTAGGTCACCTCCCATTTACACGCTCCGAGTGGTGGCAACTCTGGCTCTCAAAGGGAGTCCACGTGAGCACAGGGGACCGAGGCCAGGCCAGGAGCCCGGACCAGTGCAGACGGCCTGGCCTCTGCCACTCTCTCCAACCTCCTCCCGTAGCTCTACCTCGGCGATGAGGGATGGCCCCTGACCCACGGACGCCATCTCTTCAGACTCTCGCTCCGTCTCTGCACGAGGTCCCTGCATTGTCCCCATGTCTCAGTGGAAGAGACCAAGCCTCCGGAGACTAGGTGGCCTGCCTCCATGCACCTCACCAGGAGCAGGTTGGCAGAGGCTCGGACCCACCCACGCCCCGTCAGCACAGGTGGCTCCGCTGCTTCTCCCTCTCCCGGTTCCTGGAGATAGGCCTTTCCTCGGCCAGAAACACCTGCTAGTTACCAACAGCGCCTGGGCCCCAGCCCGCCCCATCCTTGGGTCTGGGGTGTACTCCTTCGCCCACGCGCCCACACGAAGCCCGCAAGCACTGAGGGCGGCAGCGCAGCAGTCCCCAACTCACTGCGGGGCTGGGGACGGAGTTTGAGCCGGCCCCTGGGGCAAGGACCCCAGCTGCATGCCACAGGCCTTGCCCTGCCTTCTTACACGTGCAGTCTCAGCCGGGCGGTCCCCTGCCTTCTTACACATGCAGCCTGAGCAGGGCGGTCTCGCCTAGGACTTCCAGGTGAAGAGCCGGCATGCCGGCCAGCCTGCCCTGAGCTCACACATTCGCTTTCCTGTAACCGGTGGTCTCGGCTTCGTCCCACCCAATGTGCATATTAATCGTTAGGTTTGCAAAGGTAGACATGATAATCTACCCTGGCTTCATAGGTATCTTTTTTAAAAAATTATTTATTTATTTAATTCCATTTGTTATTATTATTTTTTAATTTGACCAGAGAGAGAGAGTGAGAGAACGAGAGAGAGAGAGAGAAACGGAGAGGGAGAAAGCAAGGCACCAGGTCCAGGGCTCAAACCATGATTGGCCAAGTGTTAATCCGGCGCCCTTAACCACCACGCCACCTGCTGACCCCAATAGGTATCTTTACAGTGTGATTAAGTCCACATTTACCTCGAGAATAAATGCTCTTTCCAGCGGGGACTTGCAACCTTCCGTGGACAATGTGCAGGTGTTCTGGAGGAGCACGTGACCGAGGTAGGGCCGTTGGAGAGCACGCGGGGTGGAGACTGGCCTCATCGGGTCAGGAAAACGACGTTCTTTCTGGAAAGTGGCTAGTAGTTAGTAGTGAGCGGTGATGATGCAGGATGTGTTTACACAAGTATCTAAACGAGTCGCAGTAAGTACTGTGGCTGCCAGTGTGTGGGTGAGGAGGTCGGGTCCCACGTGGCTGCCTGTGTGGGTGAGGAGGTCGGGTCCCACGTGGCTGCCAGTGTGTGGGTGAGGAGGTTGGGTCCCACGTGGCTGCCAGTGTGTGGGTGAGGAGGTCGGGTCCCACGTGGCTGCCAGTGTGTGGGTGAGGAGGTCGGGTCCCACGTGGCTGCCAGTGTGTGGGTGAGGAGGTCGGGTCCCACGTGGCTGCCTGTGTGGGTGAGGAGGTCGGGTCCCACGTGGCTGCCAGTGTGTGGGTGAGGAGGTCGGGTCCCACGTGGCTGCCAGTGTGTGGGTGAGGAGGTCGGGTCCCACGTGGCTGCCAGTGTGTGGGTGAGGAGGTCGGGTCCCACGTGGCTGCCAGTGTGTGGGTGAGGAGGTTGGGTCCCACGTGGCTGCCTGTGTGGGTGAGGAGGTCGGGTCCCACGTGGCTGCCTGTGTGGGTGAGGAGGTCGGGTCCCACGTGGCTGCCAGTGTGTGGGTGAGGAGGTCGGGTCCCACGTGGCTGCCTGTGTGTGGGTGAGGAGGCTCGGGTCCCACGTGGCTGCCAGTGTGTGGGTGAGGAGGTCGGGTCCCACGTGGCTGCCAGTGTGTGGGTGAGGAGGCTCGGGTCCCACGTGGCTGCCAGTGTGTGGGTGAGGAGGTCGGGTCCCACGTGGCTGCCAGTGTGTGGGTGAGGAGGTCGGGTCCCACGTGGCTGCCAGTGTGTGGCTCAAGTATCCGACCCGGCAGCTTGAGAAACAGGCCAGGGGTGTGTGTGCGCGTGCGCGTCCCGTGTGTGTCCAGCATTCTGGGAGGAGAATAGAGAGGGAGGGGCTGTGGCATGACCACCCCTCTGGCAGTGCTTTCTCACGTTCTCTCTCCTGTGCCCCGCGAGCACACGCAGCCCATAGCAAATTAAAATTGTATTTTCAGGCTGGCTGTCGCTGTCCCAGTCTAGACACTCTGCTTTGTGGCCCACAGAGAGGCACATGTCGGGGACATGGAGAAGCCAAGACACTGGCAGAGGCTGCCCAGGGCAGGGCAGCGGCCTGGCAGGGCCGTGGGACAGTAATGGAGGGGGTGACCTGGCCCACGGCTGCCTTCAGTGGCATGCTCTGGTCGGCTCACAGACATGCCACGTTCAGATTATTTGCACACGTGTCCTGCTGTGGGGACATGGCTATCTTACCTGCACACAGGGCCGGGAGGCGTAGATGAACCTCCTTTTGCATAAATGCCGGACATTCTTTTCCAATACAGAAAAGTGAGGACTCTAAATCTGCCTCACGGAAAGGATATAGACCACACTTGAACAAGTCTCCCCACGCGCGCAGTAGGGCCCCGGTGCGGCGTCCGATGACGGAAGCAGCAGCTGCCGCCCTGCCCTGCGCTACACTTTCCACGGTCCGTGTTGCCAAGGAGGAACGTGGTGGGTGAGGTCCTTCCCAGGAACCCAATACCCCAAACGGCTTATACAGAAGTGAGGGGTCTCCTGACAAGGATTTACCTTAGTGATATCATTCCCGAGGAGTCTGGTTTAGATCAACCTAGGTTAAAGATCACGACGCTCACAAAATGATGTCATTAGATCCCATTACTGGTGACGCCGGGTCATCACAAGTGCAGAAGCCGTTTGCAATTCCGACTTTGTTTACCTTAAAACCTGCACCCCGACCTGAAACCCCACGTGAAGCACAGACACCGTGAACCGATCGAAATGTGATAGCTCAGATACGGCCGGCACTGCCCTCACAAACCCAGCCTGCAGGGAGTGGCTGCTTTCTGTGTATTTCACGTGGCCAGTGCAAAGGCTCCCACGCAGCTTTGCCCATTTCTGGCATTAACGCATCTCCAGTAACTTGCATTTTGCTGTATCAGATACCCTATTAGACTGAGAGAAAACCTCTCCTAAAATTAACAGAATACAGTGGGTCACAGCAATTTTCATTTTTCGAATAGTAAGACATTAACAAAAGCTGACTTTTGAGAAACAGGTTGGCCCAGCGTGTTCAAGAGCGTTTGAAGGTGCCCACACCTACCAGAGCCCTATCAAAAATGAACCATCTGCTGCCGAATACACTGGTCGCCTGAGTCCTCTGTGATGCCGGGCAATTTACAGAAAACACAAACTCACTTCTCACTTTCTGGAGGCTGGGAAGCCCCAAATCCAGGCACTGGTCGGTGAAGTCTTGGTCTCCCTGTGTAGAGGTGGAGCCTGCTTTCTGCTCACAGTGCTAGAAGAAATGGTGGGTGGGCATGTGAGGGCAAACGGTGAGGTCAGCAGGTGGGGTGGTGGTTAAGGCGCGGGATCCCACGTGGCCACACCCACAGTTGAAGGCTGAAGTCACAGATCCCGCAGCTCAAAAACCATGCCAGGTATGTGTGTGTGTGTGTGACCAAAATACTGAGGGGGGGATTGAGAAGGGACTGCAGCGTGGTCACCCTTCCCTGTGGGTGACTACTCACTCTCCCTCTCTCTGTCTCTTTTTGTCTCTCTCTGGTGAGTGAAAACGCCCTATGACAAGAATATATATTAAAAAGAGAGAGTGAAATGCCGTGTGGTGACTTTTGTTTTTAAACAAAGGTGCTATTCCTTTGTGTGTTTTTAGTTGTGCTGTAAGTGGAAAGAGTATGTATTATTTCTCAGGCTGAAGTTATAGGACAACTCTGGTCTGCAGCTAACTTTTAAGATAAAGTGTTCATAAATTCAAAAAGAAAAATCCTACTCACGAGGGTTCTTCCGTCACGACTAATCACCTCCGAGAGAGCCCCCCTCCTAGTACTGCTACACTGGTGACCCCATGGAGTCCCATGGATGTTAGAGGGGACCGAAACATTCGAGTCACCCTCCTACAAAACGCTTTTGGAGATTCTCAGTAGAGATTGCTTATTAAAGCCTCCGAGAAGCCCAGTGGTAAGAACTACCTGTTTAACTGTGTTCCACTCAGAGTTCTCCAGATCCCACCAAGGCCCTCCTTCAGCTGTCATCTCTTTCCCGCTGTCTATCCAGTGCTCCAGAGAGCGAGCTTCGAAACCTGTCTGCTCGGCAAGGGACAACACAGAGCAAACGTGCAGGCCCCCCTGCAGTCACGCTTTCTCAGGGACCCACAGTTAGCCTGTGCTGACCAAGGGCCGACGCGGGATTATCGTGGGTGAGCTGCAGGGCGCTTCTCTCTCTCTCACGCACACACGTGCTCACTCACAAGGTTGTTAAAGTTTGTCCACCCAACATGTGTTCTTTCAGAACCACCAAGTGAATCAAGTTACACAGAACGCGTAACTGACGTGCACAGCCACTCACTCACCCAGCTCCGTCCCCGTGGGCCGTGGCCACGAGCTCTGCCCTCTCCGTGCAGTCCACTTGTCACCGTGCGGCGGCATGGACTGGGCGCTCGCTGGCACGTGTGCAGCCGGCCTGGGAGTGCTCACTGTGATTTGGTGGATTCAGAGTCTGACTCAGCAGGAAATTCACGCTGTGTCAACAGGCAGTGAGCACACCGACCTGACCCGATGTGTGCGGCCCGGCCGCTGGCCTCTTCCCTGGTGTTTACTTTCCCTAGGAATGATTTACCGGCTTTAGAGCGAGCTGTGCCAACTCTGCACGCGCCGGTGGGCTCCAGCGCGCTCCGCAGGCGCTGCCTACAAGCCGGCCATCCTGCTTGCTCTCGCTGCAACCACGCCTCTCTCTACCTGAATGAAGTGACCTGTTCTATGTACACGGTCTCCTCGGGGATGGGGAGGCAGGGCGTACAGAAAGGAGGGTGTAATTTGAAAAGAAAACGTTTTTATTACCTTCCGCATGAGAGTGATTAACATATTAAGCATTTTGCTTTAGAAGTTCCAGAATATGCTGTCGTTCAATTATAAAAGTTGAATTACACCTTTTTCTGTAGGTATAATAAACAATTGAATTGTTCAGACATTAGTGGTGTTTAAAATAGTTAAAAATAGCTTTAGACCCTAACACCTGGCCTAATGCGGTCAGAAGAGGGTAAGTGTGGTTGCCCACAGCTCACGGGGACGTGGGGCACAGTGGGCGTGGAGAGGAGGGGCGCAGACAGCCTCGGGGCACAGTGCTCCTTCCACAGGGACACTCTCAGGCAGGTTCCCGAGTCGTCGCTCCTGATCCGGGCCTGACTCCAGAACCTCTGGTGCCCTGCCCACCCGGCCCTGCACATCGGCCCTGGCACCTTTCCTGTACACTAGGCGGGACCAGTCTGGGGTCAGGGGCCACACCAGGTAGGGTGAGCCTGGAGCCGTCCCTGGTCACTATGTGGGGCCTGGTCTGGAGCCGTCCCTGGTCACTACATGGGGCCTGGTCTGGAGCCGCCCCTGGTCACTACGTGGGGCCTGGTCTGGAGCCGTCCCTGGTCACTATGTGGGGTCTGGTCTGGAGCCGTCCCTGGTCACTACGTGGGGTCTGGTCAGGAGCCGTCCCTGGTCACTACGTGGGGTCTGGTCAGGAGCCGTCCCTGGTCACTACGTGGGGTCTGGTCAGGAGCCGTCCCTGGTCACTACGTGGGGTCTGGTCAGGAGCCGTCCCTGGTCACTACGTGGGGTCTGGTCAGGAGCCGTCCCTGGTCACTACGTGGGGTCTGGTCTGGAGCCGTGGAGTACACCAGGCAGGGCAGGAATGAGGTTCATCCGAAGTTTGGCCTGTGGCAGAGCTGACACGCGGGGGGGGGGACTGGCACACAGGGGGGGACTGGCACATGGGGGGACTGGCACACGGGGGGACTGGCACATAGGGGGACTAGCACATGGGGTGACTGGCACATAGGGGGGACTGGCACACGGGGGGACTGGCACACGGGGGGACTGGCACACGGGGGGACTGGCACACGGGGGGACTGGCACATAGGGGGACTGGCACACGGGGGGACTGGCACATAGGGGGGACTGGCACACGGGGGGACTGGCACACGGGGGGACTGGCACACAGGGAGACTGGCACATAGGGGGGACTGGCACACAGGGGGACTGGCACATGGGGGGACTGGCACACGGGGTGGGCTTGCTCCTGGACACCTGGCCCTGGGACGAGGCAGCAAGACAAGCCCCTTGGCTGGAGCCAGTGGTGCAGTGTCACAGGCAGGGTGCCCTCACTCGGAAGGCAGGCTGCTCCCAGGAGGGGTACCGGCCACAGAGGCGGCCTCTCGTCTGCACAGCGTGAGCTCCGAGGCAAGGCCTCGCCACGGCCCGTACCTGAGGCTCACTGTGGGACTGTGCTCAGGCTGGTGTGCGGCACGTCGCAGACCAAGGCACCCAGGGACACAGAAGGGGCGCTTCCTCCGAAGCACCTGCCTTCCTCCACCTCTGCAGGGGTGAGGGAAGGGGGCAGCCTCTCCGTGTGAGGTGGAGGGCCCACAGCCGACCTCCCTGAGACCTCGGACCTGTCCGCTGAAGGAAGCCCTTGGCCTGGGGCAGGGCGATGCCGTCTGAAAGCCCCAGGGCTCAGGGTACGGAGCCTGAGCTCGACCGAGGCAGGCCACTAGCACAAGCTGTTGACAGGGACGCCAGGCCGGCCCCGGAGCACAGTGGGGAAGCCTGCGTGTGGCCAGGCGGGTCCCACACGGTGGACCACCGTTTCAGTCCTGGCCCCAGCAGCTTGGAAAACACGTGCTCTGGGCACGTGTGCATGTGTCCCTAAGTCCTGGTGGCGTGGAGAAACAGAGGAAGAGGGCTACGGGGGGCCGCGCCCCACTGGGAGGACTGCCCTCACCCTCGGCCAGCGCGTGCACGCTTCGGCAAACACACGGAAAGACGGTGACACGGCAGCTTGGGGACGAGAGGCAAGGTCTGGAGAGGGCTGTCCCCACAGGCGAGCTCCTCGTCTTGCCTCCCCCAAGAGGAATGCGAGCCGGAGAGCGGGTCCGCACTTGGGCCCAGGAAGAGGCGACGCGGGGTCCGGGAGGGGAGAGCTCATTCCTTCTTCTCCTGGTGGCCCAGTGGGAGCACAGCGAGAGCCGCGAGGAGCAGCCTGGGCTCACGTCGTGGCCCGCCCAGACAGGCCAGGCACACACATGTCCATGGCCCAGGCTGAGGCTGGGGAGGCTGGGGGACGCAGCGCGGAGTCTGTTAGCGTGCTCCCTCTCTGTCTCTCTACGGAAAAATAAGTAAATACTTTATTAAAAGACGAACGTAAGTCCCAAGTGAGGCTCCTAGCTAAGCCCTAGAACGGCCGGTGCTCAGCGAACTCAGCTGCTCACACCGGCGCGGCGGATGCGTGGGCTCGGCTTCTCCCAGGCTGGTGCACCTTTCGGTTCCCCTGAAGTCGCAGGGGGAGTGTGGGAGGGGCCAGAGCAGGTGCAGGACCGGCCGTGGGTGCTCAGCATGCCACTGCAGAGACCACCGTCCCAGGACTGGAGTGTGAAACACGCCTGGGTCCGTCCCGCCTCGCTTCAGCAAGTGGGGTATGCCCTCGACCCGTCAGCACTGCCGCTCCTGGACTCCGGGACACAAGACTTAGCACTGCTGGGCCTCCACCGATGCCTGAGCCCTTCGCGACGGGAGCCGGGGTGCCGGGCACAGGTCCCACCGCTGTGGAGCGACAGTAGGGCTGGCTTCTCGGACTCCGGCAAGCTCACCCGCGCTCAGCCCGCTCTCCCCTGCATCATGGTCTGGTTTCTGGTCATCCTACAGGAAGATGCGGCCGCCTGCTTGATTCTGCAGCTTCATCGTCTCTCGGCGTGTTCCCCCTCTCCCCGAGATTGGCGGAGAAGCATCTGGCCAAGTTCTTCAAGCCACACGGTCCAGTCAGAGTCGTAGGCCTGGACCGGTGGACGTGGGCGGCGTAGCACTCCGGGCTGATCTGGCAGTTGACGGCGGGATCCGAGTTCGGCCCCTGCACCGGAACGTAGTCATCTCGGCAGGCACCTGAGGAGGGGTGGCAGGGGGCTGCACGGTTGGAGGGGCCTGCCAGGAGGTGGCGGAGGCTTGGCTCTGTGTGGCCGGCAGGGACGGGGACAAGCACGGGCTCCGTCACACACTGCCGAAGCAGGACCCGGGCGCCTCGGGTGAAGGACGTCCGCGTGCAGGGATTTTGACAGACCGAGTGCAGACGCTGTACTACGACCGGCAGACCCAATGGCTGTGGGACGCCCACGCCAGAGATGCACGGGGCGCGTGTCGCCCGAGCAGCCCGGCCCAGCGTTGCCACTCACACACAGCACGCTCCCTGACAGCGGGTCCGGAGCGGGCGAGACGAAGCCTGGCCTGTAATGAAGTTATTGGGAAGAAGTTTGAATCCACATTAGAAATACGGTTTCTACAGAATGTGTTTCACTTTCGCACCACCGTAAAGTCGACAAATTACACGTTCCTGGCAGTGGCTGTTCGAATCCCTGGCCTGGTCAGCCAGAAACATGCCTGTCCGGCCTAAGGCCAAGGCCAGCGAACAGGGCGTTGATCATGGCACCGCCAGGCCTCCTCTCCCTCCCCCTCTCACGTGTACACATGCTCACGTCCTATCAGGAATAAAGGAAAAAATTAAAAACACACCAAGAAGAAATCGGTACAGCCCCACTCACATGTCAGGAGGCCTCACACGCACCTCGCTCTCCTCTCGGGAGGCCTCTGACTGGCTGGGAGGGTGCCCTGGGCACACACAGGAGCTGGCTGCAAGCGTGCAGCGAGGCCCCGGCACACGCCCTCCAGGCCCGCTGGAACCCAGGTCCCCCTGGAGGAACCTGCTGACCGAGGGGTCAGAGGCTGACTTTCCGAGGCACTGGCTCCTGTCAGAGACCAACAAGGTCTGTTTCAATTCGCTTTTTAAAAATTTCCCTTTCCAGAGTGTACATGTGTTCATTAGAGGAAAACAGAGGGACAGAGATAGGGAGAGGGAGAAAGCACCCCTCGACAGGGCGAGGTCAAGCTGCAATCTCGTCCCCTCCACCCCTCCATTCCTCTGAGATTTGGGGGACCGTGTGCATACGTGAGCTGCATGCTGTTCAAGCTTCTGGGGCTGGGATTTGAACCGTGGTTGGCCACATGGGATCCACTCCTATACGCAGTGCAGAGTAAGGGTGCTACGGGACCAGCCTGATACAGTGGTCAAGCTATTTTTCCATGGCACAGGTGGGAGGGCCTGGGCCATCTCTGCCCCGCTAGGGGGATGGGAGGACAGGCGTGGAACGGCTGCACGGTACGGGTGGCTTTGCTGACCGAGGGTCCGGGCGTCCTCCCAGAGGCGTGAGGAGCTCGGCGGTGACAGCTCTTCATGATGGGACGCTCACGGAGCGACTTCTCAACAGAGACCGCAGCACACAGATGCCCGAGGGAGGTGGCACCTGCAGTGTGTTTTCAGGTAAAAACGCTCACCAGTGTACTCAGCCCTCCAGGAGCTCAGAGAAAACCCCTCGGAACTGCGAGAGCCCTCCCGAGACACTCACACCTCCGACTGCCCACGCATGCTGCAGCTCAGGGCTGCTGCCCCCGGGGGCCCCACGCCATCCTCCCGCAGGGTCTCAGCCGCGGAAATGCTGGGCTTTGTGGCTGAGCTAGGACGGCCATCGTGGGCCCAGCACCCCGAGAGGTGCGTGCTGGGCGGGACGGACTCGGTGGAGGCCAAGGCCAGGGTCGGGCTCTCAGGAGGGGCTAGTGTCCATCGGCAGCTGGGGGGCAGGGCCGTGCTTGGGGTCTCAGTCTCATGGAGGGGGACCACTCTGCCTGCAGGGCCCTCGGCCTCAAGGCTCAGCACTGGCCTGTGCCGAGCGCCCCAGCCAAGCCTCCATGCGTCTGAGCGGACTCTGTGCTGCGACTCTCCCCGGACGACAGTGGGGGCAAGGTAGCCACGAGCCCACCAGAGCTGAAAATGGCGGAGAGCACGAGCGGCCATCGGAGAGGTCGAGCCCCTGTGCCCCGTGCCGTGGGGGGCTGTGTGGGTGGGGCCCGTCCCCGTGAATGAATGACCAGCGGAGAGGGCGAGCCCCTGTGCCCCGTGCCATGGGGGGCTGTGTGGGTGGGGCCCATCCCCGTGAATGGCCAGCGGAGAGGGTGAGCCCCTGTGCCCCGTGCCGTGGGGGGCTGTGTGGGTGGGACCCATTCCCGTGAATGGCCAGCGGAGAGGGTGAGCCCCTGTGCCCCGTGCCGTGGGGGGCTGTGTGGGTGGGGCCTATCCCCGTGAATGGCCAGCTGAGAGGGTGAGCCCCTGTGCCCCATCCAGTGGGGGGAGGGGCTGTGCAGGTGGGGCCCGTCCCCCGTGAGTCTGCTTTCACCGGCCGTCACCCTTCCCTTTGCTGCGTGTCCTCGGCGGGTGGGCACAGGTTGTGTGTGCCAGTCACGTACCCGAGCTGGTTTCTGCAGGTACTTCACTTACGCCGACTTCCAGGGATAAACTGAAGTCCTGGGGTCCACTGAGGACAGTGTATTTTTCTTTTTTAGGTTTTTGCTATAGGACACATGTACTTGCTGAAGAGTGAGAGACAGAGAGAGGGCAAGTGAGAACTCACCCCCAGGAGGGATGGCCATACCACAATCCCTTCTCTTCCATTCTCCTCTCGGGATTTGGGGCACGTATGCACACACACCCAGCGTGATTTTCAAGCCTCTGGGCCTGGGACTCGAGCCACAGTTGGCCATGTGAGAGTCCAGCACCTTAGCCATCACACCACCCACTGGCCCCTGAGGGTGGTGCATCACCAAGCTGTCTCAGACCTCTGCTTCGTCCCACTGTCCGAGCTCTTCCTCCTACAGACAGTCACGGAGGCCAAGGTGTCCGGAGCCCAGCTGGCCGGAAGGGAGCAGCAGACAGACCCACGGCACCGGAGCTTGGCTTCTGAGACCAGGGTGGGGACAGGCACTGAGCGGGGACGAGACTTCGCTCACTGCTTGAGCTTTGTGGCTTGTTGGTCCAAATCCTCAACCACGGGTGGGGTGGAGTCACATTTCCGTCCTCACCAACAGACACGGAAGAAGGGAGGAGCGGCTTTTAGGAGAACTGGGTGACCTGGGCGCTCCTGGGCTAAGCCCAAGACGGTGAGGACGGGAGCCCCGGGCACTCCTGGGACCTGGGAGGGCAGAGACAGAGCTTGCATGATGGCCGTGCAGGCAGAATGCCCAGTTCCCCGAGGCGGCCGAGCTCGAAGGCCTTGGTACTTGGAACTGGGAGGGAGGGTGAAAGGAAGCCCTGAGCTGCTTGAACGCGTTTGCCCGGAGCCGAGCAGGGTGCCGGGTCCTGTGACAGGGTGAGTGACAGCAGAGAGAGAAATTCGTGGCACTAATCTGAGCTTGGGGAGGATGGAAAAGTGAGTTCATGTGACGCCCATCGATGTGCTGGGGGCTGAGACCCCCGTCCTGGGAAGGCCTGAGTGCCACCAGGGAGGGGCGGCCATCCCGGGCCTGAGAGACAGGAAGGGGAGCAGAGTGGGAAGGGCCAGCAGGCGGGGTGGCCCAGCGCCTGCTCCGGGTCCTCTCTGTCCGGGCCACAGCCCCGAGAGCAGCTGGGGGAGTTTACTGTCAGCCACGATCGAAGGGTTTGACCGAGTAATGAAGCACATGTGATCGGGGGTTTATGGAGCACTTTCAAAAACGGGACACCCTCATCCAGACGTGCTCGGGTACCTTCCCTTGTTCTCTCACACGAGTCTCCCTTTCCTCATGATAGAGCACTCCCGAGAGACAGAGGGGAGCACCCTCCAGTGTGGGCCACACCGCGGTCCCTCCCTCTGCCCCCATGTGGGCCACACTGCGGTCCCTCCCTCTGCCCCTAGTGTAGACCACACCGTGCAGTCCTTCCCCCTGTCCCCCAAGGTAGACCACACCGCGGTCCCTCCGTCCCCCAGTATAGACCACACTGCGGTCCCTCCCCGTCCCCAGCATGGACCAACCGTGGTCCCTCCCTCTGTCCCCAGTGTAGACCACACCGCGGTCCTCCCCCTATCCCCTAGTGTGGACCAACCGCGGTCCCTCCCTCTGTCCCCAGCCCTGGTGTGTTTGGGCTGCCCGGGGCCTTGAACTATGGCTGCTATGTGGGGTCTGGATTCTCCTGAGCAGAGATTTACCACCACCGGGGAGCCAGCCTTACTTTTACGTACTTAGTAAGACAAATTGCTCGAGAGACACTTTCTTATGAACAAAATCAAGGACCCCCCCAAAAAAATACATAAAGAAACCCCACCAAAACCTCAGTTCAGACCTCACGAAAACGCAGGCTACCTTGGCCAGTCAGGATGGAGTCCCGAGGCCCGCGGTTGTAGCCGGGCACCCTGAAAACGCCCACCTTGCTTACAAATGAGTCTGACATGTGTTGGGGCTGCCCGCAAACTCGCTAGCGTGAATGAGCCCTGCCTGGAATCATCAGGGGTCACCGCTGACGGCACGTGTGCGACGAAGCCTTCGCAGACGTCAGGGAGACGCTGCGAGTCAGCCCGCGCGAGAAGCCGCCGGCCCGACGCCCAGCGGAGCTCCAGGAGAGAGGCATTTGCGCCCGGCCGGTCGGTGAAGGAGCTGCTCGGCCTCGTGCGTCCCGGCTGCCGTGTGCACCACTCCTGTTCTAACGTGCCGAAGAGCTTGGTTTCACGGCCCGTTCGGAGGCTTACGAACGATAAGCATCTCATACTTTCGACATTTGCATTCATGCGTTGGCCGCACTTCAGCCACACACCTGCTCCCACGCGCCCGGGGACGCTCCCATCCCCACCCCGAGTAAGTAGCACCATCCTCTCCCGGGCGAAGCCCCTCGTGACGGAGTGGAGATGGCAGTGGCCTTCTCTCTTCTCTGCTACAGTTAAAAACCTGGTGAAATAACACATTTGATGAAGCCGATGACACCCAAGGGGGTGATGAATGGAATCTCGCACCGTGAAGAGGCCAGAAGGAAATGAGGAAGAGAGAGGGAAGTGAGATCCAGCCGCTGGCTGCGGGTGCTGTCCTTGGGCACAGGCTCTCCAGCCTCCCGAGGACACGCCAGCACAGATGCGTGTTAAATTAATGCGCTTCCACGGGCCTTTGAGGGGCTCCTCCGGCTTCAGGTTAACACTCTGTGCTACTGACTGACTATTTTTACGCTTGCCAACAATATCTCATCTTCTCACAAAGCAAGGTCTCCCTGAGTCGCTCTGCAGCGGTCTGCGCTCGGGGTCAGGTGACCCTCCCGCTCCCTGGCACAGAGCCAGCCCTGGCAGGTCCGCACAGCGGCCGTCCTGCCAACCTCCTCTCCACCATGCACGCATCGCCGCTGGGTTTCCAGTCTCCAGAGAGGAAGCCCAGCTTCAGGAGACACCATTATTAAACACCTGTTAGGCTTGAAGTGCAGCAAAGTTACTCTTCGGTTACGGTTAAAAAAATAAACGGCTGTCTTTAAACAAACCTCGAACTGAATGCGACTCTCACCGAGTGGCCTGGGGAGGCTCAGGGGCCCCTGACTCGGCCTCTGCGTGCACCCCTCACCATCCTCTCTGCAGGCCCTGTCTGCCCCGCAGGCGCCCAGTGGTTCATGAAGGGCGTCCTGACACAGCCTGGGAGGCGTTGCGTGTCCTAATAGCCCTGCCACCCCGCCCGTGCTGCGGCCGAGGGGTGGCTGTCACCGCCACTGACTGAGCATCACCTGACCGACACATCCTCTTAGCACAAAGCCCTCGCAGCAACTTCCACGCAAACTCCTCCGTGACGGTCTAAGCCCTCCCCGCCTGCTCGGGGACAACTCCCTGAGCAGCGTCACCTGGCCTCCGCCCACTCAGTCTGTGACCTTGTTTTCTGCCACGTAGACTCTGTCCCACGGCCCCGAGGTGGACCTGCAGGGCAGAACTTCCAGGCAGGTGGTCGCACGGAGCCAAGCTCTCACACACCCCAGCCTTCAGCTCCCCTACGCTCTGGCAGACCCCGGAGTCTTCGGACTTCTGGGGAGACACCGCAGGGGGCCGAGTGCGGCTGGCAGGTGTGCGGGCCATCACCGTGCAGCTCCCCATGTCTCTGCACCGAGCAGTCGAGGTATTTTACTCTCCTACGTGCACTACACACACACACACACACACACACACGCACGCGGCTGCTCACGCCCCCGGGGCAGGTGACACGGCACGCGCCCACGGCATGGCGCACACGCATCTGCGCCCGCCCCTCGCAGCCCGCCTCCAGAGCCCCCAGGACAACTTTGGGAACGTCCTCTTCCTGCCTGTGCCCTACGTCTGCGCTGGCCCAGGGACGTGCTTTCACACTGCACCCTTTTCTAGATGGGGCTGCTCAAGTCAGGGCTGACCCGTGCTCAGGCGTCAAGCTTGGCTTCCTCGCATTTAGGCAGTGAGGGCCGGCAGGGCAGCCGCCAATGGGCAGCCGACAGCAGGAGGTCGCTGGGCAGTGAGGGCCGGCGGGGCAGCCGACAACGGGCAGCCGACAGCAGGAGGCCGCTGGGCAGTGAGGGCCGGCGGGGCAGCCGACAACGGGCAGCCGACAGCAGGAGGCCGCTGGGCAGTGAGGGCCGGCGGGGCAGCCGACAACGGGCAGCCGACAGCAGGAGGCCGCTGGGCAGTGAGGGCCGACCGGGCAGCCGACAACGGGGCAGCCGACAGCAGGAGGCCGCTGGGCAGTGAGGGCCGACCGGGCAGCCGACAACGGGGCAGCCGACAGCAGGAGGCCGCTGGGCAGTGAGGGCCGACCGGGCAGCCGACAACGGGGCAGCCGACAGCAGGAGGCCGCCGGGAAGCAGCTGCCGGAGGCGGGGCAGGCAGACACTTTCCGTCTTCCATCCGGTCCCCCCGGTGGCAAGACGGCCACGTCTGGGACAAGGAGACTTGAGGCGCGTGATGGAGAGACGGGCAGCGAGGGCTCCCAGGAGCGGGGCTCCACCCGCGAGGCTCCGCAGCCCTCAAAGGAGGCTGCAGTGCTCCCCGCTACTTTTGGGGTTTTGGTTTGTTTGTTTGTTTTGGTCCCGTAACACCTTCAGCTCCATGGTGAGCACACAAAGACATTGGCTCTGCCTCGGACCCCTTCCTGCCCCTTCGTGCCCAGCGACGTGAGAGCAGCCATCCCGCAGACGCAGCCTGGGGATCCTGGGTTTGTAGAGCCGAGCAGCGGGGGACGCGTTCATCAGAAACGGAGAAAAACACTGCTCGCACCTGCCGCGTGACCGTGGGACGGCCTCCGTCCCCTCCCTCGCCGGGCTGCCCCTGGCCGGGAACGTAGCTCACACACGTGGCTGTGGTCGTGTTCTCAAGACCGAGAAGGAAAAGTCGGGAAGTCCAGAGAAGCCAAAGAAGCAGCACTAAAGACGGGAGGCTCTGCCGCGCTCAGCAGGCCCGTCCTTCACGGTCCACGCCAAAGCCATGCCCCGTGCAGGGCTAGTAGCAGGCAGGGCTGTGGGGGCGCGTACATCCGGAGAGCCGGACGGAGCGAGCGCCTCCCCTCCCTCTGTCACTGAGGACAGAGATGGCGCCTTTGGCAGGACCACACCTGCTGGTGCCCCGATCCTGCACTTCCGGCCTTGAAAGCCGCAGGAAATGAACCTCCGTGTCTAAATCACCCAGGCTGCGTAGTCTCAGCTCTGCCGCTCCGGCAGCACAGACAGACAGACAGGCAGGGGCCGGCGTCGCGCCTCCCATCCATCTGTCCCCACCTGGGAACAGGCAGCAGAGTGGGGAGCAGGGGTGCAGGGGCTGCTGACGGTGATGGCTGCCGCTGTCTCGGGGTCTGCTCTGCAGCGCCCCTGCCCCACCCGCCCTCCAGGCCCTCACTTGACCTCTCTACCCCTTGCTGCAATCCTGTTAGAGGGACGTTGTGCAAACTTGGAAGAGCAGCCGTGGGGCGCTCCGAGGGCGGGTCCGTGCTAGCCGCAGAGAACGCAGCGCAGGCCGCAGGCTGGGGTCTGCACCCTTCTTTCTCCGAGCTGCCTCTTGCTGTGGGTCCGGAAGGAATAGCGGCCACCTGGGTCCCAGCACCGACACCTAGGCTGTCCCGGCCAGAAAGCAGCGCATGTTTCCGGCGTAGTGACCAGGAACAGTGATGCACACCCGCAAGTGAGACTGCAGAGCAGGTTAGAGGGCCCGGCCCTGGGCATGAAGCTCTGGCACCCAGATTAAGAAAGCAATCCTGGGACCAGCAGGTGGCGTAATGGTTATGTTGCTGGACTACCACGCAGTCGACCTCAGTTCAAATCCTATACCCAGTGGTTTAAAACTCACACTGGGCACGTGTGCATGCATGCCCAAGTTCCTGAGAGGATATTGGAGGAGAAGGGATTGTGGCGTGACCATTCTCCCTGAGGGATGATTTCTCACTTTCTGTCTCTGTCTCTCTCTGTCTCAATGGTGAGCACATGTACCTGATAGGAAAAATCTCTTTAAAAAAAGAAAACAGAGAAAGCAATCCCAGGGCCAGCCCCACAACCTACTGGAACAGAGAGCCAGATCCCACATGGCCAACTATGGTTCAAATCCTGGCCCTGGCTGCTTGTTGACAAGCACACCAGGCACTTGTGTGTGCATGCCCAAATCCTGACAGAATGAGAGGAGGAGAAAAGATTGTGGGCAACCACCCTCCACTGGGAGGTGCTTTGTCCTCTTTCTCTGTCTGACTCTGGCAAGTGCACGCCTCCCCCGACCCCGGCAGTTAAAACCAGTAAGAAAGAAAGCAGTCCTGGGACCAGAAGTTGGTGTAATGGCTATGTTGCTGGACTCCCATGTAGTCGACCGTGGTTCGAGTTCCAGACCCGGTGGCTTAAATTCATGCCGGGAGTGTGTGCATGCGTTCCCAAGATCCTGAGAGGAGAATGGAGGAGAAGGGATTGCGGTGTGGCCATCCCCCCTGGGGGGTGATTTCTCACTTTCTATCTCTCTTTCTGGTGAACGCACATGCCCAATAGCAAAAAAACTCTCCAAAAAAAAGAAAGAACGCAAGCAAGCAGACGTGTTAGCATGGCCCCACATCTACCAGCTGTGTTGGTCAACAGCGCCCAGTCTGATACAGCTTCTCTGGCCACTGGCACTTTGAAGAATTTGAGAATACAGGGCAATTTTTAAGTTTATTTATGTTTGGAAAGGCAGACAGAGGGCGAGAGAGACAGGAGCCCTGGACAGGCTCTCACGTGCCACGGTCCTTCTCCCAGCCGGGCAGGTTGGGAGCGCGTGTGGGTGTCCAGTGTGTCCCAGTTGACCCAGGACCTGAGCCAGGGTTTCCCCTGGGCTCTAGCACCCCCAGCGACACACCTGTGCCACCTTGGCAGGGCAGGAATTTTACCGGGCTATGTGAGTTTTGCTTGGATTCCAAGTGAACATCACACGCACGGCCCTAGGCGGGGCGGAGTGGACTGGTGCCGGTGCCGAGAGCCCATGGGCCGTGGGAGATGCTCCAGGGCGCGGGGTCAGCACAGACCAGTCTTCATGTGAGCACACCTTTCGATGAAGTCTGGACTCACCCATTGCTGGCCTTGCACCACGAGGGGACCACGCGGATCCCCCATGACCAAAGACCACGCAGGAGCACAGGGCAAGCAGGAGGGCCCCCAGACAGTTTTTCTTGTACCCACAAAAATGCCACATGACATATTTAAAATTCCAAGTTGTAGGTTTTGGAAATGCAAGAGAAAGATCTTAAAGCTCTACTATCTGAAAGCCAAGGACGGGAGCAAGGCTGGGAGACTTACTGGGTGAAGCTCCCGCATCTGGGAGCATCTGGTCCAGGACACCCTAACAGCACACGGGTGATCGGGCCAGGGCCGTGACCACGGGAGAGGCCGCGGGGGCTGGAGCTCAGGGACAGGGAGGAAGGGACACTGCCCCAGGAGGTGGCCAAGCTGCAATCCCTTCCCCTCCTTTCTCCTCTCGGGAGTGTGGGCACACATGCCTGGTATGATTTTCAAGCTGCCTGCTCTGGGACTCCAGCCATGTGGGGGACCAACACCTTACCACCGCACCACCAGCTGGCCTGGTTAGTTGTCTGATTTTAAAGTGTGCATTTCTGAGCTTTTAAAATAAAAACATAGCCATGCTCTGAACACATTCACAACTCACCAGGGAGTGAGTTTCCTGGTCCTGCAGGGACAGTATCAGTGGCCACTGAGAAGCCACGTCGCGGACACCTGCCAATGTCAGCCTGCAGGGCTCGGCCCCCAGAGTCCTCAGGGCAGGCTGGGCTCCTAACCGCATGGCAGGGCCTGTGCTGTGGTCTACACGGAGGAGTGCTTTCTAGTTGGAGCACTTTCAGACCGCGACTTTCCTACCGCCGGATGTGACAAGCAGAGCCGCCAGCTGGTCTGTACCACCGTCCCCTGCTGAAGCCTGTCCCCCTCCCTGACACTGAGCGAGGGCCTTCGCGGGCTGGCTAAGCCCACGGCCTGGTGAGGTCACATCCTGAGCAGCCGGGCCTTCCGTGAGGCTTACCTGCACGCCACACCTCGTCTGACTGCCGGCGGTGTGCCCTGTCTCCCTCGACCCTGCGAGGGCCTGCTGTCCCTCCGCACCGTGTCTGTGGAGCTGGTGGGGCCAGGCAGCCCACTGGCTTCAGAGGAACTCCGGGCCGGTCACTCCGCGAGGACAGAGGCAGTGCAGACTTGGCCTCACGATTTCTTAGTTCTAGAAAATTCGCTTCCCGCAGATCAAATGCCTCTGGAATGCTGCTCATGAAGCCAAAAATTCCACTCACTTCCTGGACCCGACTGGATCCTGGTGCAGTCGGCGGTCACAGCCCCGCTGCTTTCACGAGCCTGGGTATGATGTTACCGGATTGCGAGCTTATCTGTGAAGGGTCTGATCAGAGCCCTATACAACGTGAGCCCTATGTCTCAGGAGTAGGGTGTGTGCACGTGTGTGTGTGCGTGTGTGTGTGCACGTGGGGGGGCAGGAGTGGGAGGGCAGCGGCACAGAAAAGTCCCCAGGAACAACACTGAGAGGGTATTTCTTTAATATCCCCAGTCACCCCACCTGGCTGCAAGCCCGTCACCAAATATTTGAAAAGAGTGGATCTTGTAGTCTAGCCTCACAGGACACAGAGAATTCAAACAGCTGAGCGGACAGAAAGCAGGAGGCACCGAAAGGAACCCCTAATTAGTTAGTACAAAACATGCTGAATCCAATTATGCGGATCCTCAATTCGTAGCCAGTGTTCTTTCCGAACAGCCGAGAACAAACACGTCTTTAAATCGATACTGCGTAAGCGAGTTCGCGCTCCAGCCAGCCTTCCACGGGCCCAGAACGGGCCGGAGGAGCCCGCAGAAAGTGCTGACAGTGTCCGGGCCAAGGTTCGCTGCTCTAGTTTTCTAATTTTCTCAACCCCCAAGAGATTGATGAAGGAATCAGAGTTGGTCGTTAGCATACGACTGGCTAAAATCTATCGATTGTTAACTCTGTGGAATATTCCATTTTCATGACGCTCTGCGCAGCTGTATCCGGTACGGTGCCAGGCCTGGGCGCCCACTCGGCCAGGACTCCGCATTAGAATGAGAGCACGCCCAGAGGGGGACGGGGCGGGGTGCTTTTTGGCTGCCAGCCACTGTCACAAACCTAGGACTCTTCCTTCTGAGTTCCAGTGGAGTATTTTTAGAAAGTAGCAGAGTAGTTAATCCTCAATAATTAGACTTTCCCCAGAAGGACAAACTCATTTAGATGACTGTCAACTTAACCCAGTCCCTCAACTGTTCTGTTCAGTGTTTTATTATGATACTTTAAACAACTTAGTAGAAATGAGACAATTAAGATAAAAACGTCAAAGCTGTCTTTATCTAAATCTCTGAAGGCTGCTCGATATTCAGAAATTGTGTTACATGCAGAGAAGCAGGCACAAAATATATACATTTGGTCAGCCCTGTCGATGGCGGCAGGCTCCTCCAGGATCTGAACTGGGGCGGAGGAGACGGTGACAAGGCTGAAGGCTGGCGCTGCCACCTTGGCCGGTCGTCTATTGGTGGAACTGCTGCCAATGCTTGGTGTGTGTCTACACACTCACACACACATTCACACGTATGCTCATATGTGCACACACATGCACACTCGGACACACATATCCACGGGGCTTGGGATGAGAGAGAAAAGCAGAGCAGATGGGCTGCCCCACGCCCGGCGGTGCCCATGGAGCATGGGGCCTCGAAGGCCCGTGCGTGGGCTTGTGGCTGAGACACGGGAGCCCCTTCCCAGTCATGGCCGAGCCCTGGCGGTGTCACAGTCCCTTCTCCTCCATTCAGGATCCTGGGCATGCACACGCACATGCCTGGTGTGAGGGTTTTTTTTTTTTTTTTTTTTTTGAGAGGTTTTTGCTATAGGGCGTGCACTTGCCAGACAGAGAGAGACAAGGAGACAGAAAGCGAGAAATCACCCCCCAGGGGGGATGGCCATGCTGCAATCCCTTCTCCTCCATTCTCCTCTCGGGATCTTGGGCACGCACACACACGCGCCCAGCATGAGTTTTTTAAGCCACCGGGTCCGGGACGCGAACCGCGGTAGACTACGTGGGAGTCCAGCGACATAGCCATTGTGTTAATTGCTGGTCCCATGTGTGAGTTAAGCAGCCGGGTCCGAGATTTGAATGGCAGTCTGCTACGTGGAAGTCCAGTGACATAACGATTATGTCATCCACTTGTTCCGGCACCTGCAAGTTCTAAAGACTCTTGGAAACCTTGGTTATTATGGAAATAGTGAAAACACAACGGCGAAAATGGCTGCTATTCCAGACGCTGCAGAGGGAAAGCCCTGAGAAAGACGGCCACCGGGTGGCCTTGGTCTTCTGGAAAGCCCATGGTTTAGACGGCCATTGGGAGGAGTCCTGATTCTCCCAGGGAGGGTCAGGGAAGAGTCGACCCCTCCTCTCCCGGCCCCTCCAGCCTCCTGGCCACGGCACTCCAGAGGACACGGGGGACTGGGAAGTCACCAACTGCCCTGTCTTCCCACCTCCTCTGGAGGGTGCAGGCACAGCGAGGGCTTAGCGGCGTGAACTCTCTGTCTCTGCCTGCCCAGCGTGTCCTTACTGAAGAGCCTGCAGAGCCCGGCCAGGCCTCCATGTACCACGCTCCTGCTGTCGACCGCACGCTCCGTCCAGGGGCCGGCCTGGCTCCCCAAGGGCTCAGGGGACGTGTTATCTGCACGAGCAGCAGCCCGTCCAGGCAGATTGCCACCCGGCCATCACACAGTACCGTCGGTGTCACTGTCCACTTGTGTGTGACAGCCGCTGGGACCCAGGGTGCCGCCTTGACCCTGCGAGGGCTCAGAAAGCAAAGAGCAGCGAGGCCCTGAGCTAAGTATGCTGCAGGACAGGGAGCGGTTCCGTCAGGGGCTCAGAACTGCTGCTTCCGTAGCCCACCCTGGCTTCTGTTCAGCCGTGGGACTGGAATGTGGAGGGGTCTCTGTAGCCTACCAAGCATTGGTGTGGACCCTGACATACCCTGGGGGTCACGAGGACAGGGGACTCCCGGAGAACACGACCTGGGATCAGAGAGACTCTGGCTCATGGGAAACACACGTCTGTCAGAAATGGGGACCTTCAACAGCCTTCCAAGAAGTGTCGAGGGCTCGCTGACTGTCTCGGTTCTGTCCCGAGGTGAGAGACAAGGTCCGGCCAGTGTCTGGACCAAGCATTAGGCGAAGTATAAACCGTCCCTTAGCTTTCTCGAAAAAAGACAGAAGAGCAAGTGAAACAGGTGAGACCGTGAAAGAGGCAACCCAAGGGGTGTCCTGTCACCAACGCACTGGCGACATCCTGAGCCCTCAGACTGTCTAGACGGGGACCCTCCTGTCACTGGGTCGATCAGCATACCAGAGAAAGCCGTTCACTGCCGACTCCGGCAATGGCCCACGTCCTAAATGGGCTTGGGAACTAAATTCACTTCTTCCGTCCATTTTAGTGTGAGTCACGTCAAAGCCGAGCTCTGGCCGCCTGTGGATGTCCTGTGGGAACCCGGAAAGCACAAGTTCCCGACCCTGACCCTCACCCTGACCCTAGGGGGTTACGGCCGTGGCCCTGTGGGAGCCCGCTGGTGGAGTTCCAGGAGCAGAGAGAATTCAGGGAGAAGGAAACCGTCCCGACAGCCAGGTACAGAGCTGGGCAGAGGCTCAGGGTGACCAGGGCAAGGCAGGGCCGAGGAGGCTGGCAGGGGCAGAGAGGGCCCAGGGCCCAGAGTGCCGGGGCTGGCTGGACGGAGGCTGCCTGCAGCCATGTGTGCTCCCGAAGGACCCCGTGGGTGCCCGGCTGTCCCTGTTTGCCTGGGGTTCTTGCAGCATTGGCACAGGAAGGCCACCTCCCAGAAGCCCCTCAGTCCTGTGCACACCGGGGAGGTGGACAGGGAAGGGCCCTGCTCGTGTCCCCTGTCCCGTGTCCCGTGTCCGCCCGTCCCAGTGCTGCCACTGTGTCTGATGCTCGCCCCGTCTGTCTCTGAACCGAGGCTGGGTGGCACCGGCAAAAGTAGGCTGGGCAATCGCGGGCGTGCCGTGTGGATATGGAGGCCGTGCCCGGGCGCTCAGACAATACTCGTGAGTGTGCCCTGCAAGCCCAGGCCTCCGGCCATCCGGAAGGACCTCTGGTCATCTGGTCACTACCCCCTGCCCTGTGCGGGCATCCCTAACGTGTCCCTAAGGGACAGAGGTGCCCAGGGACCTCTGGAGCCCGCGAGGCGTCCACGGTGGGAGGACAGGAGGAAGGCCCAGTGTCTGCTCAGCTTTCCTGCGGCCTCGCAGGCCTCGCAGGCTACGACGCTTGGAGCTGCCTCCCTGGGAACCGGGACGGCGGGCAGCCTCTGCCCTCCGTCCAGACACCTGGGGAGTCCTTACAGGTCACTCCCAGGTCCACAGGGCCCAGGTGGGTCGTCAAGGCTCTCCAGAGAAATCAAGCCCATGGGCCGTTTATCGAAGGGAAGTCTGCTTTAAGGACCTGCCCTGCACAGGTGTGGGCTGACAAGGCCGAGAGCCATCGGGCAGGCAGGCTGGCAGGCGGGGACCCAGGCTGGAGCTGGTGCGCTGGGCTTGAGGAACGATTTTCTCTTCTGGAGAGCTCAGTGATGTCCCGGACGGTGCGGGTCGAACCTCACTCAAGAGGTAGCCCCGTACAGCCGGACTCGGAGAGAGCACATACTGATGTGGGCTAGGAAGCTGTGCTCGCCTCCCTGGCCCGCCTGGAATCAACCTGTTCCAAACTCGGCTTCCAGAAGCCCTAGCAGCTGCAGGCCAACTGCCCGTCCAGGCACATCTCTGCAAATACAGAGAGGCCGCAGCTCCGGAAGGTCCGTGGTCCGAGGAGCTTTGAGAGCGGCTGAGTGAGTGGAAAGCCAACGCCTGGTACGGGGACCACTGTGAGCCACTGCGTTGTCTGGCAACTGCAGGGGCTTTGGCCAGCGGGCGCTCCCAGGGTGCCGCGTTGCGAGGCAGGGAGGGGAGCGGCGGGCGGGCTCCGCTTGCCTCAGCCATGCTGGAGAGAGCGGGTTTGTTTGCATAGCATCAGGCTTGGGGTGGTGAGCCAACAGTCCTGCATCTCCTTTATCTGTGGGTGTCCACACGACGCCCACGCCAGGCACTGAGAAGCCCCAGAGTTGTTTGTTTTAGCTGAGCAAACAGTGATTTCCATTAGGAACCTCATTCAACTCTCCCGGAACCCTGGAAAAGGCACATGCGAAGCACGCTCTGTCTTCACGGCTGCCGTGAGCAGAGGACAGGTCCTTCTGATAAGGGTGGTCTGGGCGGGCACCGACTGCGCCGCTCACCTGGCAGGGCGTCACAAAGACGCGGGTATCAGGTACACAGAAAGGCGCAGGGCAGGCACGCGAAGACAGGAGGAGGGACAGGCAAGGCGGACGATTAACGGAGCTGCTTTTCTGAAGAGGACTGAGAGCAATTTTAACTCTTACACAGCCTACGTACTAGTTCACTAAAATTGAACATGTACTCCAAATTTAGGAAACCATTACGGGTAGTACAGCTACCTCATAGCTCATTTTTGCTTTATTATATAATGTGGTTAATCATTTATTTATACAGTTCTGTTTTATCCAGTTTTTGTCAATATCTAGTTCAAAAAACTATAAACAGCAGAAATTGAGAAGTGCCTGGCTATTCACTTTGTTTTAATAGAAGTTTTAAGCCCTTCAGGTTAATTCAGTGCTTATGGTATCAAAACTATGAATTGCTGGGACCAGCAGTTGGTGTAATGACTATGTCGCTGGACTCCCATGTAGTCGACCGTGGTTCGAGTCCCGGACCCGGCGGCTTGAACTCACGCCGGGCGCGTGTGCATGCGTGCCCAAGATCCCGAGAGGAGAATGGAGGAGAAGGGATTGCGGCGTGACCATCCCCCCTGGGGGGATGATTTCTCACTTTCTGTCTCTCTGTCTCTCTCTGTCTGTTTGGCAAGCACACATGCCCTATAGTAAAAACCTCTCCAAAAATAAAAAACAAAACAAAACAAAAAGCTATGAACTGCAGCACGAAGTACAATTCCATCTTGGAAGAAATGTGATGTGAGTTGCCGACGCTTGCCCGACGACGCCGGTGCTCAGGAGCGGATGCGCGCGCCGCTGCTCGGTCCGGGAGCGAGTCGGCGCTGGCCACACCAGCGGCGGCCGTGCGTGGCTGTGTGCGGGGCTGTGAGGCCAGCTGGGTTTCCCATACAGCAAGGCGCCGCTTTGCAAGGACACGCCAGGCTAGTGCTGCAGCGCTCCTTCGGAAGGGGCTGTTTCACAGTCAATATTCCCGACCGAAACGATTTAAGAAGCCCTCCCGCTGCTCCACTTGGCCTCATGTTTCATCTTTTAACTGTTCAAAAGGTTAGCACGTTTTACTCTACGTAAAGCCAGTATTTGTTCTAGTGTAAATATTACCCAGGGTGCTTTGGGGTGCACTAGTGCTCGGAAGATGCCGCTTCGAGGACAATTAGCCCAAGTGTGCTTGAAACCCGGCCACAGACACGCAGGGCCCGAGGCTCACTTGTCCTCACAGCTTGCCCTAAAGAACAATAACACTTACCCCTCAACAGCGCTTCGGTGCCAGGAATGGAACTCGCGAGTCTGACGTCGTCTGTTGCGGGAATGCTCGTTTCCACGCTGGTCCATTTGGCAAGGCGGTCTCAGTGCCCGATATTACGGAGATGAGCAGGAATCTGGAAGCTCGCTGAAGCGCAGTTTAAAAGCCTCATGGCAGCTCTTTTTTCTCCTTCCTTTTCATTTCATAAACGCAATTGCGGAGGGATAACGAGCTCTCGGAGCAGCGGTGGCAGAGGCATGGTGGCCACGGGGCAAGGTGGCACTGGAGGCTGCCGATGGCGCAGAGCACCATCCAGAGCACACTGAGGTCAAACGCGTTTGCTTGTCCCAAGTCACGTATGTGCAGAACAGCTGTGAGTGCTTTGTCCTCACAAGGCACGTGTGCACACCTGCAGCCTGGCACGCAGGTACAGACCTGTGCTCGTAGCCGGCTCCGCTGCAGCTGCGATGACGCTCCTCTTTCCCGACCCGCACGCAGCCTGGGGACCCCGCAGGCGGCCAGGGCAGGTGCCGCGCTCTGGCTCCCCAGCCCGAGCAGCATCCTGCCAAGTCGCTTCCCGTACGGATCCCTGCCGGGCTCCGTGGGACCTGCGACCAAGGAGTTCTCATCAGCGAAATGTCTTTTGCTTTTCTTGCTTCACTTATTGCAAAATAAAATGAAGGAATTTTGGCTCAGAATGTAGGTTTTATCAAACTGCTCCCATTTGATTCAGTAATAACCAAGTAATCCACGAGACAAGCCAAAAATGTAGTTCTGTTGAAATCACATAGAGCATGAAACCGCCAGGTCCCAGGGGCCAGGTTTCCGTCCCCTGTGCTGTTCCCTGCGGGGGCGTGGCTGCCCTGCAGAAGTGGGCTGGGGAGGCCGCGCGCTTCACAATCGAGCCCTATGGAGGGCGAGTCGCAAGGGCCCCTCCCTCTGCCCGGTCAGGACCGGGCACAGGGCACCTGGGCGGGGCTGCCACACAGCACCTGGAGAACGTGGCTGGTGCCTTCCGTCAGGACGGGGTCTGTCTTCCGGGCAGTGCCCGTCGTACCCCCGAGGGTGTCGCGGGCAGTCTTCTTGCTTTCATGTGTCAAGGGTCACAGGGAGAAGGTCGCTCCTGGACTACGAGGGCAGCTTGCCAGGAAGTGGGACTTCTCCTCAGGGTCCTGCGAGAGGCCAGGAGACCCATTTCTAGTTTTGAGGTTTTTGTGATCAGTTCCAACAATTTGTATGGATTGATGTCTCATGACTTTCCGTACGTAGTAGAGTTTTCCAAAGTATAAAGGAAAAAAATTACTTATATGAAAATATTATTTGTTATTATATACTTTTTTGATATTATTTGAATAGAATAAAATTCCTTTTGTCTTACAATTATCATTCGGGGCCTTTGAATCCCTTTATAAAACCTAAGATGAAAGTCAGGATCGTAACGACTTCTTCCTCACGTCTTCCAGTGTTTCATATTCCAGCACTCGAGGAAACTTTCATCCCTACTCATTAGTTATTTCCAAACACGATCTTCAACATCACTAAGAAGAAAAGTAGAGGAATCCTGAGGTTTCCTGGAAGGGTGATAATTAATTAAGTCAACTGTTATTACCTCATTATTCTTTGTTTCCTCTTTCACGTCACTCAGAGCACCGAACCACCTTCCCCGAGATATCAGAAGGAACACTTTCTTTGTAGCTCATTTTTAGTTTCATTGAACATGTTTAAAAATGTGGAAGTTTTCAGGGTGTGCTCATAATGACAAGAGAAAAAAACGAAAGTAGAAGGTTATCAGACAGTCGGAAGGTTAGCAGAAAGACACCCTACTGCGAGGGGGTGATTGTCCTGGAAGCTTGGTCCCCAGTGTAATGGCTTTGGGAAGAGGTGAGACCTTACAAGGTGGGGCCAATGGGAAAGCCTCATCCAGGCGACTGGGGCTGTGGGGACAGAGGAAGTGGGGAGCTCTGTTTCTTCTCCCCACACACAGACGCACCTCCCACTCTGACGCCGTGGCCACTCTGTCCCGCAGCTCCAAGGCCAGCCTGCTGGCAACCCCAGTCCTGTGCGTTTCTGCTGAGCAGCATGAAGGACTGAGACACAGACACCAGCCTTGGTTCAAAGCTGACAGCGAGGTGTGACAGAGGTAAAGTCTCAGCCATGGTCTTCAGATGTCTTACGTGTGTTTTTCCAAACGTGGGGACCACGTGTCAGTAAAATGGTCCTGGGGCAGAGAGGACATGAGGTGCTCGTGCCCACGTCCTCTTCCGGTGGGGCACCTCCTTCACGTAGCCAACTAACCACGGTCTGCGCCGTCCTGCTTTGCAGATGGACGTGGCAGTGTTCTTCCAACGCCTAAGATTCTTGTGCACCAAGATCTATTTCACGTATGGCTTCAATGATCTTTTTATTTATTTTTGCTATAGAGCACGTTTATTCACTGGAGAGGGGAAATCGAAGAAGTGGGAAAGCGCTGGGCTCAAACACGCAACAAGTCGTGTGGGATGCAACCACCCCGACCGCCACACCACCTGGCCGGCCCTTTAACATGGTTCTTAAGTGAACAAAAATTAGCCTTGAGCACAAAGTGATTATACAGAAATAGATGATGTAAAACTTTGGGTGTTTCCCTTTTAATTAGCGGTTAAAAGGATCTGCAATTGTGGTACAATGAAAACAGCTGCCTTTTCTCTTCAAAACACTTTCTCAAAAGTTTCAAAAATTATTTAAGTCTTGTGTTTTGAAAATGCAAGACAACAAACAAAACTTGAAGTATTGAAAACCTAAAAACTATCAGAGAAGTATTTGGATGCTGGAATCAATTTTTATCAGGAATTTATGTTTCAGGCTCACAGAAAGAAATTTCTGAGCGCAGAATATTCAGAAGGCTTGGCCTAGTTTGCATCGAGACCTTCAAGCTTAAAAAACTTGAAATGTAAATTTGGGTTTACCAGGTTAAATTCTTAAAAATTGCTCATGAATTTACCTAGCATTCTTTATTCTTACGTAAATGACTTATGAAATGACTCGAGATTTATATAAGAAAAGAGTAAGGTCTGGGTGCCCAGGAGAAGCGGTGGGACTGTTTCCCATGGTGTCCTGAGCAGTCGGCCGGGTTCTCCGGAGAGGAAGCAGCAGCTGGGAAGAGGTTTACTGTGAGGACTTGGTGCACGTGAACCTGGCGGCTGAGAAGGCCCGGGGTCTGCAGCTGGTGACCTGAACGCCCTGGAGAGGACACGGCCCCCGTGATCTGAGTCTGCCGCCTGAGACCCGGGAGAGCCGCTGGGGTAAGTCCCAGTCAGATCCCGCGCGACAAGTGGAGGAAGGTCATTGTCCTCGGGCAGCCTTTTTTTAAAACTAATGGAACCCTCCTGTGTCTTCCCCTAGGTTGGAAGGCAAATACGTGGGTCTACACGGGATCTAAGGGTGGGCAAGAAGGGCGAGGCTCTGTAACCCTGGCCCCACCCTCCCCTTTTCTTCCTTCTCTCAATCTTTCCATCTCAAAGAATCGTTAAATAAAGGAGGAAAAGCACTGCCTACACAGCAAGTACTTGCACGTGAAACTGTTTTATCCAATGTGACGCAGGGTTACAAACAAATTTAAACAGAAGAAACCCTGAGTAGATATTTAAAAGCTCAGTACAACCTTCCCTCACTGTAAGTTTGATTGTCTCATATTTTCTGCTGGGGAAAATGCAATCTATTTCTTCGTCCTTTTTTCCAATTTATATACCTACAACATTACTCGCTGTATAAAAGTCGGTGACAGAGAGAAAGTCTGAGTTGTTACAAGGAGCGGAATCTGACCGCCACAGTTCGGTCTAAGCGCAGGCCAGCGTGCTCATGGTTCAGAACACGCCCGCTGCACACCATCTGTTAGCCCAGGCCCCGGGACGTGGCCTTCCTTGGGAACTGGGTCTGTACAGAAGTGCTGAGCTAGGGGGCTCCTGCTGGATGGAGGGTGCCCTCTGAGGAGTCCCGAGAACTCGGGACGGGAGACGCCCAGGGAACGCAGGCAGAGGCCGACCGACCCGTGACCGCCAGTGACACCAGAGCTGAAGGGGCCTCTGCAGGGGGAAGCCTGCCGCCCCTCGGTGTTGGACTGCCCGTCCAGAACCGTGCCAGAGAAAGCGGCTGTGGGTTTCAGGCCTGGGTTTGTGGGAGCCCCGGGAAATGCAGGGGCCCACTGACCCCACGGGGCAGCCATCCCGCGGGCCCCTTGGAGAGGCAGCCAGGACACAGCTCCCTCTGTTCCCCGTGGCCACGTGGACAGCACAGTGTGGGTTCGTGAGGCCCCACAGCCAGACGGGCCACGTGGTGGCTTTAGGACCCATGTCCCTTAGTGCTCGCGGGAGCAGACAGCGGGCTTGGCGGCCATGAGCCGGAGTGGAGGCGGGGGATCCCTCCTGCTGAGCGGGTCCTGTGCTTCCTGGGACCTGGCGTCCACCGGGCACTGTCCAGGTCCCAGCAACCCACACACATGGCAGCCTGGCCCAGTCTCCCTGAGCTCTTCTTGCTTGGGCAATGGGTGAAGCCCCCGCCCCCCGTTGGGCACCGCAGGGGCAGCAGTGAGGTGCGACCCCAGAGGGGCCAGGAAGGGCTGATGTGGCCCACAGGGGCTGTTTCTTGCCTGCTCCACAGACACCAGAGGGCCCCGTGCACAGGCAGCGCCCCCCCAGGTCTGGACTGCTTAACTGCAACTTCAGCTCCAGGCCGGGGTATCCATAGCCCGGCCGGTCCCCCCAGTGCTGTTTCCCTTCTCTTTGTAAGACTCGGTTGTAGGGAAGATCGATGCTGCCCGTCTCCGCTCCCCCCAGGGTGGTAATTTGCTGCCTGCTCTTAGCACTGCCCTGAAATTGCTGGAGGGGCGACTTAGCAGACTAAGCCCCCAACTTTGTACGGCAAGAGCAGGGCTCTTCAGAGCCACAGGGCGGATCCTGGCAGGGTCGCTGCATGATTCCCACCTGGAACCCGGGCTGCAGTGTGGGGGCTCTGCAGGGGCGGCTGCTGCAGCTGCAGCCGTAGGGGAGGGGAGAAGGGGCTGCAGAGTCCCACAGAGGCCTCAGGCCTGACAGGCAAGGAGCCGGATGCCGCACCAGGGCTGGGTGCCAGCTCTCAGCCGTGAAGCTGCCAGAGGCTTCAGAAAGTTCTCTAGGAGCCTGAGACAAGTGGGCAGCACAAGCTTTAACCAGGCTTGTTTTATTTACCGACATATTTAAGAGACCGAGTCTCTAGTACACAAGCCGCTAGTGCAGACCCCTCCCAGTGCATAGCACCCACCCCAGCCCTGGGGTTGACCCACGCCTTCCCATGAGGCCCTGGGGAGCACACGAGGGTGAGTGGGCATGCCGCGCCATGCAGTGGCCAATCAGTGCTCATCACACTTAAAATACCATGCCATACGCGTTCAGGAGTAGCGACGCTTATGTTTTTATAAAATTATTTATTTTATTTATTATTATTATGTTTAAACTTGCTGTAGGGCACATACACTTACCAAAGAGAGAGGGAAAGTGAGAAAGCAAGCCGCCAGGTCCTGTCCCAAACCATGGTCAGCTACGTGGGAGTCCAGTGCCCCAACCGCTGGTCCACCTGCTGGCCCCGGAGCAATCTCTAGGTCGATGTTCAGGATCGGAAGCCATGACCCACAGACTGGTTACACTCCCGTGGATTTTCCTGTATGTAGCTAGTATTCTTGATTTTACTGCCTGGCTTATCGAAAGTCGCTCACTGTTGGTTATAGTTATAATGGAGTTAGTTTATAGACAAAAGTTTATATTCGTGTCTCCTGTTATAAATAAATATTATACAAACAGACCACTTTCTTTTTTATCAGTCTTTAAAATAATTACAGAATAATTTGCTCCCAAAGACAGCACGTTTTCCACGGACTATATTAAACATAAATACCACGTGTGTTACTCTGAGATGGACACATACCTGACATGGGGACATTTTGATCTGAAGAAGGACCTGCTCTGCTGAGGGACTTAGAACTCTTTAGGAGGGTGAGAGCCTCAGGGTCCATGCACTGGGGCTGTCAGGGAACCCGCAAAGGGGGCAAGGCGAGGGCTGCTTGTGGGGAGCAGGGCCTGAGGAGTGCCACCGCTGTCACCAAGCATGTCCCCGGGACCTCGGCACATCGCCTGCTAGCGGGCAGCCAGCTCGCTGTCCTTGCGAGGGCCTCGTCTGGGGAGCACGTGCCAGCGACGGCGAGTCACGAGAACAGCAGGCGCGGCTCTCCACAGTGGGGGCCTTGGGGGCTCCGGCTCAGGCCCTGCACCAAGGGGAGCCCTGTAGTTTGAACATGCCCCCGGAAATCTGTGAGTGGAAACGCGGAGCTGCTGTAATTGTGCTGAGGGGTGTAGACGTAACCCAGCTGTGAGGTCGGAAGGGGGCACTTCAGGGGGTGCTAGGGGTTGTGTGAGGCATCGGGGGCCCACAATCAAGTCTGTGGCTTCGTAAGGAGCAGACTTGGGACACACACTCTGCTCTTGCTGGGTCCCACCAGGGCGTGCCCTCCACGCCTCGGGCTCTGCAGAGTCCCTGCCAGCCAGAAGGCCCTCACCGGGTGTGGCCACTGGGTCTCAAACCTTCAGAACCAGGATCCAAATGAACCTCTCTTCTTTATCAGTCGCCCGGACACAGGCATTTCTATTACTAGTGACGTGGGGTAGCACCCACACCAGGGGAACGACGGCGTTGAAAGCAGCACTGCTGTCGCTTTATTCCAGATTCACACTTGCAGGATGGCTTCTGGGACAGTATCCAGGTCCTCAGTGTTCCAGATAAAGAACTGAACCAAACGTGCCACTAGTGAAAGGAAAAGGAAAAATGGAAGTCCAATCCTGAGAGGTAGGAGCGGGCCTGAGTGCACAGAGGAAGAGGCTCAGAAGACCCAGCAGTTGCAGTCTGTGAGGTTTATGTTTTTAATCCAGGTCATGTCAGCTGATCATTGGCTGGGCCCATTGATGTCTCATTGGCTAAATCAAATGTGGTTGGGCCCAGTGATTCATCTCATTGGCTAAATCAAATGTGGTTGGACCCAGTGATTCATTTCATTGGCTAAATCAAATGTGGTTGGGCCCACTGATTCATTTCATTGGCTAAATCAAATGTGGTTGGGCCCACTGATTCATCTCACTGGCTAAACCAAATGTGGTTGGGCCCAGTGATTCATCTCATTGGCTAAACCAAATGTGGTTGGGCCCACTGACTCATCTCATTGGCTATGTCAAATGTGACTGGGCCCACTGATTTCTCATTGGCTATGTCAAATGTGGCTGGACCTACTGATTCATCTCATTGGCTATGTCAAATGTGGCTTCATTAGCTAGACACTCCCGACTAGTCTCCTGCCTACTTTACCTTGGGTGAGGAGGTTGCTGCCCTGACTTGGGTTCCTATCTAGGCATGTGGGCGGATGTTCCAGCCCCTTATGCACCTGCATAGCTGGCTTTCTCCTGCCTCAAAACTGTCTCCAACTTGCCTCCAATATTCTTCCAGCATTTTAAAAGAATTAAATAGAAAGGAGTTATTCAATCCATGCTATTCAGATAGGTTTATAGCTATAAATCTTAGAAGAATAGCAGAATTTAGCATATGGGACAGCATTGGACTGTATCTGATAAACCCATCTTCGCATTAATTTTTTGTTGTTCTTTATGGACATCAGTCTGGTTGAATGCAGATGAAAAGCAGTCTGTGTTTCGAAGCCCATGGAGAAGACAGCATGTGAAATGACAAGATGTTGTCGTAAGGACCTGGAGCTCCCCCACGGAGGATAGACAGGGATCCAAGCAGCGGCGTTCGTTCATCTGTGCGCTCGCTAATTCGATGCCCAGTGTGCTGCATGCCTGCGTGTGAATGTGCCTGCAGCCCTGTAGAAAACGTGCTTGATAAAGGCCTGAACTCTCACCTGCAGGGGCAGGCCGGGCGCTGCGTGCCTCCTGGTTGGTGGCCGCGCGGAGGCTGGGATGTGTGCTCGTACTCGTTCTCACAGGGATCCTGGCTCCTGAGCATTTGGCCTTTTGTCCTCCATCCCTTGCTTCAAAGCAGCATCAGAAAGATGAAGGTGAAAGGGGCCTGACCCTCCCCTCCCGGCTCTCATCTGCTCTTTCTCCTCGGGGCAGGCATGGAAGCAAGAGTTCTCTTCCCCCAGGCGGGTCTGACCTACTTGTCTGATAGTAAATCATAAGACCCTCATTCCAGAGGGTGCCGCCCAGTCCTGGGAGTGAGGAATGCTGCGCCGAGGGCCCAGAGGAATCTGCACGGGCAGGCCTGGCCAGGTGGGCCCTCAGCTGCCAGAGGGAGGCCACGCCCTTCCTGTCCAACCGCATCTCACCTGGCTGGCCGTGCTCAGTCGCACCTCTACCCGACGGACAGGCTCAGAGAGTACGGACAGCTGGACATGTGGGGGCTTGCAGGAGGGTCCAGAGGAAGCCCACCCAGAAGGGGGCACACCCCTGACCGTTCACTCATATCCTCTACAGCACCCTTCCTGGTAACCAGTAAATGAGCATTCCCTGAGTTCTGTAAGCTGCTTTAGCAAACGAATCAGGACTGCAGTGGGGGCTGTGGGAACCGTGGGGTCAGTCAGGCTTTCCAGAGGCCTTGACTGGTTTCCACAGAGTCCGTCATGGGCCCGACCCTCACCCAGGGGAGCGGATGTGGTCTCCAGGTGGACAGCCTCAGACTGAGCTCACAGAGGACCGTCGGTGGTGTCCAACACGGAATATCTTGCTTGCTGGTGAGGAGCAATCCCCTCAACCTGGGGACCGCAGGAGTGGTCTGTGTTGTAAGCCTGTCAGAGAAAGCAAGGCTTCCATCTTTCCTACTCATCAAACATGCTCTCCCATGTGACAGAGCGAAGAATGTTTTGAACAGCATCTTAACATCGCTTAAACTTTTGTCTGGACAATTTGGTGCAAGAATGTTTTATGCTAATAAAGGTCCTACAAAATACGCAGTAAGCACGCTCCATGTGTTCATGCTCACACACTGTGCACACTCACACACAAGTGCATGCTCACACACATGCTCACACACATGTGCACACTCACACGAACATGCTGTGCATGCTCACATGCACGCTTACACACGTGGTCACACACATGCTCACACACCTGCATCTCACACACATACATATGTGCATGCTCACACATGTGCATGATAACACAGCATGTACACTCACACACATGCTCACACACATGCATGCTCACTCATGTACATGCTCACGCTGGTGGGGAACCCAGAAATGTTCAAAGCAGGGGTGCTGAAAGGTATGCACTGAGGGCCGCTCGCAGAACAGTGAGGACAGGGAGCTGAGTGACAGAGACCAGGCTTCAGGGCAGCCGGACATCACATCTTTCTTTCTACTTCTAGACCAAGAGCTTCTTTTTTAAGTCACCATGACTTTTTCTTTATTCTCTCTTTATCTCTCTTTGTTTCTTAAATTTTGTGGGAGGCTGCGCACCAGCGAGTCTGCCAAGGTTTCTCAGAGAGCAAACAATTGCCATGATTGGTTCTCTTCATAAAACCTGACCTTTGAAACCTTGCTCTAATTGGCCACTAGAATCCCTCAGAATTGCATATCCCGCACCTCATGATTGGTCCAAAAGCAACCAATCATAACCCACCGTTTACAACCAATCATGGCCCACCGTTTACAACCATCACGGCCCACTGTTTACAACCAATCATAACCCACCTTTTACGATCCTTCATTCAACCAATCACGGCCCACCAACGTGTATATAACCACCATGCCTGGCCCACAATAGCCAGACGACAAGGAAGACAATGAAGACGACACAGAAGACCAGGAAGACAATGACCCTGGAGAGCCTGAGGAGTTGAAACACCGCACAGTCTCCAGACAACCCTGAAGAGTTGTAACACTACATCGTCTCCAGACGACCCTGAAGAGTTGTGACACCGCATCGTCTCCGTGCTGCTCACAACAGACGACGCGACCCTGAAGAGTTGTAACACTGCATCGTCTCCGTACTGTACCGTGCTGCCCACAATAAACAGACGACACTGAAGACATTGTGTTGTCTCCGTGTTGTGACACTGCACCACTTGTCCTGGCTCTCACTCCTTCCCTCAGGAAACCTATTCGACTGTCCCCCCGGGTCGGGACATGTGGCACCCAAACAGGGACGGGACAAAATTTGATTTATTTATCTTTTATTGGTTGTGATTTTTCAAGTCTCCAGGTCAAGGACTCAACCCATAGTTGGCCATGTACAAATCTAGCACCTTAATCACCGTGCCACCTGGTGACTCTGTCTGTTAACTTTTTTTATTAAGAGAGATTTTTGCTATAGAACAGGTGTGCTCACTAGAGAGAGACAGAGAGAGAAATTCACCCCCCCCCCCCGGAGGCATGGCCATGCTATTATCCAACTGCTCTTGTTCAGTGACCGACGTCACACTGTACTAGACAAAAGTGGGTAAGTGATTTCCCTACAGAATGGTTTTCATCGGCTCTTCCCTGACGTCTATCGACCCCACTGACACTCTCAGGAAAGTGCCCCCTGGACAGAGGTGAGCGTGGCACTCATGGCCCGCAGCTCTGAGCCACGAGCTGCCCTCCTTGATAATTGGTTTGCCAGAATGAAAGGCAGCTTCCCATGCCGGACCCTGGAGGCTCACCTCTGTGGGCTTTCCACAGTGAGGACCCAGCACTTGGTGAGCCGGGAAAACTCAGCCACGCTTGTTGCCATTCTTCAACCACATATGACAAAATACTTGTTCAGGAAGTTTATTGCTCATTTTAAAATTTGCATCAGTAGGGCTGGCAGGTGGCATGGTGATTAGGGTGCTGAATTCCTGCATGGCTGACCATGGTTCAAGTCCCAGATCTGACAGCTCACTTTCTCACTTTCCCTCTCTCTCTCTCTGCCTTTCTATGGTCAAATTAAAACAATAATAATAAAATAAATAATTATTTAGACAATATTGCATCTGGGGCTAGCTGGTGGCATGGTCGACCCTCACATGGTTTACCATAGTTTGAGTCCCGGACCTGGCAGCTTACTTTCTCACTTTCCTTCTCTCTCTCTCTGTCTTTCTCTGGTCAATTTCAAAAACATAAAACAATAAAATAATGGCAGTGAATAAAATAAAATTAAATGTTTCTTTAAAAGAAAAAAGAAAATATTGGGGCCAGCAATGTTTTGTGGAGCCAGCGGATGGTGTAGTAGTTACATCACTGGACTCCCACATGGCCGATTGTGTTTCTAGTTCTGGACCCAGTGGCTTGAAAATCACACTGTGCATGTGCATGCATGCCCAAGATCCTGGGAGGAGAAGGGATTGTGGCGTGGCCACTCCCTACAGGGGGAATTTCTCACTTGTCTCTGTCTGTCTCTCTCTGTTGAGCACAATTGCCTAAGGCAAAAAGCTTTTCTTTTTCTTTTCTTTTCTTTTCTTTTTTTTTTTTTTTTTTGTGGTTAGGCAAAAGCCTCTTTAAAAATTGCATCAGTGTTTTTGCTGGTTTTGGAGTAATCTATTAGGTCTTCATGAAATGCATGACGTATTTTTTCAGGCAAAAATGAATCATGACTTTCCCAGTGACCCCAATAGTATAACTGTTGAGGTTTTTCCTTTTACCCGATATAATTTCTTTTACTTGTTTCTATTTTTTGTAAATTAAAACAAAAAGAATAGAAGTAATCATTGGCTGTCCTTGAAAATGTTTGAACTACCCAGGCAATTTTGCTCACTTCTGTAATGTTTCTTAGTTTTATCTGTTAGACTGAGGCTGGGCTTAGGTTGAGTAACCTCAGATGCAAAATTTAAGGAAGGACTGAATTTAGTAATCAAGATAAGTCATAGTTTGGGGACCAGCAGTTAGCGTAATGGCTATGTCGCTGGACTCCCACGTAGTCGACCGCAGTTCAAGTCCCGGACCCGGCGACTTAAACTCACGCCAGGTGCGTGTGTGTGCATGCCCAAGATCCCCGAGAGGAGAATGGAGGAGAAGGGATTGGGGCGTGGCCATCCCCCCGGGGGGTGATTTCTCACTTTCTGTCTCTCAGTCTTTCTGGCGAGCGCACACGCCCTATAGCGAAAACCTCTCCAAAAATAAATAAATAAATAAAGATAAGTCATATTTTAATACAATTTTTTGATCCATCTTTGCTACAGGGTGCATGTGCTCACTGGAAAGACAGAGAGACAGAAAGAGAGAAATCACTCCTTAGGGAGATAGTCACACTGCAATCCCTTCTCGTTCTTCTCCTGGGATCTTAGGCACACACACATGCACCCAGTGTGAATTTGAAGCAACCAGGTTCGGGATTCAAACCATGGTTAGCCATGAAGGAGTCCAGCAATGTAACCACTATGCCATGTATAGAGTATATACAGTATTTTAAAAAATAAAATGAACACTCAGATATCCATGATGAGCGAAGTATCAGAATGGTAGGTAAAGGCAGAATCGGAAAGACACCTTACGTCGAATCGTTCATCTCGCAGCAGTGGAGAACTATGTGAACGTTTAGAAGCACTAGATAATTTGGTCAGAGTCTCAGGGTGAGTCAGAACATGTCAGCAGTCAGACATGCTGGCTGGATCAGACCTCTGCTTCGAAGGAAACTGCGAGGACACTGAGGTGTCTCAGGTCACGGGTGACCTTCATTAGCACACCAGCCAGGGACTAACAGATGCACTGGCGTCCTGTGCACGCCCAGACACTCCGGTGGTCAGAGGACAAAGAGCAGTAACCACACCAGCAGAAGTGTGTGCAGCGGTGTTGGAAAAGTCTAACCTGAGTTAGCAAGCAATGATTTCTGCAAGAAAGAAGTCATGGTAGTGACGCGAAGGACGTATTTACGTTCTCTAGAAAGGGAGTTCATTCCCGGCTGAGGAAACAGCACGCTCCCAGTGACATGCTGACATAGCTCACCCTGTATAATGGCCCAAGAACTAGACAAGTAGCAGGTTGTGAAGGGCAACATGTGAATTCACTACACAAAATTATTGGAGACCTTACGTGTTATAAGAAATAAAAACTGATCCACGTGGATCCTGAGCTCCAGCTGGGAACTGGTGCTCTCAGAGACTTACAGTGAAGACTTTCTGCCGAGATGTCTTCCTCACTTATTTCTAGTGGGCAGTGCTACCTGTCTCTTTGTCTCCAGTTCTCTCTGTCTCGCTGTGTCTCCCTGAGTCTTTTAATTTTTGAATTTTTTTGAAGGTAAAGTATTCTCTTGGCTTTCAAGCCCCTGCATTATGTTAATAGGTGCCTCTCCCCTTCTGTTTAGGAAAGGCACAAGCCCAGGCCCACCTCCTCATGGATCCTGAACTTCAACTGTGAATTAGTGCAAGCACCGCACGGTTTTCCATTTTTGCATTTTAATAGTAAAATTTATAGTTTTTTATTATCCTTTTTTTCTTATTATTTTATGTTTTCTTTTTTCCTTTTCTTTAATTCTTTTCTTTTTTTATTTATCTTTACTCATTTACTTCTCAGCCTCTGCTCTCTAATTGTCTAGACAGGTCCAAGTGAACAGAATCTATACAACTAAATACAGTGAGGGTCAGAATATTCCTCTATTGCCACTGACTCTGATGCACAGTGAGTGAAATTGGAACAGAAGAGAGATTGCAGATCACCTCCTCCTGCACACCTCTGAACGCTCAGACTGAACTTCAAGAATTAGAAGAAATGCACCATCTATCTGATGACTAGAAATCACTGCAGGGTCACAAGAAATATAGAAAGACAAGAAAATATCTCTCTTCCAAGGGAAAATAAGTCCTCTTCATCCTCAGACAGTATGATGAAATTCATGGAAATGTCTGATAAAGAATTTAGAATTTCCATGGTGACAAAGCTCATAGAGATCGAAGAGAAGAGAGACAACGGACTGCCAAAGAGGCAGGGGAAAGAAGCTGATGAGCTTCAGGGGGCGAGGAAATTCTTGCAGGATCTAAAAGAGGAAATACACATTTTAAAAAAGAATCAAATGGACCTATTAAAGATGAAGACTATAATACAGGAAGTCAAAACCTCCCTTGAAAGTATTTAAAGCAGACTAGATCACACTGAAAATTGAATCTCAGTTGTAGAAGATAGAATTACTGGCTTTGAAAAATCCACCACGAAGACTGAGAAAGTTGTCCAAAAACATGAGAATACTATATGAGAAATACTAGGTACCATCAAATGACCAAACATGTGGATAGTTGGTGACCCAGAAGGGGAAGAGACCCATAAGGGCATTGACAATCGAAATCCTGCAAGAAAACTTTCCAATCCTAGAGAAACATTCAAAGATCCAGTCCCAAGAAATACAAAGAACCCCAAATAGAATCAAACCAAGAAGATCTTCTCTAAGACACATTATAGCCAGATTGACCAAAACCACAGACAAAGACAAGATACTAAAATTGACAAGAGAGAAACATCAAGTTACCTACAAAGGATATCCCATCAGGCTAATAGTGGACTTCTCATCAGAAACAATGTGAGTGAGGAAATGGAAAAATATATTCAAAGTGTTAAGGGAAAAGCAATTGCAACAACCGATACTGTACCCGACAAGATTATGCTTCATATGGGAAGAAAAGAAAAGAACATTTTCAGATACACAAAATCTGAAAGAATTTACCAACATCAAACCAGATCTCCAAGAAATTCTGCAGGGAGTGCTATACCAGGAAAATTAAATAAAGTCACACTGAAATAAGAGTTCAAAAACTAAGAAAATGGCCAACTTAATCATGGGGACAAGTCTGGAGTTGAATATTATATCCCAGAATTTAACTGGGAAAATTGAATCACAACAAAAGATAAAGTACATGAGACTGAACTGGTGAAATAGAATCTTATGACTTTTGACTGAAACATTGTTGATTTTTTTTCTAGGCTTTGTTTTCCAATTTTAAGGATTTTTGTCTTGTCTTGAGCTGTTGATAGGTTCATGTACCTACTATTAAACTCAATCTTTCCTGGCTTTAAGTTTTAAGCATGTTTCCTTATCATTTCTTTGATTTATTAAAGTTAAATCTGCTTTTCTCAAAATTGAAAAATATAGTAAAAAATACATAATGACCATAGTAAATATATATATATATATATATATATATATATATATATATATATATAAATAATTTGCTTATATGCTGAGAAATAAGAAATGTATTATTCTCTCTGTGTATGGATGCATGTAAATCCAAAATTAAGATAAAGAGAAACAGAAACTAATAAAAAACTACTAGACTTTATAATAAAATTGGGTAAGGTGGCTGGATACAAGCTAAATATAAAAACCATGGTTTCCTTCCATACTTTCAATAATTCATTAAAAATGAAAATAATATGGGATCAGCAGTTGGCATAATGGCTATGTCTCTGGACTCCCATGTAGTCGACCATAGTTTGAGTCCTGGACCTGATGGCTTGAACTCATGCCAGGCTCATGCACGTGCGTGCCCAAGATCCCGAGAGGAGAATGGAGGCGAAGGGATTGCACCATGGCCATCCCCCCTGGGGGGGGGGTGATTTCTTGCTTTCTATTTCTCTCTCTCTGTCTCTCTGGTGAGTGCACGCACCCTATAACAAAAACCTCTCAAAAAAAAAATGAAAATAAGACTATATTATTTTGTTTTTCCCAAGTAAAAATAGCTATAAAATACTTGGAGAAAGCTTAATAAGAAAAATAAAAAAACTAGTAACATAAATCCTATTGAAGAACATAAACCAGTTTAGGTAGATGTTCAATAGCAAATATTATTCTCTTGGGCAGGAAAACTTTAAATCATAAAAATATTAATTCTCCCCAAATAACATATGTACATGATGCAAATTTTTTCAGAAGAAAACTTTATCTTAAATGGAGTAAAATGGATTGAAAGACTAGGTAAAACAAAGACAGGGGGACTAGCAGTTAGCATAATGGCTATGTCGCTGGACTCCCATGTAGTCGACCGCGGTTCACGTCCTGGACCTGGTGGCTTAAAACTCACGCCGGGCACGTGTGCATGCGTGCCCAAGATCCCGAGAGGAGAATGGAGGAGAAGAGATTGCGGCATGGCTATCCCTCCTGGGGGGTGATTTCTTGCTTTCTGTTTCTCTGTCTCTCTGTCTGGCGAGCCCACGTGCCCTATAGCAACAAACTCTAAAAAAAAAAAAAAACAAAGATGGGTGGGTTGACCAATATTCCACGGACTCACAACACATTCGTTCTTAAGTTGAAGCTGCCATGTCTGGTTTGGACTAATAAACTGTACTTAAAAGTGAGTGTGTTTTTCTAGTACTTTCCTCTCACAAAGACAAACTCAGAAGCTACACTTTGGAATGGTGGTGCTCAGGTTGGAGGACCTAGATTTTGGTTGTAATTGGAGAAGAGCTACGCTGACCAGTTCGTGTGTTGAAGCTTGCAAGAACAGGGGGATATATCTGTGGTTAGTTAAGCAGTAAAATGCTAAGGTTTTTGTGTCCCCTGTGCCTAGCTTAACATGATGAAACAAGGGAAAGTAAATGTTTTAGAATAAACAGTGCTATTTTATTTTACTTTTAAGTTTTTTTGGTTTTATTTTGTGAGCATGCACATGAGAGAAAGACAGACAGACAGAGAGATAATCAGTCCCATCAAGGTCTTCACACCACAACCCACCCCACCCCAACCTCAGCTCACCCTGGGTCAAGGACACATGTGCACCCCCAGTGTACGTGGGGAGGCCTCCCGATGAGAACCCAGGACCTCCCCATGTGGTCTGCAGAGTGTTGTTTTCCACTGCAGCACCCTCTGTTCCCCAAAGAGTACAATTTAGTTATCAGAATAGAGAGCAGACACTTACCTTAACCTGTTTTAAAATGTACATGAGACCATTAATAGGAGCAAGAGTGTGCACTGGCATGACAGAAGGTAATAGGAAGTCCATACACAAATTAAATGTCTATAGACACAGAAGGTGACAGAAGGGTCATTTCAGTTCAAGTGAGGGGTAAGAGTTACGTGATAAAGGCCTCAGCACAATCAGCTACCCATCTGTTAGAAGACACCATGAAATCCCTACGTATACCACATAGGAAACAAAATCTTTAAAAACTTTAGAAATATATGAAAAATTTGAGAGAGATTTGTGTTATTGAAAAACAAAGAACCTATGAAAACAGTGTAATGAAAACCCTATGTAGCCACATATTTAAAAATGGCAAGAGATCACAAAAACAAAGACCAACAACACACTAGAAGAAAACCTTTCAACCCGCGTAACTTGTGAACATTAATGACACTCTATGAATTGATAAAGACACACAAGCAAGACTCATTGGAAAAACTGATCCATTGCAAAGATCATCTAAATGGTTAATAGAAAAAGATGCTGAGTCTCATTGTTAGAGAAATACAAGTAAGGCTAATCATGAGAATGTTTTTAGAATTGTTTACTTAATTTTATTACTTTTTTCAGCATTCATCAGAGGGAGACACACACACACACACACACAGGAAAAGTGAGAAAGCAAGCTTTCAGGTCTGAGACTTGAATCATGGTCGGCCATGTAGAACTCCAGTGCCTCAACAGCCATGTCACCTGCTGGACCCCGGGGGGGAGAATGAGAATTTTGCTAGCCTGTCAATTTAGCAGATGGTGAGCGTGCTCGGATGGCTCCTTTCATAAATGACTGGTCCAAGTTTAAACTGCTCAGTCCATTGGGAAGTCGTGCATCGCACGAAGCTCTCCAGGCATTCTGGTTCAGTAAATTTCCCTTTGCAATACCCAACGTGGAAATATAAAAACGGGTAGCATAGGGGCTGTGGGTGGTGCAGCAGCAGCCCCACACTCAGGAACACTGGGCGTGGGAAGGTGCTGAGTTCACACCCTGAGGCCTCCCTGCGCAGGCCACGTGATCCACGCTGGCTGAGGCTGGGAGCAGTGTAGAGTGTTAAGACCTTGCTGGAAGTCTCTCTCTACCCCATTTTCAGAAGATGTAAATAAATAACACTTTTAAAAAGTAAGGCTATATGAACAAGCACATATCATGATTTCTATGGTGGTTAAAGAAAAAAACAGATAAAAATTAGTAAGAACGTTCACTGAATCAGCCGCCTCCATCCGTACTCTGAATTATCCTCCTGCCACAAACAAGGCAGGGCTGTAGAACTGTTGTCTGTGAGAAACGCCCTCCATGCAGTGTTCCGTAAGGCCACCTGTCACAGTGGTGGGTTGGAAATGACCTCTTTCTGGAAAAGCTGGAAGGTAACCCTCTCTGTCAGCTCGTGGCCGTACCGCAGTAGGGACAGTTACACAGCGGTTAGTGGAGGGACTGCTGAGACAGTTCCATGGTGGAGGCTGAGGAAGACACACTCCTCTCACACATTACCACTCGGTACTTCTTTTGTACTAGAGTAATAATTATGCATTGATTTTTTAAATTAATAAGTAAGACTCGGCGAGAAAAACCATTGACGATCTACAAAGCTCAGCAGGTTCAAGGCCAAGACCTCCAGGACAAGGGGTGGTCTCTCTGCATCATGGTTCACGACCCTCAGGGAGGAGACCCACAGAGAGGCTGAAAAGGTGTTGCCCGGGTGTCACCCCGGGTCACCCCAGTGTCTCAGCTGACGCAGAGGAAGCTCTCGAGGACAAAGCGCAAAAAGGCTGCATGCATTGGCGTTCTGGTCAGCCTTGAAGGCAGCTCTCTGTGGCTCCAGGGCTGACCTGGACGTGGAGGAGCAGGAGTGTGACCGTGGCCCCCGTGCACCGGGCCGTGACCCGGAGCATGCCTGCAAAGCTGAGCAGATGTGCCTTCACCAGCCAAGGAGATGCTCTGTGTGTGTGGCTGTCCCGCTGCCTCTGTCCACACAGTCCAGTGGCAATGACAGGGACAAGAACGCGATGGCGTGAGAGTAAGATGCCCTCCCCAGGCTGAACGGCACAGCTTTGCTCCCTGCCCATGCTGCAGCTACTGTGGCTCTCGGTTAGCGGAGGGCTTTTGAAAAGTGCATGGAAAGTGTGTATTACGAAAAAACTATGCATGGATTTAAAAATGGCTTGCACCAAAATAAACTTGTAGTTTAATTCCATTTCCCACAAACTTTCTGGACTTCTATCATGTCCGCTTTGTCACCTGGAAGACAGGCTGAAAGCCCAGTGTGATGGAAAGTTCTGGAAGGGAGGGAGTCCCGGGACACCTCGCAGCTGCTCCCCTCAAGGCCTCTGCTCGCTCGTGGGCAACCCTTCAGCTCCCTGTCCGGGACTCCCGGAGCACAGCAGGGCTCAGACACGTCGATTCTCTTCGTGTGCAAATTATTTTCTCGATAATTATCACATTTTCTCTGGGATGCAGAGGAAATCAATGAAAACGACAGATCTTTTAGATCACTTTGGCTTCCAAAATAAATGAAGAAATCTGCTTACTTCTATTTTAATATTTTTGGTGACTTGCTGTAAAATATCTTCATTAGGACTTCTGATTCGCAGAGGCCTGCATTAGCCCTAGCAGAGGTGGTGATGGTGCCCACGGTACTGCTGATGTCACGAAGGTCGTCCTAGCTCAGACAGCGAGAACACACTCCCGCTGCCCAGGGAACGGTGCCAGGCCGCGGAAAGACCGCCCTGACACTTGAAATTTCGCAGAATGCATAGAAAGGCGACAGCAGTTTGAGCCCAGAGGAAGGGAAACGAGGCGGCGAGGCCCGGGAGGAAGGGCTGGGACAGCCTGCTCGTCCTCCCACCGCAGTCAGTGGCGAGGAGCCTTTGTGCATCAGTGCGTCGCGAGGGAATTTTCACACTGCTCTGAGGGAGTTTTAACATGCTATAAAACGACAATAACTTTTGCGTATTTCACTAGCAATTTTGAAAGTCAGGATCCACCTGGCAATGCCGTTCCTGACACAGGGGTCTTCCGCAGGCTGCGACATCAGACGTCCCTTGCTGTAAAACAGTAGCTACCCTGGGGAGGGGCACCCACATCTCCAGGGGCTGCTCCCCACAGAGGCGTGGTCATTGCAGCGTGGACAGCACCAGTAGGCCCCCGGGCGCCTCGGTCAGCACCCCAGCCCCGCAGGGGCAAGGAGCAAGGCCAGGCAGGGCTCCTCCTGTGACTACAGGGTCACCCGCAGGCCACCGCGTCCCGGCGTGATCCAGAAACCAGCTTGTGGGGCAGTTACCCCGTATTCTCCCGAACAGAGTTCAGGGACCAGCAGTTGGCGTAATGGCTATGTTGCTGGACTCCCACGTAGTCGACCACAGTTCAAGTCCCAAACCAGTGGCTTAAACTCATTCCGGACGTGTGTGTGTGCGTGCCCAAGATCCCGAGAGGAGAACGGAGGAGAAGGGATTGCGGCATGGCCATCCCCGTCTGGGGGTTGATTTCTTACTTTCTGTCTCTCTCTGTCTGTCTGGTGAGCACACGTACCCTATAGCAAAAACCTCTCCAAAAAAAAAAAAAAAAGAAGTTGTTTGCAATTTTGAGTGAGAGAGGCAGACACGGAGACGCAGACCCCTCGGCAGGGTGTCGCTGCAGGCTCTGCCCAGCCTCAGCCAGCCCAGACGAGGGCCCACAGCACCCCCTTTCCTGCCTCTCCGGGCAGACAAAGGGCCTGGTCAGGGCTGTTTTGCCGCCATGCCCACTCAGTCCGATAGGATTATTCGACCGTCATGACCACGAGGATACCAGGGAGAGCAAGTAGGTTTGAAGAGGTCCCCACAGTCACTGGGTCATGACGGACTTTGTTCATGAGACACTGCATAGCAGGTGACCCGCGGACACCGGGAGGACCCAGGAGGCTGCTGAATCCGTCTCCCGGCGGGGAAACGCCTCCAGGGTAAAATGTCTCCACTGATTTCCTGACCGAGGAGCGCGTCCATCGGCCCCTTATCCATGGAGAAAGGGTTTGGTAAGCAAATTAAGAAAGTAAACCAGCGTTTTCCATGCTGTGTCCTGAGATATTAATAGACAGCCCATGAAGAAACGCTTTCATGGGCCACTAGACGGAAGCCACGTGCCGTCCTGAGACCATGAGGCCTGTTGGCACCCAAGGGCCCCTGGGCGCCTGTCATTTCCGTGTTTCCAGTTAGGGTCACAGTGGAGACACCCCACGTGCTTTTTCCTTCTTCCCAGGAAAAGACACACTGCGACCTGGGAACTGCTGCTCCCACAGGCTGGCCTTCTTCCACCAACGTGGGGAGCTTCTTGAGCCGTAACAGGATACAGTGGGAGGAAGGAAGGGACTGGGGGAGGTGGAGGCATGAGGACGGAGGGGAGGCGTGAGCCCCACAGACACAGAGCTCAGACTCCCCCGGGCCCCTCCACTTGCGGAGTTGATGACTTCTGCTACTTTGCATGTGACATTTTACCTGGGGGAGACCACCCCGCGTGGAGGGACTCAAGCCCCCAGTACTCCTTGCTCCGGATCGCCTGCCTCTTTTCCTGAACCGGGACCCGTCACCACCAGGGAAAGTCAACGCAGACGTGCACACAGCAGGACTCACCTTAGGGAGCAAGGCATGCGTGCTCTCTGTGCACACCTGCCTCTGACCTCCGTGTCAGGAGCCCTCCTCGGCGGGCAGCGTTAGTGGCCTCTGTATCACTTAGGGTGCAGATGCCTGAGGGGGGCATGCTCAGAGGTCTCTGTGGCACCTCCTGCCACCCCTGACACGGCGGGCCCTGACTCACAGTGTCTGCAGTGTCAGAAACAGAAGGCAACGACAGCTGATGTCCAGGCGTCCCGTCATGTTAAAAACAAACAGCAAAGACAGCGTTTAACCCAGGACTTGCAAATACACAGCCCTTGCAGCTTTGCTTTGAATGCTATTACAGTAAGAGCTTTGACGTATGCGAGCGGTCTTGTCTGCGCCAGGCGTGTGGTGGCGGGGACCCCCAGGGAGTGTTCTTCTTGCCTAACCGAAGCTATGCCTGCTGACAGTGACTGCCCACACCTGCCCGGCCCGGGGAGCTCCACTCCACTGGCCGACTCAGACCCACGCCGGCGCTGCTGTGGGTGGGAGCCAGCAGTGTTTGCCCCCGAGACTGGCGGGCTGTGCCGCTGTCCTGTCTTCAGGACACTGCAAACGCGTGCTCCGTAAGGGGGGAGCAACTCCACTACATACTTCCGGGGAAGCACGCGCGGTCTCTGGCGTCACCGAGGGCCACAGTCAAACCTCAGCCTTTGCTCCTGTGTAATCTCCCAGGAACGAGCCTGGTGAGCGATCGCCTGGCACGTCAAACAGGACTGTCCTTGGTCCGGCCCCCTGGCCAGGCAGCTATGGCCGCTCGCGTGTCACAGCAGGTAGCTCTCAAGTCACGCTGGCGTTAACCTGCCGGCGGTGGGCCCCGCCGGCTCGCCCAGCCCCGGCAGTCTCACCTGACTGACAGCACCCTGCCCCTCAGGGGCCGCTCCTCACAGCTCAGTCCGCACGGGCTGTGGATAAAGTGGTCTTCTGCACGGAAATCAAAGAATTAATCAAGCGGAACAGTAAAGAATGATTTCGGAACTCTTGAGAGAGATAAATAACTCAAAGTGATGAATTACTGAATCTTTAGGGTATATTTATTTATCAGGCAGTCAAAATTTACCGTTTTAAACCTCATTCCATTTTTCTTTCATATTAGCTGGTTGTCTTTAAGGTGACAAACAGCCACCAAAACTGAATATGCAATCAACTTGTGACTTAATATGTGAAAACTTGATGAATCTCTTCTATTATGTTGAAAACAAACCTTCACAATGTTAAATCTGAAGAGACTCCGACGCCCGGTACTGACCAGGGACTGTGGCCTCAACCTGCCCAGTGTCTTCTCGATGACTTTGTGACTGAGCCCTGCAGGCCTAGAGGAGCTGTTCCGATTCTTTCATTCCAACGTCACCTGAAAAAAGAAGTCTCCCCTGCCAAGGTCCTGGGCCCTCTTCCAGCACTTCCACGAGAACCGGCTGCCCGTGTGCCGCGTCTTCACTGTCGCTGCAGCCCACCGGCCATGCTCCCTGCCGGGAGTTACCAAGATGGAGGTCACTTCTTTTGCATATGAAAACCTTCACATGTATGAAATCTATCCGAGTACTCTGGCCTAGTTTAAATATCTCTAACATTTTCAACTGTTATTCATGATTTTGGAGAAAGTTGCTATCTGCCAGCTCCTTCCCTGCACACTGTCCACTTTTTTCTTCTCCAAATGAAGCCTCTCAATCTGGACATTCTGAGCGGCTGGAAGACTACTCCGGGCATGGAAGGGACGCTCAGGGAGCTCACGGGAAGCAGCGCCTGGCCTCGGGGAGAGCCGTTTGCTGGGCTCCAGGTGCACACGCCACAGGAGCCGGGCGTGTCTGCACAGCGGCCGGCCCACAGCTGTCAGCTTCCCAAGGCTGAAGAGAAGCCGGGCTCTGCAGAGGCCTTTGTGGACCAGTGGGGCCAAATTGATAATGCAAATCTGCAAACGATGTCTCGTGCCACCGTGGCTCCTGTGCCACCGTGGCTCCTGTCCCGTGCCACTGTAACTCATGAGCACATAGCAGAATTTCTGCCAGTGAGCCAAGAAAAGTCATTTCAAAATGAAAAATAAGAATCAGCAAAACACAAGCAATGTCCCATCTCCTGCAAGCCTGGCTACGCACCGTATTCACCAGTCGGGATAATAAAATGAGGATTTGCAAACGTAGGAGCTGCAGGTGTGCTTCAGGGGACAAGGAGGGCGTGTCCCACGGGGCTGCAGTCGGCATCTCCCGCCATCGTCGGCCTCGTTCCCCGATGACACGGGTGTTCTGTGAAAAGAAGGCTGATGGTGGCTTCAAACACAAGACAGCCAGGTGTTCCCAGCACGTTTTGAGATGGTGTGTCGGCCTTTGAGCTGGGTAGGTTACCCTAGGGGAACAGAACGGGAAATTTGACAGGGATCACCCTTCAGTAAGAATTGTACCTTCCATCTAAATCCATCTTTAGAGCAATAAATAGTTCTAGCTTATACCGAGCTGACTGTTGGCTCTTGATCTACGGACCCTCAACTACACACACGTGAAAGCGGGTTACTGTGTTTACGTCATAGAAACAAACAGCCTTGGAATAAATGCCCAGTGGCATCCCCCGACGTGTAGGTGGTCTGAGTTGCTATGCAACGCAAAGGGCTTTGTTTTCAGAATGAATCGGTGAACATCATGCGTGTCGTTGCAGGCTGCGTCCACCCAGCCAGGTGCGAAGCCACGTGACTCTGTGCGCGCCCCACGGAGCACTTCCTACCAGTGGTGCGCCTGGCGCCATCGCCGACCCGGCCGTAAGGATGAGACTCGTTCCTGGAAGGGCCTGCTCGCACTCAGGCTCCATGAGAAAGTGGCCAAAGCTCGACCCACAGGAAAGCTCCAGCACACCGATGTTGTAGAAATGGCAATTAAGTAGACAGCACGAGCTGTTCGTCATCAAAGATGAATTTCCATGCGAGACCTACATCCAAACCTTCACGGGAGTTGCTATTTGAGACTCAGGAACTTTAACCAAAGAAAGAAAATGTTGACACTGCTGAGTGAGGGACTTAGGAACCACATTTTCCACCTAGGAGACAATGAATAGGCTGACCAGTCTTGGGTATAAATATAAAAAATACATCCAAGTATTTCTCACACGGTTGGAGCAAATGCAACCCTCCCTCCTGGCTTTGAAAGCTCACTGATGTGCACCCCCGTCGTAGGACCGCATCTTGGACAAAGCTGGCCATGGCCCCATCTCCACAGCACAGACGCCATGGCTCAGTGAACACGCCACGGTGTGGACGTGGGGCCACATTTCACATTAAGAAAAGGTTCGCACACACACGCGAGTGCACACACGCCCCAGCCCTGCCTTTCACTCTGGTCTACATAGACCCTTCTGCCTCCAACGCTCACAGCCCCTCCGCCTGCCAGGCAAGCGGAACCCCTCCACTCCCCAGTCAAACCGCCCCCATCTGACTAGGGAGGCCAGGGGCCTTGCCCGCTCACACTTGTCTGTCAGCTGGGTTGACAAGACGGGAGGAGAGCCTCCCCCACCTTTCCTGCCCATCAGCCGCGCTGACAGGTGCAAGCAGGCAAGGGAGGCCCCCTCCACCCCATTCATGCCCATCAGCACATCTGATGGACACGGGCGGGTAGGGAGTCCCCAGAGCCTCCCGACGAGGGGGCAGGCCGTTTCCACCCCGTGGGGGGGCCTGGGCCGGCCGCCATTCCACAATCTCCGTTGACGGGTGGGGGCAGGGATGGGTTCCCAGCTGTCCCGGGTCTGACAGGGCCGTACTGCTCACCCACACTGATTCGCAGTCGCGCCTCTGGCCGGCCGTGGACCCTGCTGGGTCATCTGAATGGAATTTCGAAAGGCGAGGGGAAGTGTGCGGAATGCAGAGGACAGCGCAGGCAGGGAGCAGGGAGGAGTGGCGTCCGGCCTGGGGGGGACCAAAGAGCACAGGGGGAGCCCCAGTGAGAGTCCCGGGGCCTGACAGAGCCGGGCCAGACACCGCGAGGAAGGCCCGCTCTGGGTAGCGAAGAGCGCGAGGGCTCTCCTTGTGCGTCTCTGTCAAGTACACACAGGAAAGGCACCTTCGAGATTCCAGGCGCACGGCCACCCAGTGAGGGATGGGGAGGCCCCGTGGCCAGGCCACGTGTTTATTGAGCACGTACTATGTACCCAGCCTGATGAGAGCCACACACCCTGCAGACCTTCCAGGTCCTTCATGTGAACTGTGTGGACCAGACAGAAAGGCCACAAGGGCCACTAGACATCCTCCGCTGGCCACCGCGGGCCGCTACAGTGACCGGTGTTTATAAAGGCACGGTGCCGCGTGGAAAGAGAGGAGGCCTTCGGCCCTGGCTGTTTCAGTGGCCTCGAACACCCGTGTGCATGCTTGCACGAATCTGGGTTTTGAGCAGTTTGTCCACCATCCACTGATTCAAAAATAGAAAAAGTCCGAAAACACAAAGTTTCAAAACAAAACAAGAAAGCCAAAGACGAGGCTCTCGCGCCATGGAGGGCTCAGTTCTGCTTCGCGCCCTCTCAGGGCCTGTGGTCTCCTGACTTCAACCTCAGAGGTCAGCGAAGCCAGACAGCACGGGCAGGCTGTCAGCCCCGTAGCGCAAGGGGGGCTCTCGGAAACCCACACGGCTGCTTTGGGTCGAGGCCAGCAGGGAAACCGCAGTCTCAGCCTGCACCTCGGGTCTGGCCGTGAGGCAGGGTGGGAACCGCGGCCAGCAGCCGGGGCCGGGCCGCGCTCCTGTCCGCTGTCCCAGCCGGGCCGGGCCGCGCTCCTGTCCGCTGTCCCAGCCAGGCCGCGCTCCTGTCCGCTGTCCCAGCCGGGCCACGCTCCTGTCCGCTGTCCCAGCCGGGCCGCGCTCCTGTCCGCTGTCCCAGCCGGGCCGGGCCGCGCTCCTGTCCACTGTCCCAGCCGGGCCACGCTCCTGTCCGCTGTCCCAGCCGGGCCGCGCTCTGTCCGCTGTCCCAGGCGGCGGGGGTGCCGTGGCCCTTTCCTTTCGTGAGCTCCGGCAGCCTGGGCAAACCAAGGGTCACCACTGAGCAGAGGGCGCCCGAGCCTCCTCCTGCACTTCGCCCGACCTCCACGACACCTCTCTTTTACTTTATTTATTTATTATTACTTTAAGTTTGCTGTAGGGCGTGTATGCTCACCAGAGAGAGACAGAGTAAGAAAGTAAGCCACCGGGCCCAGGACTCGAACCACAGCTGGGCATGTGGGAGAACAGTGCCCCAACCGCACGCCACCTGCTGCCCTAACAGGACTGGAGTTTTAACCGTTCTCGGTGGGTTTCTTAGATTTTCATTCAGGGCTGACCACCACAAACTTGTGGTATGCAGAGTAAACTCCAGACATCCCAGCTACACCCTCATGTAAAACTTTTACGTTTAAAATCACAATAAAAAATCATGGTTCTGCCTGAGAAGCATGTTTGGGAATGTGTGGACGTTTCTGGACTGACTCCAACCTTCCTTGACTGCACACAGCACGATCTAGGACCTTCTGCCGGCCCCTGTGTGATTGAAGGCTCTAGTCTGCTCTCCCCGTAGGCTGCTGACATTTTCAGTCTACATCAAAATGGCTGATTTCCAGGGGTGGCTGTCCCGCTCACACCCCAGCTCTGCTGTGCTCAGCCCCAGCTGGGGGACCCTTTCACGGGTATTCATGAACGGGACTGCCAGTAGCTGGCGTTTCTGTAGACTGATAGAGGAAGCCGGCCTTACGGCGTCAGCGTCTCTACACGAACATTGAAAGTGTGCTCAGAAGAACCGTGGCAACCATCTCTTCTATGGGACCAATTTCCTCCCGTGCAAATCCCAGATAAAATATTACATGAGTTTAGAGGTCATTTCATGTAAGAATTTCAAAATTTAGATATGTGCCTGCCCTATAACTGACTCGAACCCAGTTTTTCCCATTTGATGAATTTAAAAGGAGAGACAGGACCATCAGGTGGCACAGCGATGAGGACTCCTGCCTGGCAGCTTCCAACTGCACGGATGCCCCAGACCCAGAGAGGATAATAACGGGGGGGCAGGGGCGCAGCATGGCCGTCCCCTCTGCGAGGCGATTCCCCACTGTCTCTCTCACTGTCTCTCTCCGGTGAGTGCATGTGCCCTATGGCAAAAACCTTAAAATACATACATGAAATAAAAATAAGCATTCCCCAGAGTGCACCCTGGAAACACCGGCCTGTCCGGCTTTCCTGAGTTCTCACACTGGAAAATGCCCCATTGCTGAAGAAGCCTGAGGAGCGGCCCCTCCGAGGCCACCGCAGACACTCTGAACGGAGCCGAAGGCCTGAATGGACGCCACCACAGGGACCGGTGTTGCCCCTCCCGTAAGCCTAGAACACCCCGAGAATCATCACCAGTGTGGCACGCTCTGGAGCGTGCTGAGTACCCACGCACAGCCTGGCTGGTGGGCGTGCGTTTGGTTCTACTCCGGGTTTGGAGAAGCCTGACCTGGCCCGTGCTGGGACGGACGAGGATAAAACCAAGCAGCAGCCCTGCGGGTCCACGGTGGGTCGGTCCCCAGCTGTCCCCAGAGCAGGAGGACACGCCCCACTCTGCAGTCACACAGTCCCTGTGGATCTGCAGGAGTAGCAGGGGTCCTTGGCGGGGTGGCTAGTCTGAACACCACCTCACCTCTGGCCATGTCCCGCCGGCTGCTAATGCCCACCAGTGACAGTCAGTCACTCGCTCGGAGAATGAGCTCGTGGTAGGGGACAAGCGCCCGACGTGAGCTTTAGAAATAAGCCCACGATCTGCTTGCTCTCCGGGACCCCCGTCAGGGACCGTCAGGTTCTGCCCCTACAGCTACCCCACTGGCTCACGGGGTTCAATGGGAGACCAGGTCCAGGGGCTGGACCAGACTTGGGAATGAGGGTGGGAACGACAAGCCGTCATGTGTCTGCCTGTCTTGCTTCGTCCTGTGTCCGTCCGACTCGACTCCTCTCGGACTGCTGAGTCTGAGGGGAGGCCATCGACCCCATGAAGCCTCCCCAGGCTCCCACAAGCCCCAGGGCCCAGTGCTCACTAAGCCTTTGCCCTCTTGCCTGGGACACCTTGCCAGCTGGCGGTGGCCATGACTGTCTTCCTTCCTGCCACACGGTGTTTAGAATAATGTTCCCCCCGCCCCTGCCATAGGGCCCGCTCGCTGGAGACAGAGAGAGACATAGAGGGAAAGTGAGAACTCACCCTCCAGGGCAGATGGCCACGCTGCAATCCCTTCTCCATTTTCCGTGTGGGATTGTGTCCAGTGTGATTTTCCAGTTGCCAGGTCTGGGACCCGAACCGTGGTTGGCCACATGGGAGCCTCGTGCCTTAAGGCCCATGCCACCTGCTGGCCCAGTGTTTGGAATCCTTGGTTTGTATTGTCTCCTGAAAACAAAGCTGGGGACCCACAGACAGCAGTGTCGGACACCTGGACGCGGGCTAGCCAGTGTCCCTGCGCCTGCGTCCGACACCAAGCCCAGGCAGGCTGCCGCCACACGGTCTTCAGATGCGAGAGGAGGATGTGGGAGCTGCAGGGGTCCGGACGTGTGGCCCTTGCTTCTGGAATCTGACCCCGGCTGCCCCGCAGCCGTGGAGGCCCCGCTCCTTCCCGACCATCGCCTGTCTCTGTGCAGTGGTCAGAGCCTTGCACACACAGACCCTTCGCAAAGTAGACCCGCCAGCTCTGTGGACACAAACGCTGGCGTGGGGCCCAGCACTGGCCAGTGATCCTCAGGTGCAGGTGCCCAGGAAACCTCCTCGTCTTTACCTGCCAGCCCGCCCAGCATGTCTGTGCGGGGAGCGCGCTGCTCGGGGTGGATTAAGACCGACCCTGGCTGGGCTCCCCTTGGCGTTTCCGGGGTGGAGCTGCATTTCGGGTTTCGCCCACCTGTATCTTGTTCCCACGCTCGTGCGATACTTGCTCTAGGGGGACCCGTCCCAGGTTTTAGAGAGGGAAAACAAAGCGCATGCTTCATGACTTAATTGGCTCAAGTTGCCTTGGGGTGATGAGGGAACCCCAGGCGGCCCCAGCAATCGCAAGTCTCAGAGCAGAAAGGGGTCCGCTGTAACCGCCCTGGGGCGAGGGTGCCCACGTGCACCTGCGTCTCTGCGGTGGCTGTAGCAGGGACGAGTTGTTGCCTTGGTTCTGCAGCACACGCGGGCAGACAGACACACAGACAGAGCCTGGCAGCTCACCCCGGTTCTCCCTGGGCCCTGTCCGCCCTCGGCCAGCAGACCCACGAGGCCCTGCGACAGCTGCTCATGCGGTGAAGCCTCACTCATTCCCAGAAGTGGGTGCCGTGAAGTGCCTAGCTCAGAACTGTATTAACTATTAACGTGAAGTAAGACCACTCGAGGTGGCTCAAGGAAGAAAACTGTCCCCCAAGAGCGAGACGTGAGATTTAATGGGTAAGCTCTCCAAGCAGCGCCTCAGTAGGGAACGGACACTTGGCTTGCTGTAAAATAGACCCCCGACGTCTCTGCCCCATCAGTCACTCACTGTGATTCTTCATGTCACCTCATTTTGACTAATGGTCCTTTTTATTTTCGTTTTTTATGACTCTTACTGTGAAGCACACTTACTCTCGCTGAGGTGGGCGGTTTGTCACGACACGTTCCTCTCTGCACGAAGCCAAGGCACTGGTCTGGCCAGCCGTCCCCACGTGCCGGAGACCCCACCTCGGCAGGACGGCCACAGAGGCCCCTGCCCAGCCCTTCCCTTGCAAGGCGCCACGGTCAGGGCCTCGTCCGCATGGGCAAGGGTCCGCGGTGACATCAAGACCAGCATTCAGGACATGCCTGCCGGAGGGGCGCCGCGTGCCGCAGTCATCACATGCTAGCGAGGGGAGTCTACCCGGCAGCCCACGGGCACACAGAAGGGGACGTGCCCCCTGGTGCTCAGAGGCGGTCTACATGGTGCCAACGTAGAACTGCTGGCTATGGGGGGACAGTCTGAATTTCAGGGACGTCTCGACGCTTCCCGAAGCCCTTTGTCATTTCCTAGAGCCACATTTCGAATTCTCTTTCGTGGGCTCCACGATGGATGCTTTTCTGTATCAACGTGGCTGGACTAAGGCGCGCCGGGCGACCGGGCGGACACTCCCTGCCTGGCTGTGAGGCTCCTGCTCTCGGCTGTGCGGGGGACGGCGTCCAGTCTGCTCCAGGCCCCAGTGGGACAGGATGGCAGGGGAAGGCCAGCCTGCTCTCCCTGCTCAGGACAGGAGCCCGTGGGCGACGGCACTCCTGGTTCTCCTGGCCCCTGGGTCCCTGGACTCAGATCTGGACACAGACCCACCCTGCTCTCCCTCGAGCGCTTCCAGGCCGGGCCTCTTTCCTGGAGAGAACTATGGCTGCAGGGGAGTCCCCACTCCCGAGGGAGAGGGGCAGGAGTGGTCAGAGCCAAGCGCAGGCCCTTCCCTGGGGATGGGCCTCTCCTGACCTGCTCAAGGCCCTCCCAGGGACACTCCACGGGTGAAGGGGCAAGCTCGCCGGGTGCCCTCCCCTGTGGTCCGGGCTGGGAGCCGACTCCTCTGTCCATGGTCAGCCCTGCCCACCTTCATGGGTGCAGTGGGAGGAAGGCGCCTGCGGGAGGGCAGAGAGGCTCATAGGAGAGGAGGCCAGGAGCCATGTGAGCAGCCGCCAAGGAGGCAGGAACCCGCTGAGACGCCTGCACCAGGAGCTGGGCCAGAAACCTGCTGGCGCCCCTGGGCCGTGGCTCCCAGGGAGCGGTACCACATCCCAGTCCCTCCGTAACCAGGAGGCGGAGCAGCCACGTGGCCCTCCTGCTCATGCTTCCCACCTGGCTCCTGCGTGTAACTCCCAGACACAGGCCCCGTCCCCACATGCCAAGCCCGCTCCGGTCAGGTGGGGTTCCGGCCATTTGACGGTCAGCGGCAGGAAGCTGGTGTCCGTCAGCGCTGCCTCTGCAGGTGCCGCGGACCCAGGTCCCGCTCAGGGTGGGTACAGGGGAGGCCGGATCCAGGACTCACGTGCCCTGGGCCCTCCAGCCAGGACTCCCCGAGGAGTCACCACCCCACAGCACCCCTGCTGCCCCAGGACCAGAGCCTTCTGGAGACGGAAGGCCGTGTGGCAGGCAGCTGGCTCTCCCCGCCCAGATCTGAGGCCCCGAGGAAAGCCTGTGCTGACTAAGCAGGGCGGCGGCAGGGCTGACCCAGCGGCCGCACGTCTCTAGCCGCTCCCTTGGCCTCCTGATGATGTTCAGAGGCCGGGCCGTGGCCCCCAAGGCCAGGGCAGCACACCCTGTGTGAGGTGTGAGACAGGGGTGAGTCTGGCCTCCCAGAGTGCTGAGGAAGGTGCGGGAACGTGGGCTGGCGTCCTCTCCTCCTTCCCCTGCAAGGCCGCCTTCACGGGGAGACCCCAGGGAACAGCACGGGGTACACCCCACCGTGTGACTGCAGGTCGGGGCCTGGCGCTGTGGTCTGCCTCACGTCACCTAACTTCTGGAAGGCTGCCCGAGGGAGGCACCGCAAGTCGGTCCCCGGCTGGAGACGCAGAGCGGACGGGGCCGCTGTCCTTGGGCACGTTCTGGGGAGCTGGTGCACAGGATGGGAGGAGGGGAGTCCCGTCCGAGCTCACCCCCGGGACCCGAACCTCGCTTCTCCCCCCACAGCCGTGGCCTCTGTGGCAGTCAGTGCAACCAAGTCACCCACGGTGGCCGCGAGCTCCCCCAGTAAAAGCCTCCCAGAGAAACGCCTGCAGCTCCCGTTAGGCGCGTTATTTACTAAGCCAAGTCTCAACACCATTCTGAGTCCTTGAGGAAGGAGCACGCTCACCCTTAAAGCGTGTGAGGAGTCCAGAATCCATTATTACAGTAAGCTGCAGCGCACAGTAATTATCTAATAACCCCGGATAAAGGACCGTGGCTTCCTAATCTGTTTATAATTATCATCTCAATGATCCCACACATTAATGTCTGACCTTCAGCAACTCTGACCCAATCTTAATTAGCTCTAATATCAAATCGGCACCACGTAAGAAACTAGCCATGACCGAATGAATGAACCTCAGGTACAGTTAATTTCGGGAGCAATTATCTTTTCATGTAGGGAGATTTAAATGATTATCTGCACAATTTCACACAGTTTTATGTAATTCAGTGACATTATAAATTCTGTTTTAAATCATATTTCAAAGCCAGGGCTCCACAGTCTGGTCTGCCTAGTGTTCCGAAGCACTTGGACAACACGGGCCCTGAGCCACACGGGGTGTGCCGTGTCGTTATTTTCAATCGTAAGCAAAAAACAGAAAGGCAGCTCACGAGGTGACACATCACAGTCCAGCATACACCCACGCGGGTCAGTGGTCTAGGAGCGCACTGAGCCGGGCTCAGGCTAGGGCGCACGACGTAATGTGGAAACAGGGTGGACGAGTGACAGTGTAATGCCTGCCGTGAAAGGCCGGCGCGACCAGCGTGTCCACATGCAGTGTTTACCGGAAAGCAATGGCCGTCCGAAGCCGGGAGCTGCTGACGGAGCCTCTGGCCCTCCCGACTGCACCGAGCAGCACGAGCCCGACCCAGTGCTGCCTATCGCCGGCTTCCTGCGAGTGTGCTGCAGGGCCCCCAGACTCTGGCCCTCCCGACTGCACCGAGCAGCACAAGCCCGACCCAGTGCTACCTATCGCCGGCTTCCTGCGAGCGTGCTGCAGGGCTCCCAGCTCGGACCCGTTTCGGCGATGTCCGGCTGGAAACACACAAGCAGGCCAACGGCATGGCAGAAACGTCCCAGCACAAAGCGAAGATGGGAGAGGAAGGGCTGGCTGGGCACTGCCCCGAGCCCAAGCCTCGGGAAAGTGAGTGGAGAGAGCTGCTCCCCGAGAACGTGCTTCGTGCCCAGCCGGAGCTCCGCGTGCCTGCTGTTTCCCGGCAGCTGAAGACGGGGTCTCCAGCTGTCAGCCTCGTCATTTGAATGAAGGACGCAGGGTGCGTCCTGAGATGTGACAGGGCGCGGTCCCTCTGCACTGGTGTCACCTGCGGGCTCTCTCCTGCCGCCACGCCGCCCGCTCTGCCCTTGAGTGGTTGGTGAGGAAGCAGAGGAGGACGGCCGCGGTTAATACCAAATTGCTTCACGGGCGGGCTGCCCTCTCTAAGCAGCAGGTTATTAGAGATGGCCGGAACCGATGGGTACTGAAATAATGGTGTGACCAGCAGATGGCGTAATGGTTATGTCGCTGGGCTCCCAGGCAGTGGAAGTGGTTTGAGTCCCAGATGTGGCAGTTTAAAACTCACACCAGGCCAGTGTGTATGTATGTCGAAGATCCCAGGCGGGGGATGGAAGAGGAGGGATTGCGGCGTGGCCACCCCCTCTGGGGTGGTGGGTGATTTCTCACTGTCTCTCTGTCTCTCTGTCCCTCCGGTGAGCAGCACACATGCCCTATAGCAAAAATCTCTCTCTCTAAAAAAAAAAAAAAGACCAAGTGGCCCATGTGCGGAAACTAATGCACGCCTCCCCAGGCAACCGCTGTATTGAAAATCACCCCAGACGCTGACATGACCTTCACCAGAGCCCCCCAGAGTGACAGGATCCTTGACAGCCAATTCCCTGTGATTTGTCCCCACAGCACCCTGGAGACCGCCGATGGCTCCCGGCCAGGAGCATCCCCTCAAGGTCAAACCCTCTGGGTTGAGCCCCACCCCACCCCGCAGACCCAGCAGAGTTCATGCCTGGTGGTGAGCTGGGCGCTGGCCCAGCAGGGTCTCCTCAGGCCTTTTGCAGAGATGTCTATCTCGGCAGTGCAGTTTACGGTTGAGGCCAAAGCGCCTTCGTACGTAGAGATGCAGTTACCGCGATGGCTGAGACCACCATGCAACCGCGCAGTGAGGCAGCTCCCTCTCTGCACACCTGCTGGTTCCAACAGCTGAGAGGAGAGACCCGCCCCAGGAGCCGCACCCGCCTCCCCAGCACACCTCCTCTGCCCGGGAGTGCGGAGTCCACGGGGCTTCATGCTGCTTTCTCCTTCGCGGGGAGCCCACCTCGACCACAGGAGCCCCTGCAGCACAGCACCTTGTCATACGTAAGAGCTGACGTGATTTTTGTGAGGGCTTTAAATAAGGGACTCGATGGGAGCTTCTCTGAGAGCTGAGTGTGTTGTCCCCTGCCGGGAAAATTGCCCTGCACTCACTCCTGCTTCCCAGGTGAGGACCCGCCCGTGCCCGCGGGAGGCTGGGCTAGGCACCCGCCTCGACTGTTAGGGGACTCGGTGGCATAAGAATCTGTTTTGGAGGTGGCCCCTGACTCTCCCTCTTTCAGCTGGACCATCTAACAGCACGCCAGCCCCAGCACAGCAGCAGTGGCCCAGAAGGGGCAGCAGGGGCCCACCTGTCCCCGCCTCCGTGCTTCCTCTGCAGAGGGCGTGGCACAGAGAAGGGCCGTGCTCCATAGTCTGGCAGGTGGGCCAGGACTCATGGGTTGCCTGAGCCATGGGAGGGGGACACACAGGGGCCAGCTACTCCTGTCTGCGACAGGCAAATACCATCAGTGTCCCTGGCCCTGGAACAGAGGGCCGTCTGAGCTGGGCCCTGTGCACAGCTGGCCTGGTCCGCGATGCCCCACGGAGCTGCTGGCAGGTCCTGGCAGCCGTGGCCGAGGCATTCTGCTCAAGCTGGAGCCATTTCTAGTGTGAAAAGGGACACTGGCCCCGGGTTCTCTTGAGTTCCGTCACTGGCTTTGCCTCTGTTTACTGGCTCTCATTTTCAGTTCTGCCTTTCGAAGCCACTCTTTCGAGCACGCTGCACCTGGGGTGGGGAACATCTTCGTAAGACAAACGTCGTAGTTTCTGACCGTTCATCACGGTGCTTAATACACAGCGCACACACGCAAGCATAGCTCGGTGAGTTTCCAGGCTGAGGAAAGGCTGCTCCAGGGCCACGGTGGTGCAGGGCGGGCCTCCCTCTGCAATGTAGGAACCACAGAGCCCACACTCGGCTTCTAGGCCGGCTCAGGACAGGCTGGCGTGCGCTGCACACCACGGTCCGGCAGCTGGGTGGCTGGGGAGTGTGGGGAGGCTCACCACAGTGTGACAGTGTGGCAGGACCTGGCTGCCGTGCCTCCCTGGCCCTCCCTGTCCCATGCCCATATTTGATGGCACGCTCAGCATGAATTATTGCCCCTTTGAATAAGTCCTGATATCTGGTCCAGTGAGTTCTCCCTCATTTTTCTCTGAGTTCAGCATCTCCATTTTGGATTCTTTGAATTTACTTATAAATTTTATAACATTGAATTATTCAGATGTGAACATGACATAATTACAGGTGTTCACTAATACTCTGTAGGTTTCAGTACACATTTTGCTAGATGTATTCCTATATGTTAATATTTAGCAACTTTTAATATTTCTTACTAGTATGTATATTTTACATATACAGATGCTTCTCAACCTACCATGGGGCTATGCCCCCAAAATCCATTGTAAATAAACACTTTTGTAAGTAAAAAATGAGACTTTTAGAGACATAATGAGATGGGGAAGCATAAGACAATATCCGAAACCCTGGCAACCTCACGCAGCGTGGGGATCAGTTGTCTCACCCTCACGGTGAGCAGGAGCTGAAGCTCAGTGATGTGGCCTGCTCACGGGAAAGTATCAGACTAAGTACCACTGGCCCAGGACAAGGCCGGCATTTAAAATCGGAAGTATGCAGCCACTGAACGCCCATTGCTTCACACCAACATAATAATAAAAACACATGTTTTTTAAGATTTTTGCCGTAGGGTGCATGCACTTGCCAGAGAGAGACAGAGAGAGGGAAAGTGAAGAGTCACCCCAGGATGGAAGACGGCCATGCCACAATCCCTTCTCCTCCATTCTCCTCTTGGAATTTTGGCCATGCACACACATGCACCTGGCATGATTTTCAAGCTGCTAGGTCTGGGACTTGAACTACAGTCAGCCGCATGGGAGTCTAGCACTTTAACCACTATGCCATCTACTGGCCCATGATAAAAAAAAAAATAAGTCAAATCGTTCTAAGTCAGTGATCAACTGTATAAATAAAAATTATTTTTTGTATATTAACCTTATATCCAGCAACATTGGAAAATCCATTTAATTAAGAATTTCTGTTGAGTTTCTGATCCATGTGGCTATTATGGATTAGCTTGATAGTCTAGTACTCCAGTCAAGGACTAGTGTAAATACAGAATTTTTTCTACTAAGTGAAAGAAAAGAAGGTAGAAAGAGAAAGAAGTAGAGAAAGAGAGGAAGAAAGACTGTTTAAGGGTATCAGCAAATATTGGATTTGGGCCAGAACTTTAGAGGCCAATAACCTGGAAAGAAAAATTTAGTGGGACCCTAAATTACCTTCACTGTTTTTCTTTGGATATTGCTAATTTCTTGTGTATATTTATTTTTTATTGTTGCATAATCATTTTCTGCAAACTTAGCATCTCAAATAAAGTACACTTAGAACCCAACAACTTAGCTGGGTTTTCCGCTCAGAGCCTCACAAGGCAGCCACGAGCTACATTCTTGTCAAGGCGTGGCTGGGGAAGAACCCACATCTGAGTCCGTTCGGATTGGCAGAGTTCATTCCCTCGAAGCTTGTTTCTGGCTATTGGTTAGGAGCCACCCTCAGCTTCTAAAAGGTATCTGTGTTCCTTGATGAGCTTTCTAAGCACAAATATGCAGTTCATCAGCCTACAAGGAGAATCTTCTACTCATGGGTCTGCTACGAAAATCACGGCGTACGCGTCAAGGAAGCAGAGCAACCGGGGATACAGATACATATAGTGCAAGGTTTATCATGGAGAGTCAGATCCTCTGAAATCGGAGGCTAAAAAGGCCGCCCAGCAGCCCTCTACGAGCTAGCGACCCAAGGAAGCTGGTGGTGGGCTCCAATCTGGCCTGAAAGGCTGAGGGACGGGGAAGCCACAGGTAGGTCCTCATCCAGGTCCGAGGCCCGAGGGCCAGGGGCACCACCGTCTGAGAGCAGAGGAGATGGGGGCCCAGCGTGAGCAGAGCGTGAATCCACCTGTCCCCTCCTTGAGCGCTTCCATTCAGGTTCTCAGCAGATTGGCCAAAGCCCAGGAGGAAAGCAGACCGCAGGCCATTAGCACAGGTAACCAGTGTCAGGTTCAGATAGAGACTGCGAACTGCCACGGGGAATGCATTCGAGAAACTAGATTTCAGAGAAGTAGAACCTTTAGAAACTAAAATAAATAGTACTGAACAAACGTAAATTTGAAAGATGAATTTAACAGTAACGTGAATACATAAAAGGAGATTAATGAGAAAATATCTCAAATAAAGCACAAAAAGAACATATAGAAGAGAAATATAACATGTATTGTAATGATTTGTGACTATTTTTTTAAGTTAATGTATTTATTTCCTGAGAGACAGGCCCCCACACGGCACTCCTCCCCCAGTCCTCATGGCCAGCCGGGATCACGGGTGTCCACACAGGCATCCCAGACGTCAGGTCCACCCAGAGCCTGGCGCTGGCCCTCTCACACTGTGTCCTACAAGCTGCCCACCACAGCACCGCCTAGGGGTCTCATTTTAATGCTGATTTGGAAGAATACATAGTATCATTTATGAGCTCTGTAAAAAGAACACTAAAATGATGTACAATGAATAACACAATACAAGGGAAAATGGAAACACTTTAAAGTACATAATACAAAAGAAATCAAAAAAGAGAAAAGCATTGAGTGTAATAAATCAAATATTCCAATTTGGGATGATTAAATGATTAAAAACAACATGCTGTTATACAGGCATGTCTTGCATATGAAGGTATGTGTAGGTCAGGTCACAATAGCGAAATGTACATGTACCACACGGCGATTAAGCAACAAGAAGGCTTGCATAAATATTCTTTCTTAAGAGAGATTTTTTTTCCGTAGGGCACATGTGCTCACCAGAGACAGAGAGAGAAAGAGGAAGTGAGAAATGGCCCCCTGGGACATGGCCATGCTGCAATCCCTTCTCCTCTCTGAATTTTGGGCACACGCACACACATGCCGGCATGAGTTTCAAACCACTGGGTCCAGGAGTCACACCACGTGGGAGTCCAGTGCCACAGTACCACACGACTGCTGGCCTTACTGTGAGTATTCTAAGGCCGTGCAGATGGGCTCTGAGACAAGAGCTATGACAACAGATGAAGATATTCTGTGACAAAATAGCTCATTTAACATTAGGATATAATTTTTATTATTTTTATTAGTTAGTAAGATAGTCACATTAGAAATCCAGCTCTGAGTCTAGATTTATCTTTCTCATTATTCGTTTCTCAACTATTAATCCATGTTCTTTGAGGCTATGTTTAAATCAGTGAGGATTTAGCAAATTAGAATAACTAGATGATTTATAAAATTGATGGAGTGGACTTACGCTGAATCCAACAACAGGATATACACTCTTTAACAACATTTGCGAAATATTTACCACTTTGTAAAACTATAATTATTTAGAGCTTGTGTTCTGACCATTGTGGATTTAAGCTATGAATTAATTTAACACAAGAAATTAAAAAATCTTCAAATGATCAGAAATTAAACAACATATTTCTAAATGCACCATGAGTCAATGAAGAAATTACAATCTAAACTAGAAATAGTTTTAGCTAAATGATAATAAACACCTCTTGAAATAAACACAGATAAAGCTGTAATTAGAGGGAAATTCAGAGCCTCAAGAACACGATGAAAATAACTGTCACTTACTGATCTGAGCTCCCAGATCACGTGCTGATATTCCTGGATTGCACGTTAAGCTGTGCTCCATTTTCAACAGGAGTGGGTGAGAGTTTCAATTTCACTGTATCTTTTCAGAATTTGATAGTGTCATTTTTTAAATGATACCCAAACTAATAATAATGCATTTTTTCTTTATTCGTGGTAGAGTGCAAGAGTGTCGGTGCGTGACATGGGGAAGGGAGAGAGACGGGCACCCTCGCAGGGCCTGACCAGGCCACAGCTCCCTCCCTTCAGTCTCCTAGCCCTTGAGACCTAGGCACTCGTGTGCATGACACGTGTTTCAAGCAGAGTAGGCCAGGGATTCGAACTGCGGCTGCCCTGTGGGGTCTGTCTTCTCTTTCGTAGGGCATTACCAGTGCACCATAGAACTGGCCCTCATTGTAGTAGTAATTAGAGTTTTTCTAGTGACTAATGACGGTGAGTATTTTTTCATGTGCTTATTACTTATTTGTAAATTTTCTTTTCTAATCCTTTGACCTTTTGAAAATTGAAATGCAGGGCCAGCAGGTGGTGTGGAGGTTACGGTGCGGGATTCCCACTTGGCTGACCATGGTTTGAGTCCTGGACCCAACAGCTTGAAATCATGCAGGAAGCGTGTACATGGGTGCCCCAAATCCCAAAAGAATGAAAGAGAAGGGATTGTGGTATGGCCATCCTCCCTGGGAAATCATTTCTCACTTTCTCTCTCTGTCTCTATAGTGAGTGCATGTGCCCTGTGGCACACACACACACACACACACACACACACACAAAAAAAGACTGAAATAGATCTTAGGATTGAGTTCTAAGAGCTCTTAATCTATTCTGAATAAACGTCCTTTGTTGTACATACTATGTGCATTTGCATTATATGCCCTTCTGTGTTTTGTTTTTTTAACTACAAATTATGATAGGATTATTTCTGATAAACCCATCCTAAGTAGAAAATATCACAACTTAAAAATGTACATCAAACCTCCTGAACATCATAGCTTGGCCTTGCTCACTTTATATTTGTCTACAGTTGGGGGAAAATAATCTAATACAAAGCCAATTTTTACGTAAAGTTTTGAATTTATTGAATATTGCACTGAAAGTGACAAACTCAAAGAATGGTCTCTACCAAACGCATATCATACACACCGTTGTGAAGTCACAAAATCACAAGCGAACCATAAGTTAATGGCAGCATTTGGAACACAATATTTTTATTTTGATAAAGTTCAAGTTCTCCATTCTTTTTTCTTTTACATATTATGATTTCAGTGTCATGACTAAAAACTCCCTAATCCGAAGACATACAGATTATTTCTAGAAATTTAATTGTTTAAACTCTCACATTTAGGTTTAAGATCCATTTTGAGTTAATTTTGTGTATGGTGTGAGATAGGGGGGTCTCAGTATTTTTATTTTTTATTTTTTGACATATTACTATTTAATTGTCCTAGCAGTATTTACTAAAAACTCTGCATTTTCCCATTAAACTGCCTTGGTCCTTTGGTTACAAATTCCTTCACCTTAATGTCAGACTGTATTCCTGGTTTCACGAACCTGTCCTATCTACATATTTCTACACTCATCTCAACACTGCATTGTCTTGTTAACCAGAGATTTCTAAATCAGATAGTGTAAATTCTCCACATTTTTTTCTTTATTTAAAAAAATGGCATTCCTTGTCTTTAGATTTTTTCATAAATTTTGTGATGAAAATTACAATTTTTACCAAAAAGAAAGGCATGCAAGTATTTTGAAAGAGATTGTTTTAAATCTGTAGATTAATTTAGAGAAAGTTGACATCTTAATACTATTCTGATATATGAAAATGAAATATCTTTCCATGTATTTATTTATATCTTTTTCATCACATAGTTTTCAATACATCAGGCTTCATTTTTTTAATTATTCCTAAACATTTCATTTTTAGTTTTTATGCTCTTAAGGTATAAAGTCTTTTTAAACTATCGATCTTATATCTTGAGATTTTTTTTAAAAAGATTATTAGTTCTAATTGTGTGAATGTGTGTTTGTGTATGCATTTCTTGGGATCTTGGATGCTTTTCAATCTTTTCCAGTCTATATGCTTTTAATTTCTTTTTAAAAACAATATTAAATCTCCAGTTTGGTACTTAATAAAAGTGGTGAAAGTGGAGATTCATGCCTTGTTCATAATATAAAAGGACAGTGTTTTTCATTAGTAACTGTGATGCTAGCTGTCAATTTTTAAATAAATCCCTTTTCTCAGCAGAAAGATTCTTCTGTGTTCTGACTTTTAAAAATTATGAATGTTAAATTTTTCTCAAGTACTTTTATCGACTAACCTTTGACATGATTCTTCATTTTTTGCTCATTAGCTAATTAACATTGTGCATTATGTCACTTGTTTTGGATGTTACACTTATCCAAACCTATGCAAAGATTGGGTTGGCAAAGAATTTAAGCGTTTTATGTTCATGCTTATAAGGAACGTTTCTCTCTCAAGGAAGAAAGAGACTTTAAAAGAGATGAATTTAACGAGGCTTGGTGGACTTTACCCTACTCCCCTTTTTTTGGATCCCTTCAACTTAGATACAGTGAGCTGGAAGGAAAAGCGTTGGAGGCGTCCTGTGCCCCTTCACTTGCCATTCCACATTTTTTCATAGCCACCATGAGGCCTCTGGGCAAGATCTGAAAGCCAGCACCGCCCGGGACTTGCACTGCAGCAAAGCCAGCCGAGGTCACGGAAGCCCAGGCTGATCTGTGATGTAATCTTCAAACACGGGGACACGGGCAGCTCTGATCACCCGAAGGGCCGTGATAAGGAGCACTACCAGTTTGGGTCAGAGTGAATTCTTACACTTAGCATGTAGGTACGAGGCTGTAATATGTACCCTTGGGCACCAAAAGGGTCCGACGTGACATTTAATCTGAAGGTTGAGGCACCCTCGACTCTGGGATACTTCCTTCATCTCATCCGCCACCACCCGAGGCTGGGGCTTCTCCAGGGGAGACAGCGAACAGGCAGCTGCCCTGCCTCCGCTCACACGGGCCGCACGCTCTGCGCTCCGCCTGCTGGACTCTCGGCCACGCCCTCCCTCGCGCCTCGGCAGACTCCATGCGTGGTGGAAGTCTCTGCTGTCACTTCCAGCGTCCAGCTGGGGACATTTCCTACCTGCCCACTGTCCTATAGGCATGTGGATAGTTTGTGCCCCGAGGGTCATGGTTGGTAAAGGACAGGGCTTGGCTGTCAGGGGAACTGCCCATCCCCTGGTGCCCACAGTGGCACGTGGGGAGTACTGCTCCGTTTCCAGTTATGGGATGACACTGCAGGGCAGTGCGCGCGTGTGAGCGTGTGTGTGCACGCCCACGTGCATGTGGACAGACTGGGAAGGAAGGCGAGGCCGTGAGTGTTGATGGTCCAAACTGCACATCGGGGGCCTGGCTCAGAATGGGATGATGCTATGGTTTGAGTGTCCCCCCAGAATGTGTGAAGTCAGGTGAGGGCCAACCCCGCAGCCTGCGGTGATCCGCGGAAGGAACCAGATCCCACAGTTGGAGTCCTGGCCCGCAGCTTTGAAAATACACTGGGCACATGCAGGTGTGCCAGGACCCTGAACGGACGGCGACACAGAGGGACAGGACTGCTGCATGTGGGAGGCCCAGCAGCGGCCACAGCCCTCCTGCGGAGGGCGAAGGCGGGGCTCTGTGCTGCCCAGGCCGCAGACCCCAGCAGGAAGGCCCTCACCGGAGGCAGCACCACACTCGGGCTCGCCTTCCCGAGCCAGGGCTACCGAGCCTCCATCTCCTCCGGCTGCCCAGACCGAGGTACGGCCGCTACGAGCAGAGAAGGGTGCAGGGCTGCCGTAACGGATGGACTGGGGAGAGATGCAAATTGCAAACGTTAGAATAAGGAGGCATGGTCAGGTCACAGGGAGAGTGTCCACAGGGGCCGGAGGGGCGGAGCCTACAGGAATGGTGGCTGGCTGTGGAATGATCTGGAAGGCACCGGGGCCGAGCAAGGGTGGGAGCCATCACGAAGCCTTGCACAGGCACCATTCTCCGGCCTCGGCCCTCCGCCCGCACAGCCCCTTCCCACGGGCCTCACAGCTGTCATAGCGTGTGTCGGGACATTCCCTGGCTGGGGACACCTCTGGAAGGCTGCCTGGCTCACTTCCTGTGCGGAATCACTGCTTCGGACCTAGCCTGACTGGCCTCGAGCCCTGCCAACAGCGGGCCCATGGCTGCCGGGCCAGCCATCCTTGTCCCTGCCCCGGTGCCTACAGAAGTCGTCACTATCTGGAGTGACGCGTGCGATGCGCTCACGGGCACTGAGTGCGGACCCCATTCTGCACCAAAGTAAAACCAAGACAGTGAATTCCGTTGGTTTTGGTCACAGAGATTTCCTGCTGCCTGGAACAATGCCTGTCATCTAACAGGTGCTTAACAGCTGTCAGTCAAATGCGTCAATGTCACATGGCCAGAGGGCAGGCCTGGCCCAGGAGCTTCAGCCTCCCGGAGGAGGTGGCAGCAGGAGCCCCTCTCATGAACCACCCAAACGAGCGGGAAAGGCATGGGCTGAACTAAGAGGCCGGGAGGGGCGGCCCTGGGTGCGGACAGGACCTGCTGCAAGGGGGGGCGGCCCGGAAATTTGCTCAGAGACCTTGGCAGTTCGGGGGTGGTCTCTCAAGATGGGGTAGAGCCAGCCACATCCAGAGTGGGAAGCATGGAGCAGGAGAGAGGGTGTGGAGCGTGAAGAGGGCCCCCCGGAGTGCCATGGGGCAGCACCCTGACGAGGCACAGGGAGGCCGCGGTTGCTGTCACCTTCGCTGTCGCCAGGAAGCTGTCTCTGATAAGAAGCAGGCCGGAGCACAGCAGGGAGGCGAGCTGCAGGCGAGGTGCTGACAGCCAGAGCAGGGCCAGCGCGTCCTTCCTCTGAAGGGGGCCAAACTGGAGCAAGGCGTGAGGGGCGAGTGCACCCGGAAGGCCACCTGGCAGTGTGGGAGGGTCACCCAGCTGTGGTCTCCCCAAGAATGCTATTTCAGGTTGCTGGTGAACAGCGGGAGGCAGGCCGAGGACAGGATGGGCTGCCCGAGTCACTCACCCTCGCTCCACCTCCTTCTCTGCACCTGCCGGAGAGGCACACCACGGCGTCACCGCGGGCTGCTAACGGGGCAGGGGTGCAAGGAGATGGCTCTCCAGGCGACGCGGGCCGGGCACTCACTAAGCACACCATAAGTGTTAGTTCTCGTGGTCTCCAGTGGTGCCCGCAGCTGCCACCCGACAGGTGTCTACGAGAGGATGGTGCGGGCTGCGTCCGCCTGCAGCAGGCAGGTCCCGCACGGGCAGTGACCCAAGAAACCAATGTAAGAGCCCACGTGTGAGGCTCAGTGGCGTGCGGGCAGGAGAGCTGTCTATGTCTACCTCAGAGCTGCTTCTCCCGTGTAACCAGGACAATGACGTCCGTAAGCGGATGGAGGTCACGATCGAAACCACGCGATCTGGGCAGGGAGGTGGCTTCCGGTCTCACTACCGGACTTCAGACCCTGAGGAAGTCACCCCCTGGGGTCTCTGTTACTGCCCGTGCGGTTGGGCAGCGGGGCATCTGGTGAGCCACGGGGCGGCGGAGCAAGGTCTGCAGCAGCGGCGATGCTGGTGAGGACCACATCTGAGGAAATGGGGGGCCTTCACGCTGCTGGAGTCTCGCCCACACTAACCAGATGCTCTGACCCGTGGTCGTGAATCCATGCATTCAGGCACACATGCAATGCACATGCATGCACACACACGTTTACATACAAATAATCAGTCCTGCAAGCAAGTTTTGAGAAACTAAAATGTTTTCCTGGTTCTTTTTTTTACATTCACCGAAGGACAGACGTGCTTCACAGGCCAGAAGGTGAGCTGAGGTGAGAAAGTTACGTGAACGATGATTTAAGCCTAGGGGGTGCCGTGTGGGCCTTGCTGCTGCGTATCTGCCCCTCACAGCTGACTCTGTCCGTGTATCCTGTGAGTACAATTTTACCCTGTAAATGATAACGGAGAGCACAAGGCCAGTGCTGACGCGGAGTTAAACCTGGGGTGCGGTGTGCATGCCAGACCTGGAGCACACAACCGACATGGAAATGACTCAGCCACCGTGACCGTGAACAGAAGCGACAAGGCTGTGCCCGACCGGCGTCAGAGCCGGGGAGGCAGGCAGGGCGGCAGCACCCCCGTCGTCCTGGCCAAATTTGGCAGGTGGCTGGAGAGGTGATTGCAGTAACCTGAGCGTGAGCCAGGCCTTAGCCCGCTTGCTGCCACGCCGGCACACGGCCCGTCGGGTGGCAGGGTGGCCTTTGCAAGTCCTGGCTACTGCCTTTCCTCCTTGCGTCTTCGCCTTGGATCGCGTGAGAACACACACGCCCGTCATTACACGCTCATGCACTCTCCATGCTTGAAATGAACTTCTGGAATGTCGATGGATCCCAGCACAGTTACACATCCCCTCACAACTCCCTGACCGGTGACAGAGAGCATGTGCAACAGCGGTCCCCGCCGGGACACCCGGGGCGGGGCGTGAGCCGAGTGGCTGGTGGGCTCCACCACCTGTGTTCAGATGAGGGTGAGCTAGCCTGAGGCGCATCTCTCGGGACACGTTCTTGTTGCTAAGTGATGATGTGACTATATGTCGTTTTCTGTGACGATTTCCAAACTAGCTGCTACTTTAGAAACAAAGATAACATGCTACAAATCTATGGCACTCTACCTAGCTGAAGGGACGCTGGGAATTATGACATGACATAGGGCATGTGCACCGTGAATGTTCTGGGTGAATTACGCACACTGGCTTCCCAAACGACCCTCAGCCGTACCATGCTACGCAGGCTCAGCATTACCTCAGAACGTCACAATTTTCAATGAACCAAAATTTACTGCTTTTATTAACTCATTAAATACACTTACAGAGTTTCTACAGATTTAATAAAAGATCATTTTTTTAAAAGTAGCCTAATCTCATTTTACCCAATAAAAAAGATATTTGCTATAAATTTCATTTTTTAATTTGTATTTGCATTTTCTTTTTTGGCCACAGGGTACTCATCAGAGAGAAGGAGGGGAAAAGTGAGAAATCACCCCCCAGGAGGGATGACCACACTACAATCCCTTCTCCTTTCTCCTCTCGGAATTTTGGGCATGCATACACACATGCCTGGCATGATTTTCAAGCTGCTGGGTCGAGGACTTGAACTGTGGTCAGTTATATGCAACCCAGAGCCTTAACCACTATGCCACTGTTGACCCTTGACTGTAAATTTTTTTTTCAGCACTATGTTATAGATGTCCCTTGCTCTCAGTCCTTCCGTTCTGGATTTCAGTAGCCCGTGCATATTTTCCATCACAGGAGAGCACCTTAGAGTCACTGTGGTTTCCACTTCTCATTGTGCAAAGATCACGAAAGGGTATGGTTAGATAGAGAATGCACCACGCCATCCAGCGGCACGTGGTTAAGGCACCTGGATCCCATGTGGCCGACTATGTGGCTTCTCTGTCCTGGGTCCAGAGACTTAAAAACTACACTGGGTGCATGTGCATGTCTGCCCCAAATCCCAAGAGGAGAAACAGGAGAGGAGATGGTGATGTGACCACCCCACGGGGGGACAGTCTCACTTCCTCTCTCTCGCTCTGTCTCTCTACTGTGAGTGCACATGCCCTCTAGCAAAATTTTAAAAAGGAAAAAAAAGACAAAGTCCTCATTAGATGAGGCCCTGAGTAATAGCAGGAGTGTAGCCTGCTCTGCTAACCCGTGTTGGAAAAATAGCACAAGCAGAAGTAGACGTGGTCTTGCAGTCACCAAGATGGGGGGTTGCTCCTCACTGCTGGGCAGCGTGGTCGCAGCTGGTGGTATGCCCAGGACTGCTCAGATCTGCCCCTGTTGCCCTAGTATAGTTAGGAGCAATGGCCCCTCCCGTGGTTAATAGTGTCTTGGTTTGAGTGATCAGCCCAAGTATAACTAAGTTAGCAAAAGCAACTTCCCAACTACTAAAAATTGAAATGAAGAAAAACTGTGCAATCAATCCAAGGTAAGAAAAAATATATAGATTAGAATTAAAAATTAAAAATAAAATTATTGTATAAGATTAAATCTAAATAAATTATTAAATACAATGACCACATAGACTAAATACTCTAATTAAAATTTAATCAAGCTAAGTTGAGAAAAAAAGCTATAAACATTTGCAAGAGAATTGAAAACATAATATAAAATGTAGTAAAGGATGGAAAAACATATACTAGATAAATGTTGATGAAAACATAAAAAACTATTTCCAATTGTACTGTCAAAAGGCATACAGACATACAGACAGGAAAGAAGTCATTACAAATCAATGAAGAAGAAAGTCACAAAAACAACATAACAAATCTAAACTTGTAGAACTCAATAACTAGGGTTAAAATACAAAAAAACAGTTAATTGATTACAAAGAAAAATCCACAAAACAATAATCATAGCAGGGCTGTTTTGTTTTGTTTTGTTTTAGATTTTTGTTATAGGGCACATGCACTTGCCCGAAAGACAGAGAGAGACAGAGAGACAGAAAGTGAGAAATCACCCACTGGGGAATGGCCATGCTGCCATCCCTTCTCTCCCACTTTTGTCTTGGGATTTTGGGCACACACACGCACACACCCAGTGTGAGTTTCAAGCCTCTGGGTATAGGACTCAAACCACAGTCAGCAATATGGGAGTTCAACACCTTAACCACTATGCCACCTCTGGTCCTCATGATAGTTTTTTTTTTTTTTTTTTTTTTTTTTTTTTGGAGAGGTTTTCGCTATAGGGCGTGTGCGCTCGCCAGACAGACAGAGAGAGACATAGAGACAGAAAGCGAGAAATCACTCCCCAGGGGCAATGGTCACACCGCAATCCCTTCTCCTCCATTCTCCTCTCGGGATCTTGGGCACGTACGCACATGCACCTGGCGTGAGTTTTAAGCCACCAGGTCCAGGACACGAACCGTGGTCAACTACGTGGGAGTCCAGCGACATAGCCATTACGCTAACTGCTGGTTCCCAATGATAGTTTTTAAATATACATTCTATAATTGATGGACTGTTTTTAAAGAACCATAATATTTAAACAGTATAATTAATAAGACTGATCTTAGAGACATAAAGAAAATACTGCTTTCTGTAATAACGGAGTACAAATTATTTTAAACATAGGTATAATAGCAAGTACGTGTATCTCAAGATCCAAATTAAGGTAATTAGACCAAATGTGGCCATTATGACAAATTTGGTCTAATTACCTTGACAAATTTCAAAGGATTGTCTTATACAAGATATTTTTCTGACTGCCATATTGTTCAGTTAAAAATCAATAGTGAATATATAAATATATATTGAAAATATAGAGAGAGAAAACTCACATATTTGGAAATTAAGAATAACAGTTTTAAATAACTCTTGACTCTGAAAACAAATTACTATGGAAATAAGAAAATACTGGTGGTTGAATAATATTAATGACAACGACTTTAATTAGCACTTACCTTGAGCAAGCAGTGCTCTAAGATTTGAACAGATATTAAGTTACTTCATCTTAATGGTAATGGGATGAGATATAGACTGTTAAGCAGCTCCATTTTATTGAGACATAGAATGGTTAAAGAATTTGTCTGGAAAGCAAGAATGTGTTCATTAGACAGCATAGCAAGGAATATATTAATAAATGCATTGTAATCAACTAAAAATCTTAGCTTTAGTTAAAGCAGTAAAATCGTAGAAAATATGTATAATAAAATCTTTGAAAAACACATCACTTCTCAAATCACAAAAGGAAATAAACTACTCTGCTAGTTATACACTCATTCAAAAAGATCTAGAATTAGTAAATATAGTAAACATATTCCCACAAGAAAAATCTTGGCATGATAGCTTGAACAGCAAGTTCTAGAAAATGATCAAGAAAAAGTAATTGTGTTCTTAGACAAACTCCCTCGGAGGAAGACGAAAGTGAAGGAGGAAGAGGAGGAGAAAGGAGGAGGAGGAAAAGGAGGAGGAGAACCAGGCCTTTGCAATTCGCTTTATAAGGCTAGTGCAGCCTTGATACCAGGACAACACAGAAGAAGAAAGCCATAGGTCCACCTCGTGTGTGGACATAGATGCAAAAATCACGGTAAATATCAAGCTAAACACAGAAACAACAAAAAGCTTAAAATATCACGACAAGCTGTTTCTCCCAGGAATAAAATCAAATAATAAAATGTGCTCACTATTAGACAAATCCGTCCGTGATAATTAACCACCTTAACGGACTCATGGAGCAGAGGCGCCATCCCGCAGACTCAGAGGAGGAGTTAGGATGTGGTCTGGGCTGGCCAGGGCTGGGGCACCGCTCTGCTGTACTGGGACCCCGTGGAGAACCCTGGGTCAGCTCTTGGGTCGCGTGTCCCTGGTCCTGGCTGGCTGAGAAGACTGGGGGTGGTGGGACTGTGGTGCGAAACTTTATTGAGGGTGCTTCTCTCTCTCGCTCTCTCTTTATCTCTGTTATTCTCATGAAAAGATAAATAAGCTTTTTAAAAAGGAAAAACAATCCCCTTATTTCCATATATACAACTATTGTGATTGTGTGTGAGGTAGTGTGACAGGCACCCCAACAGAGCCTCCACGCTGTCTCACCCTACGCCCAGCCAGCTCAGGTCATGGGCATGCTTGGGTCACCCAGAACGTCAGGGAAGCCTCAGGGCCTGAACAGAAGACCTCCCTGTGTGGGACCAGCTGTGAGACTAGGACCCCACCGCTGGGCCCGTGAAGTTCTAATATGCCCACGATGGACAGCACAATCACTTCACACGCCCGGAAACTGCGGACATCACCTAGCGTGGAACCCGCCACTGTGCAGCTGCGATTATCCAGGAGGGCCTGACCGTTCCTATGACCTTCGATGCAGAGGGCCTTCCCAGGCTGTGTCAGGCGGAGAACTGATGAGGACGTGAGCCAGAGGGCTCAGGGGGCGGGGAGACGGCAGGGCGAGGACTGGGTTTGCACACTGGCTCTGAGAGGGAGGGCAGGGCCACGCGGCAGGGACGGGGCCTCCAGAAGCTGGGAAAGGCACAGAGACGGTGCCTCCTAGACCCTGCTGAGAGAAGGCAGCTTGGCCAGTGCCACGAGCGGCCCAGGGAGACCACGCTAGCGCCTAGGTTACGGCCGAGAGAGAGCACACTGGGTTGGGTTAGGCCTCCAAGTTTGTAGCGATCAGTTGCAGCGGCATTCTTCGATGGCTGGTGAGCCTAAGTATTTGCTGTTTGTTTAGATGTTTGCAGAGACAGGGTCTTACTAGCCGGCCTCCAACTCCAAGCCTCAACCCTCTGCCTCCCGAGCTGCTGGGAACGCAGGTGCAGCCCCCACACCCACTAGCCATTTGAACATCACCTGTGCATGTGTTCTGCTTTTTAAAGGAGTCACTGTGGTCTCTCCATTTCTGTTAACAATATATGCAGGAACTAACTGTGACCTTTCATGCTTGTTACTTTGCCAAATAGCTGTCTGCTTTTTTTTTTTCTTTAAAAGAGCGATTTTTGCTGTAGGGCATGTGTGCTCACAGGAGAGACGCAGAGAGACAGAGAGACAGAAAGCGAGAAATCACCCCCCAGGAGTGATGGCTACATCACAATCCCTTCTCCTTCATTCTCATCTCAGGATCTTAGGTGTTGCTCGTGCGCGCACACACGCACACACACCCACACACCCATCATGAGTTTTAAGTTAAGTCGCCAGGTCCGGGACTCAAACAGTGGTCGACTCTGTGAGAGTCCAGCCATGCAACCATTATGCCATCTGCGGGCCCCGTTACTGTTTGCTCTGTAACTTTAATTATAGTACTACTTTTCTATTGTCTTCTAACAATTTTTAGGTAGTAAAATCAAACTTTTTAAATTGCTTTTGCTTTTGATGACATGCTTAATAATCTTACATTTATCGAAAGTTGAAATTATTATTTAAATTGATTTTCTTTTAGAATATTACTCTTTTTCTCTCCTTATTTGCATATAAAGTTTTAATTTAATATAGAAGATCTAATGCTAAGCAAAGCAAGTCAGACTTTAAAAGACAGACATCGGGTGTTCTCACAGTGTATACTGAATGTCTGCAGTCTAGCAGACACTGGAACCATGGAAGGTTAATGGCGGAAACAGCCACTGTAGGTACCTATCCAGAGATTGGATAGGTGGGGCGGGTAGCTCAGGGTGGGGGTTGTTGGGACTCGGGGGGGGAAAAAAAAGCATGCATCCAGGAAAAACCATGTTGCAAGTTGTAAAGACCTACAATGACCAAATAAATTTTGAAAAAGTTAATTTTTAAGTTCAGTAGTATAGTAGCAATATTATCATTTTTCAAAGTCACTTAAACACGATCTTTTCAACAGTAGCTCCTTTCCATACCAACTTGCAATTTCAAGACCGTCATATTCTAAATTTCTATACTGTTTCTGAGTTCTTCTTCTGCCCTACAGACATATTTGCTCATTTTAGTGCTAAGCACTCTTTTAACTGTTTTATCTTTATATTACGCTTTCTGATCTACTGGAAATGTTCCCACATTAGTCTCCTTTCCAAAACTTATCCTAGAAATTCTCAAGTGTATTCCTGCCAGTGAACTTCAGAATCATTTTATACAGTTAAAAAGCTGTTGAAATGTATGCTGAAGGTACATTTTTTTGTTTTTGTTTTTGTTTTTTTTTTGAGAGGTTTTCACTATAGGGCGCGTGCGCTCACCAGACAGACAGAGAGAGAGACAGAGAGACAGAAAGCGAGAAATCACCCCCCAGGGGGGATGGTCATGCCGCAATCCCTTCTCCTCCATTCTCCTCTCGGGATCTTGGGCATGTACGCACATGCACCCGGCGTGAGTTTTAAGCCACCGGGTCCAGGATGCAAACCCTGGTCGACTACGTGGGAGTCCAGCGACATAGCCATTACGCTAACTGCTGGTTCCCAAGGTACATTAAATATAGTGTAACTTAATGCTTTCTCCAATCCTGAATCACAAAATATAATTCAACACATAAAAAAAATAAGCTTTCCAGAAGATTTTAGCATTGTACTTGTCAAGTTGCTATTTATTTCAGCTAAGTTTTCCCATCATTACTAATCAATTAATTTATTTATTACTGCAACTGTGAGCAGTATTTTTCTGTCAGTGTTATCAAATCTGTACTATTTTTATTAATTTTTGAATATTTATTCTATGTGGAGAAGCTTCAAAGAATTCCTGAAAAATTATATTAAAGTACTACTTTATTTTGGTGCACAAAAAGGTTGAAGCTCATGCCTAGATTATTCATAATATGCATTTTTCCTAAGCTTTTTGAAGCTTTTTGAATAATTAAAAATTATATTATCTCTAATAATTATCATTCATTATCTTCTCAGTGTTCACTGTTCTGTGTCATGTTAGATTGCATTGGCTAGCATTACTACACTTGTACCACATGATGAGCTGTGGGGAGCTCTCCATTGTCACTGCTAGCTACCTTATCAAAAATGAAGGCTCAGAGTCACTCAATGATCTGAGATGAGTGGACAGATGTCCATGTCCACTGAGTGTCCCAAGGAGAGAATTTTGCCATTAAAATTGTTGAAACTCTTAGCTCTAAGGCCAGTTGTATTTCTGTTTTGTCTGATAGTATTTCCAAGAAGCACCATTATAATAAGGCAGCATATAAAGGTGCCCATGGGCCCAGACCTAGAGCAGAACTTGGGCTTGACTCCTGGCCTCGCCCCTCCAACTGTGAGTCTTAGGCAAGATGCCCATCCTTTAGATCTGAATTTCTTCACCTGTAATATGGGAGAAGAAGAAACCAATTGCATGGGGTCCTAGTGAGGAATAATAGGCCAATATATGTGACCAGGTCCGGTACACACTGTGTGTGTGTGTGTGTGTGTGTGTGTGCTGACTCTGTGCCTGTTTTATGTATAGATATATGTGAAAATTGTATGAATATAAATGTGTGTGTGCATACACGCGCATCCATATATAGCATTTTGTGGCTAATCACATCTGTGTAGACCGTGTGAATATGCATAGGGGAGACACACAGATTAGAAAAAACTATCCTTTTGGAGGTTTTAGACAGAGAAGTGCTTTAAACCAAGTGTTTTACAGAAGGCAAGAGAAGCCGACCTGGTGCTTTGGCCTCCTGGCTGGGCCTGTGTGGTCCTCTGGAGCAGAAGGCAATGACCTCTTCAGCTGCAAGTGATTTATTTCTAGGTAGATGTCCCTCCTGGCATTGCTTTCTTACTCCTGGTCTTTCTCTCTGTGACTTCTCCTTCCAGGCAGAGGCAGCTGCTGTGGGGTCGGGCAAGTGACTTCAGGCAGCGAGCCTGTGAGGCTCCGAGTCTATGAGGCCCTGAGGGAGGTGCTGGCCAGAGCAGGAGTTGGTGCTGGAGGAGCCAGTGGGACACATGCTGGCCCTGCCTCTGCCCTGGGAGGTGGCCTGGGGGCCACAGCTGGCTGGTGGACACGCCAGGGCCAATCTTGGAAGGCAGTAGTCAGGGGGCCGCTGCCCAACACTCCGCTCGGCCATTGTGATCTTAGGGAATGTGAACAGGACAGCTTGTGGCTCGCGAAGTGCAGGGCACAGGGCTCTGCGCTGCCATTTGCCCAGACAAGGACAGCGCCCAGATGCACAAACGAACAGCACAGAGGTCGGAGGAGCGCGAGGACCAAGGCTGCACCAGCACTGGCTCTGCGACTTCACCCACATCTGGGGTGGCGTGTCAGGTGGCAGCCAGCCCCTCACCACAAAGGTGGTCAAAAGAGAGGTGCTGGGCCCGAACTAAAGCTGGAAGATGACCACGAGAGCCACGGCCACGGCGGCCACAGCCACGGCCACAGCTGTGCCAGGTCACTTTTCTTCAGAAGAGTCAGGCCAACACACAGCCCAGGATGCCAGACATGCAGGACTGCGACCAGAATAGAGCCCTGGGTGGCAAATGCGAATCCAGCTGCAGCCCATCCTGCGCTCCGTAAAGGAAAGCCGGCGGGAATACCATTCCGAGTTTCTCCGTCTGAGCACAGCTTTTCGGCACGACCCGTCAGGAGGCTCTCGGGGCTCTGTGGCCTCCTGGCCTCCTGGCTGTGAGCGCGGTGGCTCTGGATCCCCCACATCAGGCCTCAGGGGCACTGCCTACATACTGGCAGCCTGCGGCTGGCTTGGAATGGGACGGGCAGGGTGCCTACTCGAAGGAGAGGGCATCAGGGCCCCCAGGGACTCCGAGGACCAGGAGAGTGAGGAGTCCACGCAGCCGTTCCCACCGCCTTGGTGCAGCCTGGCTCGCCGACACGCTGCATTGCGAGGGAATTATTAAAGTTGGAGTCAGATCCTCTGGCGGTAACATGTCATCACTCGAAATCACACAGTCAGTGACAGCTCAGGCAGGGTCTTCACGCCCTCGGGAGAGCACGCAGAGCGGGGTGCTGGTGGGCGGGAGCGTGTCAGCTGTTCCTGCCCGCACAGCCCAGACCGCAGAGCGCCCGGACTGCACATTTCCTGGTCCAGAGAAACACGCAGGGTCTCGGCATTGGCCTACTCAACGTCAATGACGTGGCGACAAGGTCCCGACGGCCGCGGTGCATCCTCACCTCGGGATTACTCACATTATGCAGGAAGAATCCCCGTGGCTGCCTTCAGGAAACCCCGTGGGAGATGTGGGTTTAGAAGCATGTTGTGTGGGACCAGAAGATGGTGAGTGGTTATATCGCTGGACTCTCGCGTAGTTCACTGCGGTTCAAGTCCTGGACCTGGCTGCTTAAAACACACTCAGGAAGGAACCAGCAGTTGGCATAATGGCTATGTCATTGGACTCCCATGTGGTCACCCACAGTTCAAATCCCAGATCTAGTGGCTTAAACTCACGCCAGGCACATGTGCGTGCATGCCCACCCAAGGTCTCAAGAGGAGAAGGGATTACGGCGTGGCCATCCCCCCGGGGGGATGATTTCTCTCTTTCTGTCTCTCTGTCTCTCTCTGTCTTTCTGGTCAGCACACGCGCCCTATAGCAAAAACGTCTCCCAAACAAAACAAACAAAAAAAAAAACCTCACTCAGGGTGCATGTGTATGTGTGCCCAAAATCCCAAGAGGAGAATGGAAAAAGAGGAGATTGTGGCATGGCCATCTCACGGGGGGGGGGGGGGGGGGGTGATCTCACTTTTTGTCTCTGTGTCTCTCCAGTGACTGCACGCACCTTATAGCAAAAATCTCTCCCCGAAAAAGAAAGAAAGAAAAAAGAAACATGCTGTCCACTAGCTCCAGGGGACCATGACCGGGGGCTCCCGGGGACTGAGTGCACCTCTGTCCCCTCCCCAGCTACACTCAGCACAACACAAAGCCACGTTCACCTTCTCCCCACATCACAGACGCAGTGGAGGCGCAGCAAGCTCCCTCCCCGGTGTCCCAGAGCTGAGGAACGGAGGATGATCTAGATGCAGGCCGACTGGTTTGGCTCACAGGCGTGTGATCACCCTCATGCCTCTGCCCTGCTGCACCCACCGCGGACGGTGCCATCCACCCGTAGACCGTGGTCGCAGATGTTTGGGGTCCGGGTGCCTCCTGGTGTTCTTCTTCGTCTAAATTTTTCCACCCACCCATCTCTAGGGGAACAGCCACAACACAATCCCTTTTGCCCCATTCTCCTCTCAGGACCCTGGGCACACACACATGTCCAGTGTGCTTTTCATGACACCAGGTCCAGGACTCAAACCACAGGGTCAGCCAAGTGGGACCCTGTACCTTCACCCCCGTGCCACCACCTGGCTCCCTCTGGTGGTTTTACCTTTCCCCGGGTGAGGGGAGTTGCTGCAGTCACAGCTTACTCACCTGAGGGCGATAACGAGACCTCAGTCCTGCAGGGCGGCTACCACCGCCACTAGCAGTCAGTGATCCTCCATGGTCCAAACTCAGTTCTTAGAATAAAACACGAAGATAAATGGGAGAGAGAGAGAGAGAGAGAAAGTCTGTATGCCAACCAATACAGAGCAAGGCACGGCCGTCAGGGCGGGGACAAACCGGGTGTTGCCTGGCCCTGGCACACGGCTGACTCGTGGTTCCACAGCCGAGGCAGGAGTGGGGCTTCTCCGACACAGCCACACTCACAGGTCTGCAGAAAATATGGAAAGGATTTTATCAAAAGCCCAAATCAAAGGGTTCTAAGACAAGTGGATCTGCTAAGAGGGTCCACCGCGGGTCTCGGGGCCTCTGGCTCAACACTTTTACTAAACCACATCCCTGAACCCAAATCTGCCTTCCTGGAGCAGGGCTAAAATTCAGCAAGTGTCACCTGCTGCTGTTTAAAACCAGCAACAAACGGGGAGGGGTCGAACATGGACTTAAGACTTCATATTCTCATACATGTCCTTCGGTCATCCGGGGGACACCTGCCACGCCCAACCGGGGGGTGTGGGGTGTGGGGGGGTGGTGGCTGGAGCCAGGGCTCAGAGGCGGACTGCGGGCTGTCCCTGGGCAGGCTGTGCTGAGTCCTCATCACCTGACGGACAGAGGAAGCAGACAGACCAAGCACTCTGGAATCACTGTGTCTGCAGAGCTCCAGGCCTCCCCCGCTTCCCACGGGACTTCCCGAGCAGGCCCTTCGACCCTCCCGAGACTCCGCATCCTAGCCGAATCCTGCATCTCGCGTGTCTACCTTGCATCCAGAGGTTGGTCTGAGTTCCCCGTGGTCTGCACAGTCTAGGCTGGCCCTCTGTGGTCACTCAGTCTTTAAAAAGTAAGAGGGAAGGAAAATGTTTAACGGAAATGACAATCACGACACATTTGAAAATACCCGAGAATCTAGCATCACAAAGAGTGAGCACTCATGGCCTCTGCTTCCGAATGCCACCCTAATTAAGCAGCGTCCCCTTGCAGTGGCCTTCCTCACGTGCAGAGGAGGCCGGATGCAAACAAGGGCCGGCCTTCTGCTCTCTGAGCTCGCGGCGCGGCGTGTGGAGACGTTATCCTCCTCGCACACGAGGGCGGCTTCTCCTCTGGGAAGACGCTGCTTCCCGGGAGGAAGCCGTGGTCAGCACCGCGCACCCGCCCGAGCCGGGCCCGGAGGCCACATCAATATCCGGGTGGGCCGGGCTGCGGGTTTGCTGGGCGCGTGGGGCTTCCCGTCCACGTCCTCCCGGAGACCCTGGGCCCTGCAGAGCCAGGCCCCGCCAGGGACTGGGACTGAACAGGGACTCCTCAGGGACACTGGCAAGCCGCTGCTGCGTGGCTCTGAGATGTTCAAGTACCCTGGGCCTTTCTCCATCTCAATGAAAGATGTGAACACTCGGCTCTTTAAAATACAAGACAAGGCGTAAGCTAAAACGGCTGTGGCTGAAAGGAAGCCTTGCTCCACACACGGAAGCCCTGGCGTGGCTCCTCCGTCAGCCCGGGGCGTCACTCCCTGGTGGGTTCAGGATGGGTGGGGCCGGCCTGTGAAGCCCACGGACTCCGGCCATCCAGCCACTAAGGAGCATGCCTTTCGGTCCAGGCGTTCACATTCGCAGCAGTCCCCAGCACACACTGGGGTGCCAGCTCCCCCAGGACCAAACCCGGTGCATGCTTTAGACGCAGTCTGACTTTCAGAGGCCTGAGAAAGGAGGAGTCCTAGGTCTGCAGACAGCTCAGCCACTCGATGTTCAGCAACAATAATGGAGTTTAAGAGTGGTATTAATTCATGCTATATACGGGAGTACCGTAAGTGTATGCATGAGAAAGTGCTTTATGTATCGATGTGAAAAGAACTCTCAGAAATGCTGGCTTAAAAAAGGGGCACCACGAAGTGGCATGATGGGTAAGGTGCTAGACACCCACAGGGCCAGCAGAGGTTCGAATCTTCAACCTGGCGGCTTGCTTTCTCTCTCTTTCTCGTGAGCATGTGTGCCCTGTAGCAAGTTTGAAAATAATAATGATGATAAATATAATTAATTAATTCTAAAAAAATAAAGGTGCAGGACACAGTAAACAGTAAGTTTCTATTTGTAGAAGTAAAAGGGGTGGGAGGAAAATGTTTATATTTGCTTATATTTGTGTGAAACATCTCTGGAAACAGTAGAAATTAACATCAGTTGAGTTGATGGAGAAAAGTGGACAGAGACTCTTTACTGAACGCCTTTGTCTAAATTTTGATTTTTCAGGTAAATTACCTCTTATTACGTGTGTGTGTATGTGTGGGCGTTGTATAGGTCATACGCGTGTGTACACATGTGGGAGTGCATGAACCGGCTACACGCACTGCATGTGTGTGCCAGGACACGGATCCAGGGAGATGCCTACTCGGCCCTGCTCGAGCGGGCTTCGGCGAGCCACTTTGGGAAGCGTGGGCGGCAGAGCACGCCCCATCCCTGCTGCCGGTGCGGCAGCATGTTGCAGGTGGGCGGAGGAGCGCTGTGTAGCTCGGTGATAAACCGGAGGGCCGCAGACGTGGGGGCCAAACCACGATGCCCAGACCCTGTGTGAGTCTGACTGAGAGGCTGTCGGGAAAACCTGCTCTCACAGACACTGTCCCCTGACTTTCTGGGTCCCATATATTTGGGTGCCACTTGGATATTGCTATAGATCTATACTAACCTTCGACTGATCCACCGAGAGGTAGCATGTCTGTCTCTGGTACGACCCTTGCTGGACGAGGTAGGAGGTGTGCCAGGTGTGCGTGTGTGGGTAACGTGCATGCCGGTGGGCTGGCCCGCTGCCGCCCTGGCCGCCATGCAGGGCTGTGCCAGCCTGTGCTCCTGGGCGGGCAACTCTGGGGCTGGGCTCCAAGATGTTCTGCTTGGCCTCCAAGATGAGTTTTTGCTGCCTAAGCAGAAACGGACCAAGGGAATAGCCTGGCCCCAAGGTCCTCTGCCTACTGCCACAAAGGCCTTTGCTGAAGGCCTGGGGCCAGAGGACAGGCAGAGGGACCAAGCCCCCTGTGGGAGGATGCAGCAGTTCGTACTGCATGGAGGTATTTTGCTACTTGCAATGTTTCCTGCAAGCCCTCCTGGCCACCTCCATGTCACACCACCCCAGGTCCAAGATCACCTTCTAGGGACGGATTCTAGGGCAGCGGGGGGGGGGGGGGGGCAGCCCCTCGGGGTGCAGGCAGATTGCTCCCCAACGCTGCAGGGGGCTCCTCTAGCTGTCCCTGCCGTGTCCACTGCGGGCCCTGTCAGGCCCCTCCAGCCCTGGGCTCTCCCACAGCTGATGTGCAGTTGCCGTCTGGGAAGCGTGGCTGTGGTCACGCCCTCTGGAAATGCTCAGAGCCGGATCAGTGAGTTCTCCAGTGTGAATTTACTTCTATTTCAACACTGCACGAGATTCCCGACCTGCTTGAAAACTAAGCTGTGTATTTTGGAAAATGTCACTTGCGGCCCTCAGCCTTGTAGGCTAGCGGTTAACAGAACTGGACCCTACATAACTGCCCACAGTTCGAATCCCAGCCTGGCAGCTTGAAAAACATAACAGGCATGAGTACATGTGTGCTCGAAGTCCCAGTAGGAACATGGCTACGCTCCCCCAGGGGAGCGTTCTATCTCTCTCTCTCTCTCTCTCTCTCTCTCTCCCCTCTCTCCCCTTCCCCCCCTCTCACCCCCTCCCTCCCCTTGCCTCTCTCTCTCTGGCATGTAAACATGCCCTCTGACAATTATTATTTTAAAAATTGTTTCTCCATCATTATACCTAAAGCAAAGGTTTTACTAACCTCTGTAATGAGACATGAGAGAGAGAACTCTGTCCTGAGTGCCAGTGTTCTATAATACCTTTATTTGAATTAAAAAGAGAAGACACAAAACTTTGTCATAAATTCCTGTTTTTCTACAGTGTCTTCAAAGTTAGGGCTCCATCTCCAAGCACGCCTCCAGAACCTGTGACCCTGGCCGGCAGGTGGCGCAGTGGCGTTAGTGCTTGACCCCACGTGGTCGGCTGCCTGTGAGTCCTGGCCCCTGGGACTAGGAACTCACGCTGGGCGCACATGCCTGCGTGTCCAAAACCCTGAGAGGAGAATGGAGGAGGGATTGCGGCATGGCCAGCCCCCCTGGGGGGTGCTTTCTCACTTTCTGTCTCTCTGTCCGTCTCTCTGGCAAGCACACATGCCCTATACCAAAAAAAACTCTTAAAAAAAACTCTTAAAAACATAAGCAACATCATTCACAAATGCACCTTTACTGTTTAATTAACATTTCTCATTTGTAATGCAAAATGGAATTACAAAGCCGAGTCATAATTTAAGACCATTATACACATTAGGAGTCGTGAAACCGACACAGAAGATATGCTACTTTAATATTTCTCAGAAAAGCCGGTGCAACCATTTCGATAAAAAAGTTGTTTAATCACGTTCCAAATTGTAAGTCCACACCTCCACGTTACTTTTTGAGACATGCCTCTATTCTGTTTCCATTTGACTCACAATCTATGTTTTGTGTAAATGAAGAATGAAAAGGGAATTTACCTCACAATGATATTGCAATTTATTTCCTGAAAGCTTTGCTAGGTTCACAGACTTTTCATCTATTTAACCATAGCTTCATTTTACTCCCAGCATAATGAATCTTTCAGCCTAAACACTGCTATATAGCAAACATTCTATTCAGCATACAAGAGAGCACGTTCCTTTTTAATTGTGCACTGGGATTTGGAACCTCAGCACATGCAGATTCAGAAGTCTTCGTGTCACAGAAGTTCTGGAGTAAGCAGAGAGCAGATCTGAGACCAAACACAATGAAACTGCTCTGGGACACGGAGGTTAGGGCCGTGTACATTAGCGTCCACGCCAACACGTTTCCAAACAAGAAGCCACGTGTGGCAGGTATCCCGTGTGCCTGGAAGGTCAGTAGTGGCCAGACCGGAACTGATAAATTATTTGTATGACAAAGCGGTGTGTTGCCCAGAACAAAAAAGCACTGTGTTTCTTTACTCTGACAAGTTGTACTGCTCATAAATTAATCATGAAGCAAGATAGAATGATGTTGTACTCCGAGAACAGCAGTCATTGCTGCTCAGCAAGCCACGGTGAGGACACTGACCGGGCCCTGCAGTGGGGACACCGAGGCAGCCTACAGGTAAGGACACGTGGCCTTCAGCTGTGCACAGACGACACCGGGGCCGTATTCGTGTCTTCCTCTAGCTCGTAACGGGTTACGTTTCATTTAACAGTCTGTTTACAAAGACCCTTAAACAATCATTGACACTTTATAAATCCCTAGAAATAAGTTAGACATTCTACTTGCTATTCTTCCTGAGGGTTCAGGTAATAAAATAGGTGAGTAAACGAAAGCGCAGTCGTAGGGACCTGAATGGCCATTTCCAAAACATGGCCCATGAACTGATTTTGAAAAGTTTACATGACGACTCGTGCAGTGTGGTACATGTGCTTACTGGTCAGGATTCTCCAGAGAAGCAGAACCAACAGGATAGAACACATAAGCGAAGGGATTTATTGTAGGCAGGATCTCACATGATCACAAGGTAAAAGTCCCACAGTAGGCTGTCTGCAAGCTGGAGTAGCAGCTGTCAGACTCCGAAGCAGGAAATGCAACGGTTCAGTTCCCAGACTGAGGCCTGAGTGCTCTCGGGAGGCTGCAGGCCTGAGTGCCCTCTAGTAGCTGCTATTATTAGTTCAGAATCCCAAAGTGAAAGAATATGGAGTCTGTTTGGCCAGAGAGGCATGGGAGCCAAGCACTGACCGGAACCAAAAACAGCCAAGGGCCAGGCAGAACAGGAAAGGAGCAGGCAGATGTGCAGGCCTCAGAGGTGGGGCACGCAGCATGCTCTGAAAGAAAAGGTCCAGACAGAGGAAACAGAATCCACTGCCTCCGTTTTTCCCTCCTGCACCCTCAGCAGACTAGCCGATGCCCTCTCAGTGACGAGGAGTCTCCCTCTCAGTCTACTGTCTTTCATACCAGGCTGCTCTGGAAACATCTCAGACACACCCAAGAACAATGCTTCACCAGGCATCCTTCACCAGGCGTTCCTCAATGCAGCCAAGCTGACATCCAAATTAATCTGCACACTGCTTCACACTTCATGGAAAAGTACAGATGTTGAAAAATGAGGATGGTTTCAAAATCACTTGCCTAAAAATGAACTCACTTTAATTCCGTTTCCCCTCCAACTTCTTGAAGTTTCCTGGTATAGTCACAACTGATAATCTAGGCAAGGAGAAGTATTGTGAGGGTCTAATTTAGTAACAAAACAAGCATACAGTGAATTGGCTATATAGAATCCATAATCTTTACAAATTGTAAGATACCTATTGTTTCAAAGTACATAGTAACCTGTGACAACCACTATCTACCCAAAAGAAGTTCACCATCAATTCTGTCAAGGCGCCATAGACCATTAGAACTGCCTCCTCTTTTTCCATGTTTCCTAGGGATCTGAGTAAACCGTTGCAGGACCAAGTTCTTATCAATGAGCCCAGACAAAATTGGATGCCAACATGAGATAAACGGAGGGGAGAAATGAGGAGGACCGACTACCTGACCCATCTCTAGAAATGGCCAGCTGCAAACCGGGCTTTGGTGACCAGTGGGGCAGCAATGACGAAACAGAAGACCTTGGTGGCTAGTCTGGTCCTTTCTCCACATCCTGAAGGAGGAGGATCTATGACCACTGTCCACTCACTGAAATCCGGTAAAATATCTGAGAAGCCTAGAAGTCAGGAATGCATACCTAAGGGAAAGGGTTGGAGGGATGAGAAGAGCAGATGAAAAAGAGGGAGCAGGAAGGGACTGGATCGTCAAGGACTTCCCCCTTACCTTCAAGGATAAAATGGTTCATTGAAATCAGTGCAGCTTCCTCTAAGAAGTTCATAGACTAATCCAAATGCTAGTTCATTACGACCCAGAGGTTCTTACAGAGCCCCTGCGTTTAGAGATTATAAATTAAAAAATGCAGAATCCCATCTGTCAGTTTTAAATTGTTGGCGATAAAATGTCTAATTCTGTCGGGTCACAACACAGAGTACATTCTTGACTTTATCACACGAGCAACTTTACCTCCCAGAACCAGGAAGAAGAGGGCGACAGGAGAACAAGGGAATGTGGGACGCTTAGGGGCAGGAGCAGCCATATTTCCCGAGAAGTACAGTCCTGACAAATGGTAACTACACTTTCAGATGATCAATTTTGGGACTGTAAAATGAAAGAGCAATTAGGATACCAAGCTTAAAATTCCCAGAAAAGGCTACTGTATCTCACAAAGCAGAGAATACTTTATAAATGGTGTTTCTGGATCTTACAGTAGTTCTATTTTCAGTTTTTTGAGAAACTTCCATGTTTTCCATGATGGGCTGCACTAGTTTACATTCTCGCTTACAGTGTAGAAAGTTTCCCTTTGCTCCACATCTTGTTATCTTTCATCGTTTTGATAATAGCCACTCTACCAGGTGCGACACAATATCTCATTGTGGTTTTGGTTTGCATTTCCCTGATGATTAGTAATATTGAACACATTTTCATGTACCTCTTCGTCATTTGTATAAAGGCTTTTTCCTTTTTGGGGGGAGGGGAGGATGTTTAATTAAGTCTTTGATTAATTTTTAATTAATTTTTAAATTTTTTTTTTCTATTCAGCTACTTATATATTTTATATAGTAATGTCCTATTAGACATAGTTTGCGGGACCAGCAGTTGGCATAATGGCTATGTCACTGGACTCCCACATAGTTGACCGCAGTTCAAGTCCTGACCCGGTGGCTTAAACTCACACCAGGCACATGTGCGTGCATGCCCAAGATCCTGAGAGGAGAATGGAGGAGAAGGGATTGTGCCATCGCCATCCCCCAGGGATTGATTTCTTGCTTTCTGTCTCTCTGTCTCTCTCTGTCTTTCTGACGAGCACACATGGCTTATAGCAAAAACCTCTCCAAAAAATTAATTAATAAAAATAATAAAAAATAGATATGGTTTGTAAATATTTTTCTTCCAGTCCACAGGTTGCCTTTTGTTTTGGTTGATTGTTCCTTTTGCTGTACAGAAGCTTTTTACTTCTATATAGTGCCACTGGTTTATTTTTGCCTTTGTTATCTGTGTTTTTGGTGTCATATTAGAAAGCAATTACACTTCTGGGGAAGAAAACAAAAACAGTATCTTGAAGATATATTTGCACTTCTATGTTCATTGCAAAATATTGAAAAAACCTAACTTTCCATCAATGGATAAATAGAGAAAACATGGTGTACATAATTATTCAGTGATGAAAAGAGAAGGAAATCTTGCAATTGGCCACAACGTGGGTGAACTTAGAAGGTATTATGTTAAATAAAGTAAGTCAGACAGAGAAAGACAAATATTGTATGATCTTATTTATATGTAGAATCTAAAATATTGGGTTGTTAAAAAAGTCATGATACATTTTTGCATAGGAAAAAAAAAGTCATGGCTTTTCCAACAACCCAATACTTGAATTCATAGAAGCAAAACATAGAAAAGTAGTTTCTCATTTGCCCATCTTTTACTTGGATTGAGTATTTTTTTTTTTTTTTAGAGGTTAGTGGCTTAAATTCTCTGCTTATTTTTGAAAATATATTCTCCCATTCTGAGGGTTGTCTCTTCACTCAACTTATTGTTTTTTTTTCTTTGCAGAAGCTCTGGAAACCCAAATGGAATCAACCAAAATGTTCAAGAACAGATCAATGGATTGAAAAATTGTGGCGCATATACTCTATGAAATACTACTCAGCCATAAAAACCAATGAGGCCATGCATTTGGTAGAAAGTGGGTGAATATGAAAGATGTAATGCTAAGCAAGGCAAGCTAGACTATGAAAGAGAGGCATTGTATGTCCCTCCCCATGTAATATAGACCAAGTGTCTGCATCCAGGGTGGAAACAGAAAGATTGGAAGGTGTCATGAAGAGCAACTGAGGACACTAGGAACAGTGTGAGAAAAAGGTGGACAACGGGGGAGGAAGAGAGTCACGGGGGAAAAAAAGCAAAACATTTAATGAACAAAACTGAAACTGCTTGTTGATGAGAACGTGTGTAGCGATATCTTTGACTGAGCTACTATGCAGTACAGGCAGGCCTAGAAAGTCCATGCTGTGAGCTGGACAGTTGTACAGTAATTAAACATAAAAAGTTTTAAAAAAGAAAGGTGATTGCTAGGGACTGGAAGGATTAGGGAAAATAGGAAAATATTTGTCAAGGGATATAAACTCTCAGTTAATAAGATGAATAAGTTCTGGAGATCTAATGTATATCTCGGTGATTAAAGTGAATAAAACTGTATTGTTTACTTGCAAATGATGAGAGTAGATAGTAACGGTTTTCAACAAGGACAAAGATAGCAATATGAGGGTACAAATGTGTTAACCTGAGTGCGGTACTCGATTTGTAATGTATATAGACCAGATTTTGTTTTTGTACACTTAAGATACGTACAATTTTATTTTTCAGTTATACTTCAATAAAGCTATAGATTTTTAAAAACAAATATTTTTATGATAAAGTATCTAAGGGTGCTGAAAAAAATGGACAAATGCTCTGGGTCGCAGTCTTGCACATGGCAGCTACCTGTGCCGACCCACTCTGAGACACTCAAATACTGTGATCGTCACTCGGGGCTTCACTTGCCTTCTTGACACTTTTTCTATGTTCCCAGCAGGAAGCATCAAAAAATATAAGAGAAACTGTGTACTATGAAAAAACTATGCATGGGTTTGTTTTTTTCACACCAAAATAAACTCACGTTTTATTACATTTTTCCATAAACTTTTCGAAGACCTTTATATATTGCTTTTTATAATTAGAGGAAAAGAATATGAAAAAAAAATGAGTCAAATGCAAAGCAATATAAAAGACTAGAACCAGAAAAGTTAAAACCAAGAATAAAATTGAGGGAAAAATATGGAACCAGAAATATCTTTGGGGAAAAGCAGTGCAGTGTCGGCTCCCGCTCACACTGCCCCACGAGCACGGTGAGGAGGCGTCCAGGAGCTCTCTTCGCTGGTGGGTAACTCGCTGAGCCAGAGACCAGCACGGCGGGAGCGTTTGCGTAATGGACACTGGCAAGGGCTACAGATCAGGAACTTCTCTTTTTTCAGAGCTCAGGATGACTATCGCACCTCCAGACACTGACCACTGTGCACTTACAGTGCCAGGAGAGAGCAGGGGACAGGACAGTCACCTCACTGAGCAACACAGATGTATTTAAAGACGACGGTGTGGAGAACAGACCGAGAGGGCAGCGCAGTGCTGGAGAGTTGGTCCAAACTTGCTCGTTCTGTGTCCCCTGTCCCAGGCGCAAATTCGTAAACCACAAACCTGCCCTTACAGTTCTCTGGGTTACAGCACTTCGATCACTGGTCTTTCACCCCCATACCTGAGATGTACCCGAAATGTGACAGCTCCTCCAAAACTTCTTAACCTAGTGAACAAGGAAATGAGAAGAAAGTTTAGCAGAATTGCGATCAGTGCTTTTCTAATTGATTTTTAGAATCAATTAGAAAAACACTATACCCTGTGTTTGTTGTAAGAGGTATGATCCTTTAGCCAATAACACAGACATAATTCTTTTTTTTTTTTTTTTGGAGAGGTTTTTCGCTATAGGGCGCATGCGCTCCCCAGACAGACAGAGAGAGACATAGAGACAGAAAGCGAGAAATCACCCCCCAGGGGGGATGGTCACGCCGCAATCCCTTCTCCTCCATTCTCCTCTCGGGATCTTGGGCACGCACGCACACGCGCCCGGCGTGAGTTGTAAGCCACCGGGTCCGAGACGCGAACCGCGGTCGACTACGTGGGAGTCCAGCGACATAGCCATTATGCTAACTGCTGGTTCCCAAGACATAATTCTTTAAAATACTTTTTATTGCGTATATCTGAGGTTTGAGGTTTACAACATGATGGAATGGGATATGGTGGAGAGTAAGTGGTTGCTATGGTGAAGCAGATTAGCATAGTCTTACGTAGTTGATTGTGATCAAAGCTGCTAAAATCTGCTTATTTAACAAAAATCCTTACATCAATCTAGAGTTGCATTTTTAGTATTCATCTCAGAATGTAATAGCTTCATGTAACACATTTTGTTGTTGGAGTATAAAATAAAATTTGTTTGGGAGAGTAGAGAATTAGCTTATTGTCATTTTAAAGGATGACCACAAATTCTTTCATTCCTTGGTGAAGGGAGTCCATGTCCCTCTCTCTTGACCCTGGACGGGCTCATAGAAGCTTTTGCTGAAAGAACCTGGCACAAGGACACGGTGCGACTCCGGGGGTCAAGTCACAAGGCCACTCGCATCTGCCCTGGTGATGTGAGCACTTGCTCTGGGGTCCCCGAGCGTCTTGAGGCCAGTGCGAGGTGAGAAAGCCCACGCTCCACGAACGGCGCAGTGTACGTGGGAATGCGTCTTGGCCAGCGTCGGGCCTGAGTATTTTACATCTAGGAGAGAGAACTTTTCGGTACAGCTTTCCTCTGCATGATGAAATCCTTCCCATAATAATCAAAATAACTGGCACTAAGCCTTTTCTCTCGATCCGTTCTTTAGTTTTAAAATGTATAATGAACAAAGAGAAGTGATGAAATTTAATTTAGAAGATGCTTGCAGTTCACGTGTGAACTATTAGCTGCACTTTACGGTGAACACGCTGCAGCTTGCAATGTGCGTGCCGTTAAATCTGACGACAAGTGAGAGCCAACTGACGGCACAGAGCGACGTGACTCGGGCTTCCCTTCTCTGTCTTCAGCACTAGACGTCCCGGCCCTGCAGGACTGCCCCGCGAACGCGGCGCGGACAGAACCTGGGCTCACTAGCGAGCCTGAGCAAGCCGGGGCGGTACACGCTTACTCCACGGAGAGCGTGCGGCGGAGTGTACGGACGGGCCAGCCGGTCTGCTGAGAGTGCGGTCAGTGAACTCCCACGTTCAGTTATTTACTGAAGAAGAGGTCATAGCAGCTTCCAGACTTCGAAAACGAGTCAAGGAATTCTGCCGGACTGTTCCCATTTGGATTTTGAAAGCTCACTAGACTGATGGCCATTGGACCTCCCAGGTACTCCGTGTATAAAGTCCCCATGTGCTCGCTGCCCTCATCCCCACGTGGGCAGGCGGCTGGGTCAGGCAGCTTGTCTCTTACTCTCACCACCCACGAGTGCGGAGGACTTGTACCCCAGGGTTCTCCTTAGGGTTATACTTGGAGGAATGGACCATTTTTTATTTAGAAAATGAAGTAATTTAGAAAATGAGATTGGGACCTTGAGTTGGGGCTGTCACGGGGTGAGTGTGCTTTGAGTCTGAGCTGGACGTGGCCTTGGGGGCAGCCGGTAGACTGCTGTGCGACAGGCAGGGTCTCCGAGTCTCTGCCCATCACCTGGACACCGCGACACCCCAGGCCGTCAGCCTGGTGGAGGCCCGGCCCTGTGATTTAAGGATGGGCTATTGCACGGCTGACTCTGAGAGAGGGGCCTGAGCTGCTCAGCATCGGAGCCCTAAAGTAGAATCCCCTCCGGCTGGTGCAGAAGGGGGCGTCGAGGATGCTGATGCCTGAGAGGATTTGATGAAAGGGGTGTTTCCTCTCCTGAGATGGCAGGTCCGCCCAGCACCCCTGAGAACGGCTTCTAGGAGCTGAGACTGGTCTCAGGCCATTAGCTAATAAGCAGCAGAGGCCCCAGGCCCACAGCCACCGGGAAGCCGCGCCTCAGCCTGTGGCTGGAACTTGGAAGGAGGGCTCCCCCATCCGTGCCTCCATGTGCGAACACAGCGCAGCCAACACCTCGATTTTAACCCACGTGAGCCCACACAGAGCACTCGGCAGCAGTGGCCCGTCTCCTGCCCCACGGTCACGTGATCAGCCTTTCACTCAGTGTTACTACTCCTTAGTGCTGGAGAAGCCCAGGCCTGCCCAGCCCAGACTCCGGACACAGGGGCCCGGGTTCTAGCCTCAGCAGGGGAACTCTCCCCTGCACTTCCCCAAGTCCTGACACGAGTCTCTGCAAGCAAAACCGTTCCATGCCTACATGCTGAGGGGCCTTCCTTGCAGCAATAAATACCTGAAACAGCCGTGCGCCCCCACAGCCACCTGTCTACCAGGGCCCTGGGGACACAGAAGCGAGGTGGGACAGGGCGCCTGCTCCTGACCCTCGGATTCCTTCTGTGGACGTTGGGTTCTGCCCAAGGGCAGAAGACTGCCCCTGCCCTGATTAGCAGCCCCACAGGCCTCGACAGCCTGCCTGATTTTAAGGGAGTCTGCCTGCCACTTCGAATGGAGGGAGCCTCACCTATCGGCTCAAAAAGCTAACAAACACAGACTCAGAAAACACTTGTAGCAAATAAGAAGGGTGGAGAAAGATGTAAAAGGACAGGATTAACTCTTCCAGTCTTCAGCAAGAATAAATCCCACAGTGTCTACCACGTGCATTCGAGTCAGAGCACCCGGGGTCTCCGGGAGGTCTGGCGAACGCACCACTGCCTTCGCGTGCTCACTCTGTCTCGGCAGAGCCGTGTTCGGTTTTTGGAATTGTTTGCAGGGTGGAAAAGGCAGCATCGGTCTGGATCATGCATTTGCCTTTTGTATATCCTTCAGAGCTGTAACTGTAAGTTTTTACTCTTTTTCCAAACCCGTCTTCCTTAGGCACTGTGTCACAGCAAACTCCTACCTCTAGCAAAGAACCTGAGCCCAGAACTCGCCACTCGGTTGTAGCCGGCTGTGCCCACTGAGAAGACCACGGCTACCACCGTGTTGGGGGGCTTGACATGCTCTTCCCCTGGACAGGAGGTCCCCAAGCCCACACACGGACATTCTGGCCGTGCTCGGTTCAGGGCAGCTCGGCCAGCAGGTGACTCCGTCACCGACGGCTGTGATTGTTGCTCCTAAGATCAAATGTGCACTAGCAGAAGGAGGTGCACGCGGTGCCTGGGGCCGCTAGCGCTCCCCGAGGGCGGTGACACGCGGGCGTGGTGAGCACTGCTGCCAGACAAACGCGGGTATGTCCAACTTCCACAGCCGAAGGACTGGGGCACTCTGCCTGTGGCGGGACCAACACTAGCCAGTGGTGTGCTCAGCTGCAGCGGACACATGGTGCCACCCACGCTGCCTTTAGTGACCAGTCAGGGCAGGGGGCCGTGCCTGTCACCCCGCATGCTCCGGGCACCCCACCGCCAGCAGGTCCACAAGACTCCCAAGCCCTGGCGCTCTCCCCGGCTCTCCAGCTCATTTCATCATTGGCCTCTTGGTCTTCTGGTGAATTTAACTCCACAGTGTCTCTCAGACACGCTCCGAGAGGGGGCTCAGAACACGCCCCGAGAGGGGGCACAGGACTCGCCCTGAGAGGAGATACAGGACACACTCCCAGGGCGGGCACAGGACACGCGCCAAGGGTGGGAACAGGACACGCTCTGAGAGGAGGCTCAGAACATGCCCCGAGGGGGGCAGGGTGGTCACAGCAGTAAATGCGCCCAGCACAGAGCTTCCAAGCTGGGACACTCCTCCACCTGATATTGGGCACCAAGTCGGACCCGAGAACTTGTAGAAGGATGAGCGAGGGTCTTCCTGGCTACCGTGAGGGATGTCCTCGCCTCTGCAGGTGAGAGCAGGCTGAGCCCACGCCGGTCTGACGTGCCAGTGCGGCTACAGGGACAGCGTGGGGCAACGCCTGGTCAGAAACCTCCAAAGGGTCAGACAGGTGATGAGAACACAGCCGTCCTCCTCCACCACAGAAAGTTCACGTCGAGTCTTTGCCTTTGCAGGCTCGACCTCGAGCCTTTTCTGGGAGCCGGAAGGCCGTGGTGGCTGGAGTGCAGCCCGTGTCCAGGCCCCCTGCCTCGCGTCCCCCGGATGAGGGTCCGTTCTGCAGTGTTTGGTTTACCCTGATATTCTGGCTATCAGGATTGTAACTTGCTGAGAAACAAAAGCAACATGGAAATAAACACGTATTTCCCGTGTCAAGCACACAGACAAACTTTGGAAGCTTGCCCGGCTGCCGAGAACAGAGGGCACGGTAGCCGCAGCGCCCAACGCAGTGGGAGGCGGATCCGAGAGGGAAAAAAGGAAAACCTCGCAGAAAACGAGTTGGAAGCAAACCATTACCGTGGCTAATTAAGCAAGCGCACAAGCCCACACTCGAGCTAATTAACATTCCTCGTGATTGATTTTGATGTTCACCGTGGACCCCTGCTGCCAGTAGCCAAAGGGAGGAAGTCTCCACCATCGTTAGTACGGGAGAGACTTCCACAGACTCAGGCCACGCAGTCGGCCACTGGCCGTGCAGAGAGGCCCATGCTGACCAGCCCTCACCACACACAGAAGGAAGAGCCACATCGAGCGGCTGTCCATGGTGAGTAGTAGTAGTCCACACTGAGCAGTTGTCCATGGTGAGTGGTTGTCCACTCTGAGCGGTTGTCCACAGTCAGCAGTTGTCCACGGTGAGCAGTTGTCCACACTCAGCGGTTGTCCACACTCAGCGGCTGTCCACGCTCAGCGGCTGTCCACGCTGACCGGTTGCCCACGCTGAGCGGTTGCCCACGCGGAGCAGTTGTCCATGCTGAGCGGTTTTACACGCTGAATGGTTGCCCACGCGGAGCGGTTGTCCACGCTGAGCGGTTGCCCACGTGGAGCGGTTGTCCACGCTGAGCGGTTGCCCACACGGAGCGGTTGTCCATGCTGAGCGGTTTTCCACGCTGAATGGTTGCCCATGTGGAGCGGTTGTCCATGCTGAGTGGTTGCCCACGCTGAGCGGCTGTCCACGCTGAGCGGCTGTCCACGCGGAGTGGTTGTCCACGCGGAGCGGTTGTCCACGCTGTGGGCTATTACACACCGTGGAGAAACATCTCCAGCTGGCAGCTCAGACAGCAGATCCGTGCTCACTGACAGCTCTGGGACCACACCGAGACTGGGTGTGACGGCTGGGCCCTCCAGGGGCCTCCCTCCCTGTCGGAAGATGTCACAACCACCCATGTCCTCACGTGGCTGCCTCCCACGTGTGGTCGGGCCCTTGTGCCCTCCCACTAGAAGAGCTCCAGTCTTGAGCAAAGACGTACCCCTCCCCAGTAGCCTCATTTTAGCTTAGTCACCTCCGGCAGGTCCTCCTGACAGACGGCGCAGGACTTTGCATTTGGGAAGCATCAGTTCAGCCACTGCAGCCGCAGCAGGTGGGAACAGTGCGAAGCGCCCGCCTTTGGTGGGCAGACACTGCTCCTCTTCCAGAAACCGCGTTCACTTCCATGGGGCCCGCCCTCGGCCACCGCTGCAGGAAAGCCTCGGGGGCCTCCCAGGCTGGACCAGGCGCTGTGCGCATTAGCTGGAGGTCCGCCTCAATTCCTGTCCACCTTTAGAGGAAGTGCTGACCTAGGTGCCTCTCCGTGCCCCGTGCCCCGTGCCCATTAAAATCTTAAAGGCCGCTTGCACGAGGCGGACATACAGGCTCACGTTTGGTTAAGACCGTGTCACCATGATTCCACATCAAGTCAAGCTTCACAAGGAGCAGGACACAGCCGAGCCTGGACACAGTTACATCCCGGCAGACGAGAGCACAGGCCGGCCCTGCCAGCTGCACCGAGACCCAAGGGAGGGCTTTGGCCTGGGGGTGCTGGTGCTTTGGCCTCCCAGACCCGGTGGACACCCAACGATAGTGAGAGGACCCCGCCCGGTGCCCAGTACCACCAGAGTGGGCTTTTAAATGATCGCTTGTCCAGTAACTCCCAGAACAGGCGCATGGGCCCCTCTGCTAACACCCTGCACACTGGGCCTGCCACCGCAGCCTCACAGAGGTGGGCACCCAGGGCAGCCCTGCAGCCCTGCAGCCCTGCGGAGCCCACGGGCTCCCACAGCACAGCCAAGATGGCGGCCCACACCTGCTGCTGCATGGGCGGGCAGAACCCCAGGCTCAGGGTGCCCTGGATGGTATCTTCAGGGGAAGGCCTGGAGGAGACTCCCCCCCCCAGCTCTGCCCAGAGCCCCAGGGCACCAGGCTCATGAGGTGCCTCACTGAAACTCCGCCAAGCAGTGGGGGCCAGGTTCCCTGCCTCCACACCAGCTGCTGCAAGCTCTCTCTCCTCTCTCCCGTCATCCTCCTCCCGGCCGAAGGCGCTGCCCTCTGAGCTTCAGGTGCTCTGCATGGCCTGCATGGCTCCCCTACGTCCCCCACCCCCTGCACAGATTGGACCCCGCTGGAGGACAGACGGCAGGTCAGAGAGGACACCGGGGAGCCTCCTGGCTGAGGAGAGTTCGGCAGTTCCCAGGCCTCAGCCCAGCCGGGCTAAGGTGGGAGCCTGCACTGGCAATGCACCGCCCACCAGAGAGGCCGAGGGCCGGGGTGCACTCCACGCCCTGCACCCAGAGCCACACGCTGAGAGCAGACACCTGCCTGGTCTCAGGTCCTGAGGTGTTGGCGGATGGTCTAGTCCAGGGCTCTGCGTGCACCATCACCCACCAGGGCAAGCAAGCTGTGAGGGCTGGTGTGGGGCGGCCTCTTTGTCACTCCCTCCATAACTGTTCATGAATTGCCCCCTTTGCTGCTCACAAAACTCCGATTGGTCACAGGCGGGACAAGCCCGGTGGCACTGAGAGCTCCTGAGTAGTCTGTACGGGGGCGGAGCCAGCGGCACCCACTCCTCGGCGTGGCACAGCCCTCCTAGGCTGCCCAGACTCCCTCAGTGGGAGCTGGAGGGCGAGGCAGAAACAGGGCCCTGCTCCCAAGGTTGGCCGCAGGTGGCAGAGGCAGCAAGTAGCCCACGGGGTGGTGGCTCCCACACAGGGGCCAGACCCCCCACCAGTAGCTTGCGGTACACACGAGACCCTGCCTTTGGCCCATTTCTGTGCAGCTTGA